>QLTV01002258.1:1005371-1085290 GCA_003457575.1 Thermophis baileyi
TCTTCTTCCCAGGCACCCAGCAGCGAGACACCGGGCAGCCATGCCGAGGGCAGCCCCGACAGATGCAGCTCGGCTGGCCCGGCCACGGCCAGTGCTCCCTGCCCACAGCTGACCTTGGCCTGCAGGGGGCCGGCCGGGGCTTCCGTAGGCTGCGGCGGCGAGGGCAGCAGCAACACCCACAATGCCTCAGCCATCCCTGCAGAGCAGAAGCAGCCGGCGACCAAACCCGAGCTGACAGCCAAACGTCTAGCCGGGCGGAGCAACAGAAGCAACCGGCGACCAAACCTCTCGGGCGGGGGGGGGCGGAGGAGAATGCACGTAAGACACAGCGCCAGGACAAGGAACCTTTGGGCTGCATGCAAGAAATCTTTCTCCCCTTTCGTTCCAAGAGGCTGCTCAGGCGCGATGAGTCTCACGAAGACTAATTTCTGGCGGAGTTTGGAAGAGAGAAAGATTTCTTGCGTGCAGCCAAAAGTTTCCTGCCAAGAGAGGGGGGGGGAGGGAAGGAAGGAGGAAAGGCAGGTACTTTGCCTCAGGCAGCCCGCGAGAGTTTCTTCCCCCTCCCGCTTTGCTCGAGAGCCGGAGGCGGGGGAGGGTCAGTGGACACAACACCGAGGAACGGGTGGCTGTTCCTGCAGGGGATTCCCACGCACCACCCTCGCCTGCATCCCCCGTCTGAAGGACGCGGGGAGGACAGGTGGAGGATGAGCGGCCCGAGCCAGCCAGCGAGGCGGGGGCGGGAGGCAGAGCCGAAGGGGCGGCGAGACCGACCCGCGGCCCGGTGCTCTCTAGCTGACTGCAGGGCTCTGCAATGTCAGTAGCTGCAGAGGCACAAGCAGCGAGTGCCCGAGAGTCGCGGCACACCAGCACCTCCGCCGCGGGGAACAGCGGCAGCAGCTCGAGGCCAGCACAAGACTCCCGGCAGGTGCCTGGAAAGCCTCGGCCGCTGCATGCGCGGCGACAGGGACGGGATGGATGCGCCCGTCTGCTGCTCAAGCCCTGCACTTGTGGGCTTGCTGTACCCGACCAGCCTCGCCGCCTCCTCGTAGGCAGGAGCACGTTTTCATACGCTGCCGGAGGCAGCCCAGAGGAGCTGAGCCAGTCCCATGGGGTGTGTGCGCACCCGCCTTTCGCTTGCTCTTGCTCTCCCGGCTGGGAGCCGCTCTTTCTGCGGCGGGCACTCTTTTGGCCGAGAGAGAGAGAGCAAGCGAGGAGTGGGTACGCGCACACCCCGCAGGACTGGCTCGGCTCCTCTGGGCTGCCTCCGGCAGCGTTTTGAAACGTGCTCCTGCCTGCGAGGCGGCGGCGAGGAAGGGATCGATGCTCGCCTCCTCTTCCTCGCAGGTAGGAGCGTGTTTCAAATTGCCATAGGCAGAGCCCAGAGGAGCTGAGCTAATCCTGCGGGGTGTGCGCGCACCCGCCTCTCGCTTGCTCTTGCTCTCCCAGCCAAAAGAGTGCCCGCCGCAAAAAGAGCAGCTCCCGGCATGTCCCCCCCCCTTTCCCTGGAATCTCTGGATCTCTGGACACACGGCTGCCACTCAGGAGAAGAAGAGAGAGGAGGCGCTGCGAGGCTCGGGAGAAGAAGAGAGAGAGGCGGTGCTCCCCCCCTCGCTGGCTGAGATCGGCAGGCCAGATTCGGGGAGTTGACTTCCAGCTCCTGCCATGCCCGGCGAGTGGGGGAGAAGAGACAGCAAGGGGAGCCCCACCTCGCTCCATGCGTCTCATTTCTCCGCTGCCCCACCCCTCCCCACCTGGCACTCCCTCTCGCCGGCCGAGATCGGCAGGCCAGATTCGGGGAGCTGAACGCGCCGCCGCCACCCGGGAAGAGAACAACATGAGAAATGGGCTCTCTTGCAGCACCTCCTCTCTCTCTTCTTCTCCTGAGTGGCAGTGGTGCGTCTGGCTCACCGAATCTGGCCTGCTGATCTCTGGACACACAGCTGCCACTCGGGAGAAGAAGAGAGAGAAGAGGCGCTGTGAGAGAGCCCATTACTGATGTTATTTTCCCGGGCGGCGGCAGTTCGTTCAGAACTTTTTCTTTACATTGGAGTTTCCCTGCAAAGACCGGCCGAGAGACAGTAGTGGCAGAGAGAAGCCAGATGCTGGTAAGATGCGCGTCTCGCAGCCCGCCCCTCCCCATCCCCTGCCTCACCTGCCACCCCCAAATTGTGCCCAAACATCTTACCAGCGTCTGGCAGTTTCACCGCTTCTCTTTCTCGGCCGGTCTTTGCAGGGAAACTCCTTGAAATGTAAAGAAAAACTTCTCGCGAGTGCGAGCAATTAACAACTTCTCGCACTCGCGAGAAGTTTTTCTTTACGTTTCAAGGAGTTTCCCTGCAAAGACCGGCCGAGAAAGAGAAGCGGCGAGCTGCCAGACTCTGGTAAGATGTTCGGGCACAATTTGGGGGTGGCAGATGGGGCAGGGTGTGTGTGTACATAGTTGGGGAAGGGGCCTTATTTTCGGGGGGGGGCTTATTTCAACGCATGTCCCGAAAAGCCCTGTTGGGCTTATTATTGGGACATGTCTTATTATAGGGGAAACACGGTAAATGCATCCATCTGGCTGACAATCTTAAATGGGACTTATTTTTGGGGTAGGGTTTATATTATGAGCATCCTGAAAAATCATGCTAGGGCTTATTTTCCGATTGGGTCTTATTTTCGGGGAAACACGGTAGACATAAAGACCACCTGAAGAGAATTATGTCTCAAAACTTCCAAGTTCAACATGATATTCCCTGGGTCACATTGAATTCTGCTAAAAAAAACCCACCAGTAACCAAACTGGGAATCCTTCTCCTATGCCTCAACCAAGGAAGGTAGGCTACTTTGCCATTCCCATACCGTCCCGTGGTCCTTACCAGTTCGTTGGCATGCTTGGACCAAGCAAGATTGCACACTTGTGACCCTGTGTCAATGCATTGCAAAGGCTGTCCAGTTAAGGTATTCCAGAAACGTATACAGCGGTCAGCAGTCCCACCTCCTGAAGCCAGGAGCCCATGCTGATGAGGGGACCAAGCAATAGCTTTGACTGCTGCGAGGTGCTCTGTATACTGTTGGACGGGGCTGAGGCTGGAATGGTTCCAGACAAGGAGCTGGAAAGGAAGGACAGAAGTTCATGAGAATGTGCTTTCAGAGCAGAGGGACTCTGCTAACACTTGAGGCAGAGGCTCAAACAAGTTACCACTTGTATTCTTTGCTCCAAGACTATGTTTTGCACACTGGGAGGCAGGAGGAATAGCAACTGGAAAAAAGGACTTTCTTTCATTGCCCAGTTTTGATTACAGCAGTCCACTGAGTTCTAGACTGTACTTTTAAATTGAAAAATCAATACCATCAATAATCAAACAGCTTTAACTGGTTTGTGGATTGAACTGTTCGACTCACTATTAAAATACAGTGACATATTTGGAATTAGGCCTCAGGCTTAAGAGAAATTTGCTATTACTAGACTTTGTTTTGAATTTGAACATTTCTATTCTTGCCTTTCCAAGTTTTTACATTTTCCATAGATGTTTATTTTTATTTTTAAAAAATTAAACCATGTACAGGTAGTCCTCATCTTATGATTGTAATTGAGTCTGGAATTATGGTCGTGACAGTCGTTAAATGCCTCTTGATTGCGTCACCTCTTGACTGTGCCAGATTTTACAAGCTTTTTTACAGCAGTCGTTAAGAAAACCCATTTTCACCAATCAGAAGCTGGCAAAAATAAGCTGAAAATCATGGTCACATGATCATGGGGCACTACAAACGGTTGTAAGTGTGAGCTGCTTGCCAAGCACCCAAAATGCGATCATGTAAGTGGTGTGTGTGTGTGTGTGTGTGTGTGTGTGTGTGTGTGTGTGTGTGTCCATCAGAACCTTGAAAATGGGTTGTAAATGGCTCTGGAGAGGTGCCTCAGAACTTCAAACAGCAGCTAAGCTTAAGTGTATGTTATATTGCATACCTCAAAAGGGTCATCAAAGCAATATCCAATAATAAAGATAAACTAGAAATAAACATTAAAAACTGCACATTATTTTCAGAAAGGAATGGGAAAAGATAAAATTAGAATCAATGCCAACCTATATAGAAAACCACACCTTCATCAAGAGTTAAAATGGAACCAGATGGACCTTCCTACTAATATACCAGCCAGTGAGAAGCTGAGGGCCAAAATGTCTCCCCAGTCTCAGTAAGAGAACAGATGAAATTTAAAATCTTATGTAGTGTTTTAGGGAATATCTCTTTGTCATCTCAGATACGGTATTATGAACATACTGTTCAGACCTATTCAAATTCAAAATAAAAAACAGTGACATATTCTATGTCCAGGTCAACTGCTCTCGTGTGCTTCTAGCATTCTCTTAATTCAAGGCCCATCCTCTACTCTCCTGCTAGAGAGTATTGTTGTGGTCCGCCAGCAGCCTGCGGAGCTGGCGGCAGAGTTGGACGGCGAGGAGGCTGGGGAGGAACATGGGCCATCTGGGAGGTTTGTCCCTACTCCAGAGCCTCCAGAGGCTGACATGAGCGAGGCAGAGGAACAGAGGGAGCCTGTTCTCAATGCGCGCATGCGCAGAGCTGCCAGAAGGCAAGAACAGTTTCAGAGGAGAAGGACTACTCGGGAGTAAGGCTTGGAGATAACTGACCCCTCCCATAGGCTATATAAGTGGAGCACACGGAAGGGCTCGTCGCAGGAAGCAACTTCGTTCAACTCATGTCAATCTAGCCCGTGTTTCTGTTTGGCCTTGCCAAGTTTCTTGCTAATTGGTCCTTGGCAGCTTGTCAATGAAGATCAAGGTTCGTGTGCTTATCTGCCTTTCCCCGAAAGACTGTTGTCAGACTTATTATCATTTGTTTGGGACTCATTATGGCTGGGAATGCAAATAATTACCAGCCGTTAAAATAAAAGAGGTTTTTGGGACGCCGTTTGTGCTGTATCATTTGATCAGGAAGCCTAGGTCAGAACAAGTATCACAGAAATGCAGCAATCACAGATTGTGTATCCACAGCCACCCTGGAGCAGCAGAGGTTAAGGCCAAGCTGGTCACTGCACCTTGTTGTCATTCCCACCAGATGCCAGGAGCTGGTGATCCGTGGACCATTTCAGCCCACACACTTCCTGCCTATGGCCTTGAAGGCGCCGTTCGGACTGCAAGGGAGGTGTCCGGATGTCTCTCTGGAGGATCATCCGGTCCCGACTGCCAGAAGATAGCTGGTCTGCATTCCATGCCAGAGCACCTAGAACAGAGGAGTCTTGTGAAAACCACGAAAAACGGTGTAGTTGGGGGAAATCCTTTATGAAGAGAAGTTCTATGTATCACTTCTAGAGCACCTCCTGCCTCTGTTGGGGGAGCGCCCGTGAAATGTCATGCTCGGAGTCATTCTAATCACCGAAAAAAAAGCCAGCCATTTGCCAGAGGAAAGTAATGTCAGAAATGGTTGGAATTAATACTATTTTTAAGATAAGAACTATATTTGGGTTTCCTAAAACAATTCTCTTCCAGTGCAACATCCAGCATATGATGCCAGGTTTCATAATTTCATCTTTAATAATGAAAGAAAGCTAAAAAACAGAACTGCCCTGAAACTATGAAGGAATTACAGTCTTGAAAGAAAACTGAATATCCCTGTTGTTTAAAGCTAAGAAATGATTAAATTTTGCAGCATCTTCCAATAACTAGTGCCTTGTTTATCCAGAAAGCTATTGCTCACCTATTCCAATACTTGTTTTGACTAGCAACAGCAACTCTACAGGTCTCAGGAAGGTTTTTTTTTCCAATTGCTGCATGAGGAGCCCTTTTCCATTTAGTTACTGGGTGTGTTTCTAGCCACTGGATTAGATACAACATTAGCTAATTGCTCATAGAGAATAAAACCAGATTGCTATGCAGCACAATATATTATTTTTCTTTTGTAAAAAAGAAATATAGCTAACCAAAATAACACAAAATTATGAACAATCTTCTGCATGCCCTACATCCAGATTAAAAATTATCTAAATCCTTGAAATTTTAATGTCTCCTAAAAAAGTAAAGAGCATCTACCCTATTTATCAAATAGGGTTATTTAATTTATCAAATTAAAAAGCAGCTTAACAATAAAAAGAGCCACAGTCAAACCATGAGTCCCTCCACAGAAAACAGCTAAATACAAAGCCTTTCAAATCCTAACCTCTCTGGAACCATTTTCACTTGGCATCTGAAAATTAAGGGAGAACACATGGCAAGCACATCCAAAAACATGCAGCAACCAGCGATGTCCCATGTCAGGTTACAATATTCTAGCTTTCCAACAGAACATGAAGTAGGGTTACCAAAGATGATCTCAGCACGTGGACAGGTTCACAGACAGGTAGAAGATGGCTTAGGACAGGGGTCTCCAACCTTGGCAACTTTAAGACTTGTGGACTTCAACTCCCAGAATTCCTCAGCCAGCTTTGCTGGGAGTTGAAGTCCACAAGTCTTAAAGTTGCCAAGGTTGGAGACCCCTGGCTTAGGAAGCATTCAAGTCCCAGATAATTTAACCTAGGATTATGGAAGAATGGGGCTATATCATCCGCTGGAATGTTCTCACAATGACCAAGAGTTGTCTACAATGCTAAGTATAACAAGAATTCATTACTGAGCAAGGAAAAATTAACATTCAAGATGGGATAGATAGGCGACATCAGTCAACTTTCCTTACCCACTCTGGCCGTGTGACCTTCCAACATTGAGAGTTTCTTTCCTGCTGCAGCATCCCAGATCTGTACAAAACCTTTGTGGGTCCCAACTGCCACCAAATTGCCCTAAGCAGGGGGGGGAAAAAGATATCAAACATATGGCTGCAGGAACTATCACTCTCCTGGGAAAACACTGCTCCAAATACAGTCCCAGCTCTAGAGTAATGTTGAAGAATGTATTCTTTCTTTCTTTTTTTTTCTTCTTTTATTGAAAAGACAGTGACATATCAGGATAATAATTACATATAAAGTAAAGCCAATGAAAAGTTAATAGTAAATCTTAACACACAAGCTAGTAATTATAACAATAATATAATAACAGTAATTATAGTAGTATGACCAAAAAGAGTAAAGGAAAATAGAATAGAATAGAATTCTTTATTGGCCAAGGGTGATTGGACACACAAGGAATTTGTCTTTGGTGCATATGCTCTCAGTGTACATAAAAAGACAAGATACATTCGTCAATAATCATAAGGTACAACACTTAATGATTGTCATCGGGTACAAATAAGCAATCAGGAAACAATAATAATATGCATCATAAGGATAAAAGCAAAAAGCTTGTTTTTTCTGCAGTTCTGATTATCCTCTGAAGTCTGTGTCTCTCTTGTTGGGTTGCAGAACCAAACCAGACAGTTATAGAGGTGCAGATGACAGACTCAATAATTCCTCTGTAGAACTGTATCAGCAGCTCCTTGGGCAGTTTGAGCTTCCTGAGTTGGCGCAGAAAGAACATTCTTTGTTGTGCTTTTTTGATGACGTTTTTGATGTTAGGTGATCATTTTAGGTCTTGAGATATGACAGAACCTAGAAATTTGAAGGTCTCTACTGTTGATACTGTGTTGTCTAGTATCGTAAGAGGTGGTAGAATGGGAAGGTTTCTCCTAAAGCCTACCACCATTTCTACGGTTTTTAGTGTGTTCAGTTCCAGATTGTTCCGCTCGCACCACGAGGCTAGTTGTTCAACCTCCCATCTGTATGCGGTTTCATCGTTGTCTCGAATGAGACCAATCACTGTTGTGTCATCTGCGAACTTCAGTAGCATAACAGATGGATCTTTTGAGATGCAGTCATTGGTATAGAGAGATAAGTGGTGAGAGCACACAGCCCTGGGGGGCCCCTGTGCTAATTGTACAGATATCTGATGTGATTTTGCCTAGCTTCGCCTGCTGCTTCCTGTCCGTTAGGAAGCCTGTGATCCATTTACAAGTGTGTTCAGGTACCGCTAGCTGATTTAGTTTAGTTAGAAGAATGTCCGGTATGATGGTATTGAATGCTGAACTAAAGTCTACAAAGAGGACCCTTGCGTAGGTCTTTGGAGATTCAAGATGTTGTAGGATGTAGTGCAGAGCCAGGGGTGAAATGGTCCCGGTTCGCTCGTACCTGTCGGTCGCCGTAGAGCCGGTCGCCAAGGTAGCGCAAGGCGCCGCCCACCCACCCGGACGCTGCCATTTGGGTTCTTTTACCCTCTGCGCATGTGCAAAGCGTTCTGTGCATGCGCAGAGGGTAAAAGAACCCAAACACCGGCGGCCGGGCGGGTGGGCCGAGCCTCGCGCTACCTTGGCGACCGGCTCTACGGCGACCGACAGGCACGAGCGAACCGGGAGCATTTCACCCCTGTGCAGAGCCATATTAACAGCATCATCTGTCAATCTATTTGCTCAGTATGCAAATTGCAGGGGGTCTAACAGTGGATCCGTGATGGTTTTCAAGTGGGACATCACTAGCCTTTCAAAGGTTTTCATAACTACAGATGTTAGAGCAACTGGTCTGTAGTCATTCAGTTCCTTGATGGAGGGCTTCTTCAGCACTGGGATGATAGTGGAGCATTTGAAGCAAGAAGGAACATGGCATGTCTCTAATGATTTGTTGAAGATTTGGGTGAAGATGGGGGCCAATTGGTCAGCACAGACTTTTAAGCAAGAAGGAGTTATCTTGTCTGGGCCTGGTGCTTTTCCTGGCTTCTGTCTGTGAAATAGATCTTGCACTTCCTTTCCTGTGATCACCAGGGGTTGTGAACCCAATGGGATGGGGTCAGTTGTAGGAGGTTTGGCTGTTGGTGTGTCTGGGATGGAGGTTGTGGAGATAGGTAGCTGTAGTTTCCTTTCAAACCTGCAGTAGAACACGTTCAGGTCATTTGCCAGTTGCTGATTTCCTTAAGCTTGGGAAGAAGTTTTGCCGTAACCGGTGATGTTTTTAAGAGTTTTCCATGTTTGCTGGTTCGTTTGTTGAGAACTGATTCCTTAGCTTTTCAGAGTAGCTTCTTTTTGCTGCTCTGATCTCCCGTTAATACATTTCTGGCCTGATTATACAGCATTCTATCACCTTTTCTGTAGGCTTCTTCTTTGGAACAACGTAGCTGCTTAAGTATAGCTGTGAACCAAAGTTTATTGTTACTGTATATTTGCAAGTTCCTGGTCGGTACACATAGGTCTTCACAGAAGCTGACATACGATGTTACAGTATCTGTGAGTTCATCCAGGTCTGCAGAGATATCTTCAAAAATATTCCAGTCCGTGCAGTCAAAGCAAGCCTGTAGCTTTAACTTTGCCTCCTCAGTCCAAGTCCTCACTGATTTAATTGTTGGTTTCGTGGCTTTAAGTCTTTGTCTGTAAGCAGGTACAAGGTGAATCATGCAATGATCAGAGTGGTCCACAGCTGCTTGTGGTAAGGACCGATAAGCATCTTTTAGTGTTGTGTAGCAGTGGTCTAAAGTATTCTTGCCTCTGGTGGGACAATTGACATGCTGAAAATATTTTGGAAGCTCTTTCCTTAAGTTACCTTTGTTGAAATCACCTAGAATAATGGCCAGTGAATCTGGATATTTGGCTTCAGCGTCCATAATCTGATCAGCTAGTTCGTAATGCCTTTTTTACACAGGGTTGTGGAGGAATATACACATCTTTGTTTTCCATACTAACAATTATTGACGTTCGTAAGCTTATTTTCCCTCTCATTTCTACCTCTTGTCTCTATCCATTCATAAAATTTATTCCATGTCCAATAATATTCCGAGTCTTCTTTATCTTTAATTTTTAAGGTTAATCTATCCATTTCGGCACAATCTCAAATTTTCCTAATTATATCCTCATCCGATGGGGTATTCACATTTTTCCAATATTTAGCATATATAATTCTTGCTGCCGTCAGAATATGTAACACTAAGTATATGGTTGCTTTGTCATAACTTTCCGATAGTATACCTAAGAGGCATGATTCTGGTTTATATTCAATATGTTGCTCAGTTATCGTTTCCAACCAATTATGAATATATTCTTTCTTGTTAGCAACCAAACACCTAAACCAGTGATGGCGAACCTATGGCACGCGTGCCACAGGTGGCACGCGGAGCCATATCAGAGGGCACGCGAGGCGTTGCCCTATGTCAGCTCCAGCGCGCATGTGCGCACATGCCAGCTGATTTTCAGCCTTGGGGAAGGCCGTTTTGCCCTCCAGAGGCTTCAGGGAAGCGTCTTGAAGCCCCGGAGTGCAAAAAACGGCCTAACGGGAAAACTGGAAGTTCGGAAAAACGCACTTCCGGTTTGCCGTTGGGCCGTTTTTCGCACTCAGGAGGCTTCAGGGAAGCTTCCTGAAGCCCCGGAGGGCAAAAAACGGCCCAACGGGCAAACCGGAAGTGCATTTTTCCGAACTTCCGGTTTGTCCGTTGGGCCATTTTTCGCCATCCCAGGCTTCAGTGAGACTTGTGCGCATGTGAGGGGTGCAGCGGGGGGGGGGGGGTGTGTGCATGCGCAGGTGGAGGGAATGGGTGTGGGCATGTGCGCGCGCGCTAGCACATACACACACACCCTTTTGGCACACGAACAAAAAAAAGTTCGCCATCACTGCCATACAGTCTCTCACAACTGAATCCACTTAATCCAGATGTGCAGTAACTTTTGAATAGTCACTATTGAAAGTTGGGGTTGCTGCTCAGCTGAAGGAACATTCCAGAAGTTTCCTCTAGATATGTGCAGTTTAATAGCGTGGGGGGGGTTGTGCGCATGCGTGGGGGGAGGGAATGGGTGTGGGCACGCGTGCGCGCTAGCGCACGCGCACACACCCCCTTTTGGCACGCGGACCAAAAAAGGTTCGCCATCACTGACCTAAACATTTGCTGTTATTTATTTCGCAGGCATATGTATGCAGATTCACTTGCACAAAATTTCTGCAGGACGCTGAATTGCACTTTTTATGGTAAAGGGGCTTTGTATGGTTTTGCAAAATAAGTTGTGTAGGATAACATGTGCAAATATGTAATATGTATAAGTATATGAAAGTAATAATTTTGTATCAGTATAGGCAATTACTGGATCACCTGATCTGGAATTGCCCCGTATGCTCTATGGTAGGGGCATCTCTGCAAAATTTCTCTATCAATTAATATCCTTTACCAGGCTATTTCACAGATACAATCTAGAATCTTCTGTTTACAAAGCACTGCTGAGCTACGGCTCTGTTGGCAACATACTATAAAGGTTTAAACAGTGGTCCACCTGTCTTGGTTTTAGCCCTTTAGCCCTTTTATACTGTTTCAATTTAAGGAGTTTTAATTCTAAAGCTTTCACTATTATCCATTTTTCTGGTCTCCTCTTTATTTTATCCCACCTTTTTTATATGTAACTAACTCAAGTTGGTGAACACACTTAATACTTGTGCCTCCTCCTATTTTTCCCACAACAACCCTTTGAGGTGGATTGACTGAGAGAAAGTGACTGGCCCAAAGTCACCCAGCCAGCTTTCAGGCCCAATGGAGGCCTAGAACCCACACTCTCCTGATTTCTAGGCCAGCACCTTAGCCACTATAGCAAACTGGCTCTCAATCTTCGTCTCAGACCTGCAGTGACCACATACTGACCCGTTCTGACCATCCTACAGAGGTAACAGAATCGCCTTCCACAGATAGATCACACAGCCGCGTCACCTTGGGGAGAAAAAAGTCAAGAATCAGAAATCTGTAAAGGCACTGAAAAAAAAATGGGAATTCATATATTTGGGTTTCAGAAACCTTTCTTGTACTTTTGGCTTCAGAAAGCCAAGCAGTAGGAAAATCCTGTCCTTAACAAAAATTTCAAGCCAGGGGCTTCCAAACTCCCAGCATCAGAAAGGTACTGTTTTTCAAATTTAAATGTGGTGCATGTTCAGAGCAGGCTACCAGAGCAGAAACCCACAAAGCTAGTCAAAAGAGAGACTTCTTCAAGGGGCCCCAAAGGTGCTTTTTCAGGAGGCAACTGGATAAAGCACCTTTGGGACTACCATGACCTGGATGACTGAGAATCTCTACAGATTTTTAGCTACACAATTGGGATGAACACCCTTTGAATAGTATGGGAATAGGAATTTCCAGAGGAAAAAAACTGTAGACTACAGGAACCATTTGCACTACTCAGGTGACCCTGAGGACACAGATAAACCTCCAAGTGCTTCAAGGACCCTCTAAACCCATGATGGCGAACATATGGCACGCGTGCCAGAGGTGGTATGCAGAGCCCTCTCTGTGGGCACGCGTGCCATCGCCAGCTGCTCTTCTGGTTTCTGGCGTGCCAGCTGATCTTCGCGAGTGCTGGAGTCCCGGAAACCCGAAGACCAGCTGGCCAGTGTGCATGCATGTGCTGGCCACCTGGTCTTCGGGTTTCCAGCGCGCGCACACGCACGTTCTGGTTTGGGCACTCGGTGCTGAAAAGGTTTGCCATCACTGCTCTAAAGGATGCAAATGACCATCTGTCTGCAAGGAATATAAATCCTTCCATTCCCCACTATCCTGTCAGAGCTGAAGAAGCTTCTTGGATGAGAAGCGAAACGTCTTCCAAAAGAAAAAACAGAAAGTCCAGTCGCCTCCTGAAAAAAAGCACCTTTGGGACAACCACGACCTGGATGATTGAGAATCTCTTCAAGGGGAAAATAATATTCTGACTCTCTATTGGGGGTGATGTCCAAGGGCAGTAATGTAAACTCTTGTCCAAAACAACAGACTTTACCTGGCTAGTGCAAGCACTCCAAAGGTAGACACACGTCCCAAGACCAACACTAAGGACGTTGAGGGATGACCAATCGACTAGGTTCAAGTAGAAGTCATCCTGAAGTTCTGGAGCATCCAAAACTTTGAATGGAATCTTGGATATCTTCCTTGTGGGCTTTCGAGGTGATCGAAGTAATTTTTGACTATTGAAAGGAGGAAGAAAAAAAAAAGTTGAAGAAAGTACCCAAGAGAAGGAATATCCATTCTCCACAGATATACCCTAGTTTGGTGACCCACCTCCTACAAATACACACAATAAATAAGATGTTTTAAAAATGTCAAAAGAATCTGGCTGTTCTACTATTTCCTGGTCATTTCAGGAATTCCAGACCACGTCTCTCCTAGTACATCCACCCAGCCCACCAGGATGGGAAGGCAGGGTATGTTGCAGATCCCGTCTATTAGGGATGTATATTTGGTGGAACCATGAAAAGGGAGTGGTGGTGGGACCTTCTCAATGGAACATCATTCCCCCAAGGTATGATTAACCCTCCACTGTGTTGCTTTTCCGAAAGGCCCTGAAGACGTGTTTTGTCAGTGTGCCTGGGGACCATGAATGGAGAATGGTTGATTTGATTATGTTGCTGCTACCATGGGGGGAAGGTATGGGTTTTTATGTTGTGGACTTTTTAATGCCTGGAGTCACCTGTATGAGAGCTGGACAGCCATATAAATAACCATCAGCGGCTATTAGAGTTACATTCTTCTGGCAGAACGGGAAACAGCATGCAAGTTGGGTGATGGCATTGCCCTTCTTTCCTATTTAGGGCTTTTCACATTTTGAGAAGAGTGCTAGACAAATTAGAATAGAATAGAATAACAGAGTTGGAAGGGACCTTGGAGGTCTTCTAGTCCAACCCCCTGCTTAGGCAGGAAACCCTACAGAAAGAGCCGAGGTGGCGCAGTGGTTAGAGTGCAGTACTGCAGGCTACTTCAGCTGACTGTTCAGCAGTTCAGCGGTTCAAATCTCACCGGCTCAAGGTTGACTCAGCCTTCCATCCTTCCGAGGTGGGTAAAATGAGGACCCAGATTGTTGGGGGCAATATGCTGACTCTGTGAACCGCTTAGAGAGTGCTGTAATGCTGTAAAAAGCGGTATATAAGTCTAAGTGCTTTTGCTATTGCTATTATAATTAGATTTTTATGTGTGAGAATTCCTTTCTCTTTTTGTTTTGAGTTTCATCAAAGAAAATTTTTACTAAGTTATTATTGGGTAAAACCCTCTTCCTGGCTTCTGTTTTAACTTTTTGTTTTTCTTGTTGTGAGCTGTTTTTAATTTATAAGTAAAAGATGCATATTATTCTTAATCATCTGCCCTCAGGTGCTTTGGAGAATAGTTTGACTCCCTTTTCTTTGTGGCATCCCCTGAGATATTGGAACACTGCTATCATGTCTCCCCTAGTCCTTCTTTTCATTAAACTAGACATACCCATTTCCTGCAACTGTTCTTCGTATGTTTTAGCCTCCAGTCCCCTAATCATCTTTGTTGCTCTTCTCTGCACTCTTTCTAGAGTCTCAACATCTTTTTTACAACGTGGCGACCAAAACTGAATGCAGTATTCCAAGTGTGGCCTTACCAATGCATTACAAAGTGGTATTAACACTTCACGTGATCTTGATTCTATCCCTCTGTTTATGCAGCCTAGAACTGTGTTGGCTTTTTTGGCAGCTGCTGCACACTGCTGCACACAATTAATTTTTGTTTAATCCAGCACTGCTCTTCTTGTCTTCTGAAAAAAATATTTCTTTTATATTCTTTCTCTATATAAATGTGAAAATATTTACAGACCCCTCGCATCCTGGACATAAATTGTTTCAACTCCTACCCTCAAAACGACGCTATAGAGCACTGCACACCAGAACAACTAGACACAAGAACAGTTTTTTCCCGAACGCCATCACTCTGCTAAACAAATAATTCCCTCAACACTGTTAAACTATTCACTAAGTCTGCATTACTATTACTATTAATCTTCTCATCATTCCTATCACCCATCTCCTCCCACTTATGACTGCATGACTGTAACTTGTTGCTTGTATCCTTACGATTTATATTGTTTCCTAGTATGATTTGATTGCTTATTTGTACCCTATGACTATCATTAAGTGTTGTACCTTATGATTCTTGACAAATGTATCTTTTCTTTTTATGTACACTGAGAGCATATGCACCAAAGACAAATTCCTTGTGTGTCCAATCACAGTTGGCCAATAAAGATTTCTATATTTTAAACAGCTAGAGATCAAGCAGGGGCTAGTTATTCGAGTGCTGGGGATGTTTTCATTGAGAGTTGTGTATTAAGTAATGGTTGAGACCTAATGTTCTAAATTCCACACCACATTTCCTCCCTGTTTATTCACACACTGACATTGTTACATGGCTGGCTGGGGGATTCTGGGAGTTGAAGTCCACACATTTTTAAGTTGGTAAGGTTGAGAAACACTGCTTTCGAGGGTTGCCCTGTAAAATTCCTAGAAATAATATATTCATTGATTAATAGTCCAGGAAGCAACATTAAAAAGAAGAGAAGTCTAGATCAGATTAAACTGTCAAATGCACCACACACAGTTTATGTGGTTCAGATGCCTTCTGAAGAATAGAATAGAATAGAATAGAATAGAATAGAATAGAATAGAATAGAATAGAATAGAAGACTTATATACCGCTTCACAGTGCTTTACAGTCCTCTCTAACCAATTTACAGACTCAGCATATTGCCCCCAATAATCTGGGTCCTCATTTTACCGATCTCGGAAGGATAGAAGGCTGAGTCAACCTTGAGCTGCTCAGAATTGAACTCCTGGAGTGAGCAGTGAGTTAACCTGCAGTACTTCATTCTGACCACTGCGCCACTACGGCTCTTTTAATAATAGAAACCACAACAAATTTCAATGCAACTTCTAGTTCCCAAACCACAAGGTGGCATTAGTTCCAGGATTATTATTCTGCATGGATAACCACCATCCCATTTCAACTGGTAGCCAACCTTTTGTTGCTGACAGGGGAGAGGGAGTATGGAGAGACCTCGTTGCCATCATCAGGACTGGAACGTTTTGTGGTGAGGGAATACTACATTAACAAGGAGAAAACAATTACCCCCAAATTAGAAAACTGAGTTTTCTGCCAAAGAACAAGCACTTGATTTCACAATCCATTCAGACTTCACATATTGCACTAAGCTATCATATTTGTTTAATTTTGGCTTAACATGCTCTCTGAACCCCAGCCATTGTGACTATTCAACAAGAGCCTGGTTTAGTGCAATGTATGTATGAAGTCAGTCTTGCCTTCCTATCTGCCAAATGCTTACAAACAGCCTGTTTAGTTTTCTTTGTCTACAGTCTTCCTTCAACAGGCAACAAGATAAGAAACAGAGAGTGACTCAAGAGTCTGCTCAAACCACATCCTTTTCAGCTGTAATTTAAAAAAAAAAACTGAAATAGCCTCCCCAGAGTGGCTTATCTTTCCTTGCTTTCAGACAAGCAACATATTAGAAAGACAATAAATAACTTCACATTGTTTTATGATGTAATTCTTTTCAATTTGTTTCAAGAGTTTTTGACCATTATCCTAATGCTTCTTTTGTTGCATTTTAAAGTTCTTTTTTAATTTTAGTGGGAGGCGACTCAGCAACTGTAACAAGGGTCAGATATTAGAACTATGCAAAGAATTCAAAATAACTGCTTTATAAACATGTTAGAGCATGTATCACAACTCTGTTCAAGGACAGCTGCTTTGCTCTGGCTAAGTTGCTTCGTGAAGTATCTTTTTAAAATGTTTTGCATACTTAAGACACAATACTTAAGACACAATATCTGAATACTCATTTCTAAAAACGTGGGAGAATATTACTGCACTAATGGTATTCCAATAACCATCAGATTAATTTGAGAACAGGAAGCTGAATTAGATTCCACTTTGGCCTGATACACGCAGCTTTGATTTTTTTAATGAATTTGCATTTAAATTAATAGCTGTACCATGCCACCATGTGATCTAACAATCACTATCTCAAAATCAAAAACTATTTGTTTTTAAATAGTTAATGAAATAAAACAGATCAAGGGTTTTTTTACCCACAATGTCTTAACTGGGACTTCCAAATCCAGAAACAGTCTAAATTTCAGCTATTAAATGGGCCACTTTACAAAACAGGATGCTCAGCTAAACAGATTCACACCCTAACTGAGTTTATATGAATAATGCTAATTCCTAAATGAATAATTTCATTCCTAATTCCTAAATAATACTACCTGCTTTTTATTGTAAGTCACACCACCTGACTATTTTACAAAAAGGCAATATAATTTTCAGAGGAGAATACCGTGAAAAGGCTCTTCTTCTCAGGCGTGGAGGGCTGCAGCCTCCTGTCCTCAGTCTGTGGATCTTGGACTTTCTCAATCCCAGCTCCAAGGAGTTCATTTTTTAGCAAGGCGGAGTAGGCAAGGCCATCTGCAGAAACAAAAACCTTGTCAAACTGATTGGCCATTTCTTAAAAAATAGGTTAACTGGAAGCATGTAGCAACTTACAAAAACAAAAACATTTTTTCAAAACATTTTTTGAAAAATAAAGGACATTTTACCAAAGATATTAGTAATCAGGAGGTTGGAGACTGAATTTCAAAGTTAGCCAAATCTGTCTTATTGGCACTGTTAATAAAATTAACAAACAGCTACTATTATAATATTTGAATAGCTTACAAAAAAGGACAGAATTTTTTTAAAAATATTTTCCCCAAAAGATATTAACAACCAGGCGGTTGGAGACTACATTTCAAAGTTAGTTAAATCTGTCTTATTACAAAGAGCTAATATATTTAATTACAAACATGAAAGATGAGTATAAGTAATGCTGAGATCTTATTAATATTAGTTAAGGATCCCTTATTCTTCCTTAAAGCTTACATTCATTTTGGCGAAAGCTTAAGACTCTGCTAAATATCTTTCACAGGGTTATTCTGTCGTGTTCTCCCCCAATGTCTACGGAGATTCTCAGTCATCCAGGTCAAGATGGCAAAGACAAACAGCAAACCAGGGTACTGCAGTCTAGCACAATCCAGCCTACCCCAATAATCTCTTCAGAGGGCCTAAGGCATGCAAGCAATAGGCAAGATTTGGTCTCTACCTTTGCCATTGTCTGAAGTGGCATCTTTTGCTTTTCTATTTTGACTTGGAGACTTTTCATTTTCCTAAAAATGCAGATAAAACAATTAGCATGCACCCATTTTGAGAATTTCCAAACTTCATAGTGGATCTTTTTTTGCTTTCAAAAGGCAATATAATTGTTGTAAAGCTTTCTAAGCAGCCTCACTGCAGAAGATTCTGAGTCACATATCAGAGGTTCTACTCTGACCACTTGCTAAATTTGGCACTACTTATACTCCCTTATTTCCCTAAATTTAAAAATTGTTCCAGAATCTATCTTCTCCTCTTCAGTGCTTAGACATTTTAGAGCAGCGGTTCTCAACCTGTGGGTCGCGACAGCTGATCTTTTCACCCAGAAATTCTGGTATTTTTTTAAATGCCAAACATTTTCAAAACACCTCCTCAATAAACATTGCTACCCATTCACTCAGCTTGGGAGTTTTATAACCTGCTTTGCAGCTCCTCTCCTGCAGCCATTCTCTCTGCTTTCAAAGGTTAAATAGGCTGCATCAGGGAGGGAGACTATTCAGTTATTCTAAAAGCTGTGATCAATTGGCCCCCATCCCTTTTTCATTCAAACCAGCTTTTTTTTTTAATTTACAGTCTTTCAATACCTATCAAACAATCCCTGCATGTATTGTTTTCCATAGAGTATGTCTTGCTGGTATATATTTACAACCAATTATTAAGAAAAAAAATCTTCTGTAAACTTGGTATTTTTCAATAACTAAACCCATCTTCAAGCAGTCACTTGAAGTTCCTCAGCATTTTTAAGACCCAAAAGCCTTGCATCACAACTCCTGACACTCTGAACATGTGGATAAACTTCTGCTTCACACATTAAAAATTCCCAAATTTGACCATCACCTTCATCTCCAGGTAAGTAGCTCAAATTGTCAGATTTCCTTCTAAAAACTTGGAGGATGACATGGTAGGCTGGATGACCTGATTCCTGACAATCTTGGCCATGATAGTCCTAAGACATATAGTACTCTCCATATGGTTTAAGATCACAACTTCAATCACTGAACATGTTATTTTCTTTTGGATACCATCAAACGTTTAAGGGAAACCATGACTGTAAAATATATTTTTAAAACAAAACAAAACAAAACAAAACAAAACAAAACAAAACAAAACAAAACAAAACAAAACAAAACAAAACACACAAATGGAATGACCAACAGGAAGGAAGAAAACATCATGTCAAGTATTTGGGAACATCCGGTCACCCACAACCAGTCAACCAACTAAATGGCCTTTCTGCAAAGCTCACATTTATTCTATGAAAGCTGATGCTCCAATTTGCTCCAGCTCGGGAAGGAATGAATCTGTCACCATGTTTACTAGGGGAGGAGACGGGTGAATTAGAAGGTGTCAAGGTCCTCCTCATATCTGTAACCTGGAATTTTGAAAGAACGAGAATGGGAGGGAAGGGAAGGTCAGGAAAGCAGCCATTGGAAATCCACAACAAAGACCAGTGACAAAACAGAATACAACTGCATTAAAAATGAAATTCAGCAATTACAGAAAAACGAGATTCCAGAATCTTTATACAGGTTGTCCTCGACTTACAACAGTTCATTTAGTGACCGTTGAAAGTTACGACACTGAAAAAAGTTACTTATGACCGTTTTTTACATTTACGAATGTTGCAGCATCTCCATGATCAGGTGATCAAAATTTGGATGCCTGGCAGTTGACTCATATTTATGACAGTTGCAGTATCTCGGGGTCGTGTGATCACCTTTTATGACCTTCTTACAAGCAAAGTCAATGGGAAAACCAGATTCACTAACATTTGTGGCAAGAAAAGTCATAAAATGGGGCAAAACTCACCTAACACTTGTCTTAAATAGAAATTTTGGGCTCAATTGTGGTCATAAGTCAAGGACTACCTGTATATTATATGAGCTTGGCACCTTTGTATAGCTTACCTCATTTTGCACTGTTGTGTTTATATTTTTTTAACATTTGATTCCAAACTACCATTGTTAAGTTAATTAAGGTAAGTTAATTTAGGACCACTAAATTTTCTGGGCAAAGAAGTAACCTTACATATATCTAATTAGAAGTAAAGACCATCATTCAATAAACAAAAAACAAACCCTAGAGGGAATTATATTTCAGCAAGTACAACTGAGCAACATTTGAGTAAAATAATATTATAATATATATATATTAGTTGTGTATCATTCAGTGCCTACCGATCACTTTTTTATATAATACTACTTTTTCCATCAGAAACCATTTAACATTCTAAAATTATAAGAGTGAAATAAGGGTACCTCATTTGTAGCATTTGCCAGGATAATGCAAGCTACCCATAGAATTGCAGGAAAGGACAACAAAATCTTCACATTTAAAAGCTATTTCAATGGCACAAAAACCTTATTTTTATCTGTTTGGGCTGTTTTGTTTTTTTTAAATTTTTAGAGCCAAAATCTATTATTGAATAAGTACAGTAAGTGTATTAAGCAGGGGAGTACAGAATGTTCTGACTTTAAATAATTACCCATTCCAGCTTAGGAAGGCCCATTCTGAATACCCCAGATAGGATTCAACCTGTCATTTCCAGAACTGTGATTCTGAGAGTTCTGTAAATCATGGATTGAATCCTTTCTGGACATTTAGAACCACTTACAGAGTATTCTGAATGGATTGGAACAGCTTATTTGGGTCAGGGCATTCGGTGCACAGTTTAATGCAAGTTTACTTAGGACCACACTAACAATACATAATCTTACAAAATTGTCTTGTTATATTTAGTATATATCTATATTTTTATATTTTCATCACATTGCAGAAAGATACAAAATGATCACTAAATTTCAACCACCTGTTATCACTCAATTTTTTAAAACAATAATAATAATAATACTGAATTACTGAAAAAACCCATTAAAAATATATGAATTGGAATGCTTCCCCATTCATTTCATTTTCATTCTTCTGTTGTGAATATCAATGGGCAATTCCAATATTTGGCTAGAAGCATTACATATAAATATGCATTACATAATTTTAATGAGACCTTTCATATTTCTCCAAAGCAACAGGAACCTTCTGAATCTGACAAATTGAACATTTGAAAATACACAAGTTTCTTCTAATATGAGTTCAAACTGCTTCTGTTGCCTCTTTCATCACTTTCCTTAGGCACATACCCACACCCGGTTTTCCCAGAACCTTACCTAGTCTCTCAAAATAGGGATGCAACCCTGAGAGATCCTGAAGTTTCCTAACTCTTAAGAAGTTGCCACCAAATTATTACTTTACAGTTAGGGTTAAATTAAAATTGAAAGGTAGTTTCAATTTTAATTAAGTTTAAATTAAATGCATTTTTCTACCATTCCCCGTTTCTGAAGTACACCCCTCTCTAAGATACACTTTATGGTTGCAAATACAACAATGCAAAACTAGGTAATCATTTGTAACTTAATCATGTAAACAACCCAGCATGTGTTTGCTCAATATCTCTTGCACAACATGAATAGTTTTTGGAGATGTATGCCACAATAGAAGGATTTTATTTCTTGTACCATATACAGGAAAATTTTAAATGCTTAATAATATTTACAGAAGGCATCATGTTTTCATTCTGGATGTTGATCTGACGGAGAAGGCGCCTTTCATAGTCTTGATCCATGATGGACAGGTGCAGGACAGGGGGGGGGAAAGAGCCAAGGTGTCTTATAATAGTCTCACACAATTTTTTTGTGCATGGAGACCAGGGAGTGACCAATACGCTGCAAAGAAAAAGGCAGAACCATCAAACTCCAAGCAGTTGAAATGTTAAAACCATCATCTGTTATAATTGTGAGTTCTAATTCCTCTTTTAGTATTAGATGGCACCTATTTTCACTTAATTACAATGGATTTACACACTGGGTAAATTGCTCATTTATAGACATGATCAAGCCCAGATCATCCTATGTAGAAATTAGAAATGTTTTCTCCAGCCTACAAGCAAAAAAGTTGTGTAGCCAAAGTCTTATGTGTTAAAATCAGGCTGACTGGCATCATTCTTTTATTAGCTGAGGAGATTGGCTGGGACTAAGAATTCATTGTTCTCCATACAATTAAACTCATCAACTTGTAATTTAAACAATCATACATTTCTTCTTTGAGAGTTCCATTCTCATGATCTTTTATAGACAGTAAACTCCTCAGTGCTCACCTGTTTACATGTGATAAAGCATCATGGGTAGTGATAGTACTACAGAAAGACAAACAATTCAAAATTTCCTCACTGCTATTTAAATTCGAAAGCTGGGTCTTAAAAAACCTTGGGAACTAAAGCTTACAAAGTTTTTACCAAACTCTGCAATGTTTCTCTACAAAGCAGTGGCAGATACACTCAAGATCCTTCAATGCCTGTGCATACCTACCTATCAATGAAATCTTACATTACCCAAAGTCAGTTTTGACTCTGAGGAATGCATAACCAACATTTTGTTTGCAAAAACATTAATCCAATACTTATGGCATAAGAAAATGAAGCATAAATCTCATTTATGTGTAGAAATGTGAAAAGTCATAAATTATTATTATTATTTATTAAATTTGTATGCCGCCCAACTCCCAAGGGACTCTAAATATGTGTATTCTCCTTTCACCTAAAATACTAGACATTTGTGAAAGTCATATAAAATACTCTTACTTTTTATTTTCCATATTAAAAAAATATGTACTCCTTAAAATGTATTTCTGCACCTCAGAGGGTTGCAACACAAGGTCTTCCTTGCCCCTCTGAATGAGCTATGATCTTGTATGCTGATGAACTTTGATGAACTTTTCATTTCAATTTGTCTCTCCTGTCTGGTTTATCTGACACACAACTTGAAGTTATCTATTAGCTCCATCAACCAGCAAGTGGCTTCTGAGTAAATTTATTCAAGACTTTCTCTAAATTCCACAAATGTGCCAATTCTAGGCCTTCCTTAGGCATGAAAGCCAACTGGGTGACTTTGGGCCACTGTCTGTCAGACCCACCCACCACATAGATTTGTTATGTGGAAAATAGGACACAAGAGTATCAAGTATGTTTGTCACCTTGAATTGACTAAAATATATAAAAAGTGGCTTAAAACATTATATACATAACAGTGTGAAATCAGTTGCCAGTTCTTTAGCTGGTGTTGGCCTTCATACACAGTTCCTCCTGAAATAGAACTCAGGATGTAATGTATTATCAAAGTGTATGTGCAGATCCAAAAAAAAGTGCCCTTTTGTGATTGATAGACTGAAATGTTGTCAATGCAGAGATTTTGTAAGTGTTGCCAAAAAAATTTGGTGTGCCAACAAGCACTGTAATAATTATTATTCTATTACCTGACATGTTAAATTAGCAACATCTGTTGTCCTCAAAGGGCACTGCACAGAAATAGTTCTGGGCAATGATAATACAAAAAGCCAGAATAAATTACAACTATATATTTTACATTATCACAGCAGTGAACTGACAAAAAAAAATGCATGCTGTACATCCTTTCTATAATTTTTCCTGATGAAAAAAAGAGAAGGAAAATGGGCATTTTTCTCCTATGGCTTCAAAATTCCCCAATAAATAAATAAATAAATAAATAAAAATCACACATATCCTCACCATCACCCATCAAGTGCACCCCTGCTTAAAGCCCTCAAGCTTCCTTTACAGCACCCAATTCCCAACTTCTTCAGTTGACACAATGCCTCTCCATCCCCTAGCCAGCCGATCGGGTTCAAACCCAAGTCCGATGAAATTGAGACATTTCCACATCTTAACACAAAACGTTGTTGTTGGTGTTTTTAAAAAATGCAATGCACAAGTGGGCAGTGTTAAACAAATTACAGGTAAATATAATTCCTCTCCCAGGTTTCCTTTAGTCTAGTCACTAGTCTATGCTATACATTGGGGGGGGGGGAGGAAGCTGCGCTTAGCATCTATCACTGGACTGAGGATGGAGATAACCAGCATTTGGGAATTAACCTCCAGCCTCCCATGAGGAACCCTCCGCGCTGCAAATCGCTTTTATTACAGAGAACAAGAGATGCTCCAGAAGAGGCCTGTAGGGGACGGGGGGGGCTGTTCCCCCGAGCTGCCTCCCTCTCCTCTATATTCACCCTCCGCCTTAAATGCCTGTCAGCCTGCACGCTCCCGTAACAAGGCAGCCCTCCCACCGCATCCAAGCCCAGGCAGCCCCGTCCCAACATCACACGGGGATGCAACAGAGTCTTTCTCCAGAAGCCCCGCGCCCACTTTCACCTGGGCACAAAAGAGAAAAGAATGGACCCGCAGGTAAGGAAAATATAAACCCTCCTCCCTCTCACCTGCCCTCAGCGAGAGCCATCCAATATGGCGCCGATCCGACTCTCTTGCCCTCCCCTTTTCCCCGCCCACTCTTCCTTCCTCCTCACCGGCGCGCAAGGCGTCACGGGAAGAGAAGGCCCCCCCAATCCACCGCCTCCTTCTCGGCCTCTCTCGCTGATTCGTCCCGTTCGAATCAATACAACTCAGAGGGGAGCGTAGCCCTAGCAACGGTCCCGAGGCCTAGCTGAGATCCAGCGAGCCTGCTTTGCGCGAGATAACCGAAGCACAGAAGTACGGGAGGAAAGGCGGGCGGGGGAGTAGCAAATTGGGTCACGGAACTGGCTTTTGCCCTTCTTCCTCCATGTAGAAAGCCGATGAATAACAAAAAAACAAAAAAAATGGAGGTGAGAAAGGAGGGGAGTTCCTAACATTGGGATGGTTTTTAAAGGAAATGGGGAGGGACAAGCGGCTCTGAAAAAGTGTCCGATTGTCGAACAGTTTGTTCATTTGTATGTTGCACTGAGAAATAAAATAAAATCAAATAAAAATAGAACGAAATTGGAGAGAATCTGATGTTGCAGTAAATATCAGGGCTTTAAATGGCGTTTTGTAAAAACACTGGATGTTTGCCTGTTTCTCGGTCTATTTTACCGCAAAGACTCGAAGGAGAAACTTGAGAAGAGGAAATTGGGGGAGGATGACAGGGTTTATAATAACAATTTTTGAGGTACAGGTGTGAAAAGATTTTTAATGTTGACCATTAAGCCTCTGGATAGATGCAGGCTAAGCCATTGACAAGTTTATTAACAAGGCATGACCTGTATAGTGGATGGTATTTACAAACTATGAAGTGCAGTTCCCTACCGAAAGGATAAGATAAAAAACAATAACTACTATAAAGAACATAACATAACTAATACAATATAATATCCTGCCATAAGGAGACAGACTAACACTGGGTAGAACAGCGGTGAAGGTCTTGAAAAAGGATAATCAGCCTAAAATTCCAGGTAGCAAGATGCATCTATATCTACAAAAGATCAGAATTGTGCAAGCCATGGTAATCCCTGTGACGCTTTATAGAAGGGAAAGTTGGACTTTAAAATGCAGGATGGAAAGAATATTGATGCTTTTGATCATTAATGTTGCAGGAGGCTCTGAAAATACTGTGTACAACCAGGAAAACAAACTGATGGATCATTGAATAAATCAATCTAGAGATCTCATTTTGAGGCAGAAATGGCCAGGCTCAAATATTCTACTTTGGACAGACCCCACTCTCTGGAAAAGGCTGCAGTGTTGGGAAAAGTGGGAAAAAAAGTGAAGAGGATGACCAGCAGCACGGGGAATGGCTTAGTTACAGTGGTGATGGGAGCACTGTTGGGAGGTCTGAAAGAGTGGGTTAGGGACTGCCCGTCATGGAGGAAATCTATTGATGTCACTAGGAGTTGAAAACGTTCTGTACTTGATTGTACAAAATCAATCATAAGGAGATAACAGTGAAGGGAAGAGTTGAGACAGAGTGAACAAAAGAATGTTTATTTGAATCATGTATAAGTAGGCATATTTGCTTATTACATATTTCTTTTTAGTATACTCTCTTGGACATACATTGTACTGTTTTGCAACCAAGCTATTGCAACATTAATCTGGGAATAAATCCCACTGAACACTAGAATATTTATTTCTCAATAAATCCACTATAAGTGGCTACAGGCAAAACTATTCTTGTTGAAGTTGGTCGCATATTTTTCATCTTAGTTGTTTGTTTGAACTGGAAAGTGACTCACATAATGCCAGGAGAGGAGAGGAGAAAGATGGGGAGGGGAGAGGGAGAGAAGAAATTGAGAAGATATCTAGGTAAATTAAATTATAAGTTAGTTAGATTAATAATTGTTCTGGGATCACTGTTAACTATTATTAAAATAAATGGCCTTGATATGTCCCTGAAATACTTCTGCTATGTGAGCTCTATACTAATGGTCTTCCAGGTGCAATTCAGGTAACACATCTTTAATGGACTCAGGAGACATGCCTTTTTCCATCATTATTCCTGTGCTTTGGAACAGAATCCCCCCCTCACCCAGGTTCATATAGCCTCAGTCCTGCTGTTTGTTTGTTCCAACTGAATTAAGATTATTCTTTTCCCCCCTACCACAACCATTCTTTGATAATGTTTTTAAAATAATTTTAGTATTTGTTTTAAGCTTTTGCCCAGAGTAGTTGGTAGAGGGCAGTGGTTAGAAATAGAAATAATAAAATCACTAATTTGCTTTTTGCCTCTTTTCTACATCCAGTTTTCCTCTGTCATCTATATGCAAGTTACCACAGGAAATATGTAGAAGAGCAAGTCTGGTTTGAGCAGAATTCAGAGTTTCAGGAAATGTAAGGCCAGTTGCACTTAGTTTCAGTATTCTTTTGAGAATGCCCCAAAGTGATTTGATAAGACGTTGTAGATGCAAAAGCCTATCTAGAATCCAGCGCAAACTTTGTAATCATGGGATAACAGATGACAATAGGAAGTATTTGACAATTTAGCAGAGCTATGAATAGTGGCATTCCATGGAATCAGTTTTAACATACGTATTTATAAGCGATTTGGAATGCAAAAACCCCTCCAAATGTCACTTCCTTTGTTGAAAAAATAAGTTTTAAAAGTGGCAAGTAGTGATCACTCTAAGCAATATAAAGAGAGCCAGTTTTGTGTAGTGGTTAAGGTGGTGGCCTAGAAACCAGGAATTCTAGTCCTGCTTTATGCACAAAAACTAGCTGAGTGACTTTGGATCAGTCATTCTCTCAGCCCAACCTACCTTACAGCATAGTTGTTGTGGGGAGAATAAGGAGGCAGGGATTTAATAAAAATCCCTTCTTAAACATTTCCCACTTTCTGTGGGCTGGGACATCTACTGGTTGTCCTGTGTGCGGCTTTCTTTCCTGTCTCCCAAAGTCATTCTCTACCATTATTCATTCTGCCTTTATAGACAACAACCATCATACTTGGAATCCTACATACAGAAGGCCTGTCTTATGTGGGCTGCAGAAATCTAGATGACTGTTAAGATGGCAGCATAAAAAAGGAATTTCTCTCTTTGCTGCCATCTTGCTGGATTTTTGTAGCTAAGATCTAGAAGCTCTATAGGCAACACTTAGACAACACTGGGCACTACACATCGCAAAAAGAGCATGTTAAAATTGGAGGAAAAAAGGGCAATCCAATCTGTAGTCTAAAATGCCTCTAAAGAAAAAGATTTATGAAGAACACTCTTACAAGGAAAATATTACAAATTTTTTTACTAAAAGCCTTGCACATATGCCACTTATAGCATTTACTGCTAATGACAAGGAGATACCAGTCATTTTTATCATGTTTTTATCAGTATGGCATACTGTATGCACAATTAAAGCTGTATTTTGCTCCAAGCACGTGTATGCTATTTGATGCAAACTAGGATCTCTAATTTAGAGACTACCTTGCAATTCACCATACTTGGCCAACATCCAACCAAACAAAGTATTTCCTACTCAATATTCCACTTTTCTGCCCATAGCGTATGTTTAAATGGTTAACTCATAGAGCAGGTAGAATGAATATCAACCGTATGTATATGTGGAGAAGTAAGGAACTCGAGGAATCAAGTTATTTTTATTGCAAGAAATATTTTTTGATGAGATTATTTGTAAAGGCAATTTTATGCGAGCCTGGTTTTAATTTTGGATTTGAATTTTAATGTGAATTGGCAAGTATCTGTCTGAATACATTAAGTTATAATGGATGGCTTGTTCTTATAATTAATCTAATTTGAAATTTGATTCACTTAGATCAGGGGTGTCAAACTCACGTCATCACGACAGCGTCACCAGTGGTGGGTTGCTGCCGGTTCGGACCGGTTCTTTAGTACCGGTAACGAAAATTTACCGTCACTCGCAGAACCGGCAGCAATGACCAGCGGTCCACGCTCCCGAACCGGTCCTCCAGTCGCCGCGGCTTGCAAAAACAACCTCTGCGCATGCGCAAAGGCTTCTGCGCATACGCAGAGGGTCATTTCCGGGTGTTTTGCACTTCCGTCGCAATGCGAACCGGTAGGGAAGGTAAGTGGAACCCACCCCTGAGCGTCACATGACATATTGGGACTTTCCCCCCTTCACTAAACTGGGCGTGGGCGTGGCCAGCGTGTGATGCATCTGGCCCGTGGGCTGGGAGTTTGACAGCCCTGACTTAGATTAATAAGAATTTTATACAACAATCTCATCTTAATATCTACTGCTCACATAATAAAATTATATCCCATTCTACCTATATAATATTGTACTTTAAGAAACCCTTTTTCAGTCTCCTGCATTCTAGATGTAATTTATCCTTTGAATAGCACTGAAGACATATGTTTTTCCCAAACAATTAGCACAGTAAAACTGATTTTTATTTATATAGCTGCCCATCTCACATTCATGACTCAGAAATTTTTCTCACAGATAATTCACACGCATTTGCTTCATTTTCATCCCAAGTAATATTTGCAATAAAAAGATTAGTCAAGTAAGTTTGTACATTTATGTATTTTATTTATTTTTAAAAAAGAACACTTGCCCTCACCAGAGCAGTATAACTATTTCCCATACGGCTATTTTTTTATTTTTTTTGCAAGGGGGGGGAGGAAAAGGTTAAAAATACAATTTTAAATGCAAATATTATGTTAAAAAACCCCATCCTAATGCATTAAGAAAATACAAAACTAAGTCAGAATTCATTCACAATAATAATCAGCATGGATTTATGTCATGAGGAAGAGGTGCAATGTTATGTAATAAATAAAGCCCTTATTTTATGCCAAGGTAACTCAAGTTTTGCATTGTTAAATTGCTTCTAGGAACTATCATTATTTGAGATGAAGCAGGCTTAATCTACATATGCAGTTTTCTTCATAGAATCTTGCACCCGTTCTTTTCAAAGAGAAGGAACAATGGCTTTGAAAATTCCTTGCATACAAGATGGGTATCTGTCTTCAGACTCCTAGTTTGGTTTCAGAGATTCTATCAGCCCTACATATGTATCTTTGATTTAAGACACAAGATCTGTAACCTTTTTTCTTAAAAAAACAAAACAAAAAAACCCTCAAAAACTTCACGCCACATTCCTGAGGGAATGATTTCTGTGTCTCATCTGCAAGACTTTTCACTGTGTACAGTGCAAATGTCAACCAATGAACACTGAGGTGGGGGGGTATTCACCCTGGAAAAATATTAGTTGCATTTTAGGTCACATTATATGTATTTAAAATAACATTAAGGCAGCAAGTCTAAGAAAAGTTCCACATCTTGAAACTTACTGTAGACTAATAAAACTTGCCTGGCATCTCCGGTATAAAATAGATTACTCAGCATGATTTAAAATAATATGTGCACTGACCATCTAGCTGGGAGAAATGGCACTAGCTTTAAGCTAGGTCAATTTTATGGCAATATTGGAGAGTCAGTCTCCTGAGCTGAAACCCATTTTTTTGGCCACGGGGTAGAAATTCAAGACTCCCAAAAGAAATTCATTCCTATCTTCACCTTAAACTGCCCCAGATGATGAAAAATCAATGTGCTTGTGATCTGCAGGCCATAAACTGCCCATTCTTGAGGCAGGTAGGTCTTTGAAATGACACACGGACTGTTTGTGCAGACTCCCAAAGCAGCCAGCCAGGTTTCAGCCTAGTGTGCTGTGTGAGCCCAGTCTGTACAGTTAGTGTATGTTTAACTAGGTTATACAGATGGAGAACATGGGGCAAATTGAATAAACTATGTTTGGGTAATTATGGGTAAGTCTGCCATGCAACCACAATCTTTTGTCAATATTCTCACATCCCTCTAACTCACCAGGAAAATGTCTGTAGAGGAGATTCTCAATCATCCAGATCATAGTTGTCTCAAAGGTGCTTTTACGAAGGCAACTGGACTGGTTTTTTCCCCTGAGGAAGAAGAAGAAAATGTTTTGGGATGAAAAGCTTCTCTTGGATGAGAAGCGAAACATTTTCTTCTTCTTCTCAAGGAAAAAAAAAACAGTCCAGGTCTCTTTTTAAAAAGCATCTTTTGAGTCAACAGGAGGATTTAATTATTTTAAAATGTAGAATTGTGTGAGCCCAGCTATTCAACAAACCACCGTTAAGCAAGCCATGGTTTAGCATATATGAATTCAGTCAATGAAACAACTCATTAGAGATGATTGACACATTCTGGTGAGAATTAATCAGATAAACGTTCTGCCAATGGACATCTGGATCAAAATATAATTATCTCTTGGATTTGCACTTGTTCAAATTTTGCAATGCATTTCTCAATTCCAAAAAGCATTCCAAAACACTTGTCAATAAAACACTACAATAGGATAATTAAAATGACAATGCAAACCATATTAGCATGTTTTGCTCTGATTTTAAAAACAAGTGGAATGAATTCAATTAAATTATCTGCTTATTTGTAGTTCTTATCAGAGGGAAGGGCAGTTTTTAGACTGGATCTATTCTGCTTTTTCTCTATCCACCAATTGAAGTCAGGTATATGCTGAAAATTAAAGAAGGATCAAGGATCAGCATTTGAGTTTAAAGGCCTCTCCCACAACCCCATCTTTCATAATCTCAGTAGTATAATTTAGAGTTAGAGGAGGCATTGTGTAGCTGCTATTGTTAATTAACTGGGAGTCAAAAATCCTTATTGATCTTCTAACCATTCCGATATCTGCCTATAAATCTTGGTCTCCCTGGGTCTGCTTTTGATATTCCTGTGTGACCTGTTAGTAGCCACAATAGTCAGCCACATATCCCAGTGACTGCAATACTCATTTCTGTGGCAAAATCAGCCACAGAAAACTGTACTTTGGAGGAGAAAACAGAGTTCCAGAACCCAGCAATCATGGACAAGTCTCACTGATTTTCTGTCATTCTACCATCTACTGTCCTGCCAGCAATTTCAGAAAGAGCCAAGAGAAGACAAAGCTCAGAAAGAAAAGAGGTTTTGCTACACATTTCAGGAGCAGAAAAGGCAACTTAAGGCTCTTTGAAGAGAAGAGGCACTGGAGAAGATCTGCTACATAAAGGCAGCTGCGTCAGGGGCAGCGTACAGCAGTGTAGTCCATCAACCTGGCAGACTGTAGTTGAGATATTTTCAAGTTGTGTCCCAGTTGCTTACAAATGCTCACTGAGGAGAGAAACAAAAGTTACCTACAACATGCTCAGTTGTCTGTTTACGACAAGACATTTGATGCCTTGGAAATGACAACACTAAACAACTCTTAAATCCAATGCAACCCTCATTTTAGTTCCAATAAGCAGCTAGCTTTGTTTGTTTTCAGTTCACACACCAAACTAGCAAATGAACTTCAATGACTAAAAATAAATTTGCTTTAGAGCTGCCATGTCCAACCTATGGCCCACGGACCGCATGTGGCCCTGGAAAGCTAGTAATGCGGCTCCATAAGATCGTATAAAAATATTTTAAAATTTTATTTATATACATTAACTATATTATATATTTTATATGCAACTCAAAGACAATTCCTCTTCACTCAATGCAGCCTAGGCAAGCCAAAAGATCCATGCTTTTTAGAGCAATGTTTCTCAACCTTGGCAACCTGACAATGGGTGGACTTCAACTCCCGGAATTCCCCAGCCAGCTATGCTGGGAGTTGAAGTCCAACCATCGTCAAGTTGCCAAGGTTGAGAAACACTGCTTTCGAGTATGCGTGCAAAGGAACACTGCCACATTCTGGATTCATATCTTTCTCTTATATGAAGAGCGCATGGATGAAGAGAAACCTATAGTGTAACCCACCTGCTTTGTGGGCAAAAGATCTCAGGCTCCTTTAAGGAGGAGACAGGAGGAAATGATGGGAAAGACCTAGTGCTTTTCAAACCTTGGACAAGCAGATAATTCAAGGCAGAGACGTGTAGTGTTTGGATCTGAAGTGGGCAGGCCTTCCTGGCAAACATTTTCACCTCTCTGGGCATCAGCCTCATAGTTGGCTTCTATACCAGAAGTGTCAAACTGGATTTCTTCGAGGGCCGGATCAGCACTGTAGTTCTCTGCGGGACAGCCGGGGAGGGGGGGGGAGACGGGATGGAGACAGGACGGACGCCTCCTGCAGCACCCTGCCAGCCAAAACGGGGCATGGGGGAGGCACGTGAAACCCCCCCCCGAACCCCGTTTTCGGCCTGGACGGCCTTCTGCAGCACTTTGCTGGCTACAATGGGGTGCCGGGGAGGGGGGGGGATCTGCAGGCCCCGCCCACACCCCATTTTGGCTGCCAGAGGCACTGCAGGCCAGTCCTTTGCTATTTCCAAGACGGCCGTGTGGGCCAGATTTAAGCACCCCGCGGGCTGGATCTGGCCCGTGGGCCTTGAGTTTGACGCTCCTGTTCTATACCATCCCTGCTTACAGGTAGTCCTTGACTTGCAAGTGATCGATGGTGACCTTTTGAAGTTCCGATGGACCACCCAAAAGATACTTACAAACCAGTTCCAAAGTTCTGATGGATGACCCCCCCTCCGCAGTCATGTGACTGCATTTCAGGTACTCAGCAACTGGCCTGCATTTATGGCCATTTGCAACATCCTGTGGTCATGTGACCACAGTTTACGTTTTTGCAGAAAATTCGTGTTTACTTGCAGTTTTGGGCAAATACGTACCATAGCGAACAATAAATTCAGCTAACAACCATGGTGTTCGCTTAATGACTTCAGATTCACTTAATGATGATGGTGACTTGTTTAACTACCACCAAACCCCCCCCCCAAAAAAAAAGGTAATATTGGATCGGTCGCATGATTATGACCGTTAATGGGCAGGTTCCATTACGGGCATAAGTCGAGGAGTCCCTATATTACAGAAGTACATGTTTATGCTTACTTGGCAACACGGGACAAAATCTCCTTGACTCGGACAACCAGCCTTTCGTGTTGTATAGGATTGCTCTCAATGGTGCTGTGAAGCTTTGCCATGTAGAAATCAAGTGTGCTCATTGTGGGGGTCTCACCTGTGCCTGTTGGAAAGAATCCCATTAACTGCTTGAGCACCAATTGGCATCCTTGCTTAATTAACATTGTGTAGGCTACTCTGAAAGCAGCAGAGAACAAACCTCACCCTCTGAATCCTGGAAATCTTATCTGGACATAACTTTAAGACAACCAAGAGTTAAACACTTGCATTTTTAACAAAGTAAAACATGCTGTTTGGAATGTTTTCTCAATAACGTATTTTGTATTCCTACTGCATGGTTACAGAACACGTTGACCTGATTCAGAGTGATGACAATGCATAAATTTGCTTTCCCCCCCCCCCAATTTTCCATTTTAGCTGTAAAATGTACAGCTGGAATCTAGCAAGTATCTAATTGGAAGAAATCAAGAAGTTTTCCAGTCAAGCTTATATCCCAGAAACGCTTGTAGCACCCGTAGAAATCTGGTTTGCTTCTGCTGCTGGCATCTATTCCCCTCCTGCCCCCTCCCCAATTTCCTATTGCCTTTTTTTCGGTAGCCTTCAGCTTTCATCCATTTATTCAATGATCGCTCAAAGTTCAGCAGCACTGAAAAAGCAAACATATGACTGACTGGTCATTAACGTTTCAGCTGTCACAGCAACCCTACAGCCATGTGAATGTTATCTGGGCGATCAGGTGCCTGGCTTACGATTACAACCTCACAGGGAGGTTACATAATCGGTCACATTATTATGATTTTCGGTTTTCTCTGACGGCTTCCCACAAGCAACCACAATTGGGAAGCCAGTAGGGAAGGTTGCAAGTTGCTCTAGTACAGGGGTCCCCAACCCCTGGTCTGTGAACTGACACTGGTCCTAGGGATGCCAGCAACCGGGCCCCGCAAACAAGCGAAGCCCCATTCATGGGATGCAGGCAGCATGCGAAACCACGCCCCCTCCAGTCTGCAGAAAAACCTCTCTCCACAGAACCGGTCCCTGGTGCCCAAAAGTTTGGGAGCTGCTGTTCTAGTGAGTCACTCCTGCCTTTTCTCCATCCACAGCACAACTGCATTCATTTATCTTGGTTTACAACCTAAGTACAGCGGTACTCACCGTTAATTGGTTCTGGGAGGTGCAAGGAATACAAAAAATGATGAGTACCAAACAAAATTTTCCCATAAGGAATAATGTAGTGAGTCACAAGGTAGCCGACATGAACATGTTCTAGCTTGTGTCAAACAAACGATGAGTCCCAGGACAAAATTTTCATGTCAAAATGCGTCGAGTACCAAACTCAATAAGTTTCAAAGCAGTTGAGTACCAGGGTACCACTGTATAAATAATAGGCCTGTCTAAATCCAAACCCAAAGTGTTTTTTTCTTTCAGCAATAATCTTGGTGGATGTCTCCAAACGGAGGCTGGATGGTCATTTGTCAATTCCTCTATTGAAGAAGGGATTGGACTAGATCAGTGATGGCTAACTTTTTTCTCGTCGCGTGCCGGCACCCATAATGCAATGCGCGCGCGACACACAGTCCCGCGGAAAGCGCGTGCGCACCCCCGCACCCATAATGCAATGCGCGTGCAACCTCCCTGCGCCCGCCCCCTGCGCATGTGCACACAACCGCCCCACGCTCGACCCCCCCCACGCATGCGCACACGACCCCCCCCGCCCCATTTTGGGCCTAGCAGGCCTCCCTGCAGCTTCCTGGGACCAAAAATGGGCCGGGGGGGTGCCGCACCCCCACGCTCCCCCTGCCCCCGCACATGCGTGCTCGTCTCCCGCATGCACCCTGCCCTCCATGCATGCACGGCAGATACCCGAAAATCAGCTGGCCGGTGGGAGGCGCGCGTGCATACGCGGTGGAGCTGAGCTGGGCAACGGCTCGCGTGCCCGCAGAGAGTGCTGGCACGCGTGCCATAGGTTCGCCATCACGGGACTAGATGAAATCAAAGATGTTTCCCAACTCTTAACGTTTCTATGATGGAAGTGTTTTTCTATGCAGAGACAGACCTCCTGGAAGGATCCTGAAGAGTTTGTCCAAACCTTCTGGTAAATATAACCATCTTATAACACTCTTGCATTTGTAACAAAGTAAAACCTGACATTGAGAATGGGGCAGTGTTTTGCTTGGGGCATTGTCATGATCAATGCACCCCTAAAAGACACCTGACTGCTACACACAAGTGTTGCAAAGCATGCAGACTTCCGTGTCTCCTAAGTTGGCAGGGGAAGCATTGTCAAACGAAAACTCTCCCGTACCTGGAATGGGAAGGCTGGCAAAACTGGCTGTCAGAGCGCGGCGCACCGTCTGGAGCTGTTGCTGCAACACCATTGTCTGCCTCTCCTCCAGTGCAAGCTCCTGCTCTAAGCGCTCCTTGGCGCAGCTCATGCTCTCCGTGTGCTTCTGCAGGATGGCATTCTGCTCCTCAAACTCCATGTTCATCTTACGCAGTCTCCGCAGCTCTGCTTCTCGGGCTGCTCCAGCAAAGAGAAAGGGAAAACAAGAGGACCAGAATTAAAAAAAAAAAAAAAAAAAAAACCACGGATCACAATCCTGCTTCTTCAACCTCTGTTTCCAGTCCATGATAAAAATAGGCAATTGCTTGCTATAACCTTCTCCAATTTGACACCTTTCAGATGTGTTAGTTACAGCTCTCAGAATGCCCAGAATTTGACTGTGTTGGTTGGGAATTTTTAGGGGCACCAGAGAGAAGTTGGATTTCTGGACAGTCTATTTGTCTTCCATAATGTCCTAGCAAAAAGTAGACTCAACTCTAATGGCCTTGAATGAATGTAGCCAGTTGGGTTTATCTATGTAATTTGCACTGTTTGTCTTCTCCTATAATTCCTAGATAAATAATTCTGGAAGATTTAGTATCTAATGAGAAATCACAATTGGAACAACAAGGAAAGATGAAGAAAGCCAAAACAAAAAGTGAGCTGGTTCAGACATTGCACAAAGCCAACACACCATAAAGTCAAGGTGGCTTATTTTTGGACTTAGCACGCACTAGGAACAAAGGTACTTTTCCTTTTATGTTTTAGCTCAATTTGTGAACTGGACCAACTGTGATTTAATAAACTATTGTTAATTGAAGAATAAAGACTGTTAATCTAGTCATTTGCTTTAGAATAAATATCTATGGAGATTCTCAGACATACAGGTCATAATTGTCCCAAAGGTACTTTTTCAAGAGGCAACTGGACTTTCTGGTTTTGTTTTTCTTTTTGTTTTTCTTTCTTTCTTGCTTCTCATCCAAGAAGCTTCTTCAGCTCTGACTGGATGGTGGGGAATGGAAGGATTTATAGGAAAAACCAGAAAGTCCAGTTGCCTCTTGAAAAAGCACCTTTGCTTTAGAATATTTCTTAGAACTTGCCTCGTGTGCCAATATCCATCTCTGGTATTAAAGATTTCCACTCTTTCAGTGATTAATGCCGCAATCTCTCTTCCATCGCAACTGAAGGCAAAAAAGCTCAATATCCAGATTTTCTAGCCATTTTAAGCCAAGCTGGTCCTCCTTCCTCAAGTCAATTAACATTTTACTAAAACCACAACTTTCCTAGAAAATTTGGGCATCTTTAATTTGAAACCTATCTTCGCTGCGTGTCAAAACTTCTTTGTAAAATATCTCTGGTGTATTTAAAGAAATAGGAAAGGCAGCATCCCCTTTTAACATACATATACACTCACTCAGTCCACAATTTCATTCCTATCAGATCTGAGATTCAGGTTGCAGCCATTGCTTGTGGCTTTTGGAAGGCGGGGCAGTGGGAAGAAATGCTATTTGGTATGCCCCAGTTTCCATAAGGGAAACCACCCTATCTTAATACTGACTACATTTCAACAGCGTCATTTGTACCTTTGTTCTGGTCTAAGAATTCCTCTGTAAAAATAGGGACATCAAATGTTGAGAAGCCATCACTGCCACTTTCTCCAATCTGCAAGAAAAGATAGATAAGAAAACTAGCGAAAAAACGTTAATAACTTAAAGATTACATATTTTTCTCCACTTGGCATGAAAACACTGAAAATGTGGGAACACACAATGTTTCCATAGAGTCTTAGAAGATACTATCCTTTCTTTTTCAGAATTAGCAATGAAATGTTGGGTATTGCAATGGAGCTACACTGTGCCACAAGTCTGGTATCAGCACTCCAGGACAAAGCTAACAGTTTAAAACAAAGCTTATATCTATGATTCTTCTTATAGTAGAGAAGTCACAGCAGTTAATAAAAAGAACACAGCCACCATTAATTTAATGCTCAAGAAACTAAAATGGTATTATCTAGGCCAGGGGTGTAAAACTTGTCACAGCGGCATCACGTGAGGTATCACAACTCCCCCCCCCTTGTCCGGCCCGCCGGCCACGAGTTTGACACCCCTGATCTAGGCAGTGCCAAATGGATTTTTCTTAGAAGTGAACATATCGTTAATTGTTCCCTAATTTTCAAATCAGTAGGAAGTTCATAAGACTGCAACGGAAAGCTTTCATGCAAATTCTAAATCTAATGTCTAGATCAAAAACTACATCAACATAACTGCTTTTCTGGAGTTTATCTGTAGTCTTTAGGCTCAAATTGTTCATGGATTTTTTTGTTTTTGTTTTGCCTTTGACATTCAGATAGAAATGTTTTGAAATTGCAGCTCGGTTGCAATAACTGCTGCCTGGGGGGGGGGGGGGGGAAGCTAGAGAAAGTGTACTTTTTCCACATTCCGTATGCTAGATAAAAGGCAAAGCAGATGGATGGTGAAATATCTTATCTAAATGACTAGTAACTAGAAATTAAACATAATCACAATTTCTCATTTTCAGGTTTGAAATTCCTAAAAGCAAAATCTGAAGGGTGTCAAACTGGATTTCTTTGAGGGCCGGATCAGCATTGTAGTTCTCCTCCACGGTCCAGCGGGAGGGGGGGGGCGGGGAGGGGAGACGGATGCCTCCTGCAGCACCCTGCCGGCCAAATCGGGGCATGGGGGGCCCCACACACGGCCCCCTGCGCCTCATTTTCGTCCTCCATAGGCTCCTGCAGCACTCTGCCAGCCAAAAACGGGCTACCTGGAGGCCCCGTGGGGTCTCCGCGTGGCCCGTTTTCGGCCTCCACGGCCTCCAGCAACACTCGCGAGGCCTCCCTGCAGCCCATTTTTGGCCGGCAGAGTGCTGCTGGAGGCTGAAAACGGGCCGCAGGGGGCCGCACGCAGCCCGTTTTGGCCAGCAGAGGCACCACGGGCTGGTCCTTTGATATTTCCAGGCCGGCCCCGTGGGCCGGATTTAAGCACCCCACGGGCTGGATCCAGCCCATAGGCCTTGAGTTTGACACCCCTGCCTTACACCCTGACAAATTACCTTGTATCCATTTAGCAATGTGTTCACAGTTCCAGCACCAGCGTCCTCTAAAATAATATTTTTAAAAAGAAAAAAAATTAGTTAATCAAAGCAGGTATCGAGGAGCTGATAATGCAGTCATGATCTGAGTTAAATCCCTCCTAAGGCTTATAACTTCAAGCAGAGGGGAGGGAAGGGAATATGTTAGGAAAATAAGAGACTGATATTCACTTGGATCAAGAATGCCTACATTTGGTGATGCCATGGTAAATAAGACTTTACAGCTGGAAATTTAACCAATCAGGAGTATCTGATTTGTGGGCAAAATTTGTTTACCCCTTTGGAGATCGGGGGGGGGGGGAGAATCCAAGAAGGAATAAATTGCCTTTGGAAGTTATGGGTGCCCCATCACTAGAGGCTTTTAAGAAGAGACTGGACACCCATTTATCAGATATAGCATAGGTCTCCTGTAAGAGCAGGGGGTTGAACCAGATCAAGGGTCCCCAATCCCCAGGCTCCAGCCCACTCTCTGGCCGTGGCCTATTCAGAACCAGGCCACACGAGAAGCGGGCTGGCACACATGCATGCAGCTCCACTTGCACAAGCAGCGGGCTGGCACACACATGCGCCGGGCCACCATTCACATGAGTGGAGCAGCACACACATGCACACTCGCCCACTGCTCACATGCTCTGGTTCCACGCTTCCCCCCACCCCAGCCAGGCTGCCAAGCTGCAAAGATTGGGGACCACTCAACTAGATGACCTCCAAGATCCCTTCCAATTCCATTACTGTTACTATTATGGTTATTGTTACTGGAGCCTCCTTTTTCCCCCCAATGAGGCAAGATGTTGGATAACCATTTGTCTGAAGAGGTGTAGGGTTTCCTGCCTAAGGAGGGGGTTGGACTAGAAGACCTCCAAGGTCCCTTCCAACTCTGTTATTATATTATATATTAAATCAAAATGGCAAGGAAACGTCCACCAGTCTTCATGGGATCTTATCTAAAAAGACTAGTCTCCAAGAAGAGCAGAAAATTCTCATTCCTACATACAATATTGCTTGCAACCTTGTCTTAGGTAAGCTCATTTGAAACTAGGATTCTGTATTATGTATACATCAAAGGAATGGCTAGATAATTGCTATGTAGCCATCATCCTACTTCAAAACATAAATAGGCGGTATTCTTGTAGACAAATTTCCGCTGCTCCATTTTCCATGGAGGGTTCTTTTTAAAAGAGCAATTACAAAGAAGGCTGAGAAATTAGCTGGAGGGGAAGCGGGACAGCAAACTGCTGGAGAAATATGTAAGTCAGGGGTTCTTAATATTTTTTGTGCCATAGACCAGTGGCCCCCAACCTTTTGGGCACCAGGGACCGATTCTGTGGAGAGAGGTGTGAAGTTTTTTCTGTGGCCTGGAGGGGGCATGGTTTCGCATGCTGCCTACATCCCGCGAATGGGCTTCGCTTGTTTGCATGGCCCAGTTTCTGACATGCCGCGGCATTTCACCCCTGCTGACGGTGGCACCAAGATGGCGGGCTAGCGCGCGGGGCGACCCCTGTGAAAGGGTCATTCGACCCCCAAAGGGGTCGCGACCCACAGGTTGAGAACCGCTGCTTTAGAACAACAATATGAGGAAGAAATACAATAATGGGGAATTCCTAAGAGACAACTTGTACAATTCCTCTATGCTGGATTTTCAAGTATCAAATGCAACTGCAAAACTGACCTTTCTTGATTTTTTTCTCTTGCATCTTCTCAGCACACAGCTTGTAAGCTTCTGATTGCTGGTATTCCCTCAGCTCCTTCATGTATTGCTGCTTCTCCCGTTCAGCCTCATCCAGATAGCGCTGAAAACACAAGAAAAATTACTACTGACCCAATCCACAAACTCCATCTCTCTTTATCCTGTGTCTCAAAGGTGCTTTTTCAGGAGGCAATTGGACTTACTTGTTTTTTCTTTGAGGACGTTTCACTTCCCATCCAAGAAGATTCTTCAGCTCTGACAGGATTTTTGTATAATGGAAGGATTTATATTCCCTGCAGACAGCTGATCATTTGCATCCTTTTAGAGGGTCACTGAAGCACTTGGAGGTTTATCTGTGTCCTCAAGGTCACCTGAGTGGTGCTCCTGGTTCCTGTAGTTTGCAATTTTTTTTCTCTGGAAATCCATTCCTACTCCCACACCATTCAAAGGGTGTTCATCCCAACTTGTATAGCTAAAAGTTTGCAGAGATTCTCAGTCATCCAGGTCATGGTCAAAGAAAAAACAAGAAAGTCCAGTTGCCTCCTGAAGAAGCACATTTGGGACAGCCATGACCTGGATGACTGAGAATCTCTACAGACCCTTTATCCCATGCTTATTAAAACATGCTTATAATCTTAGAAGCTCATAATATGCCAATATGGGTAGTCCTCGACTTACAACTGTTTGTTTGGTGACTGTTTGAAATTACGACAGCACTGAGAAAAGCGACTTATGACAAATTTCACATTTACAACCTTTTGCAGTATCCCAGTAGTCCCATGATAAAAATTCAGATGCTTGGCAGCCAGCCTATATTTATGATGGTTGAAATGTCCTGGGTTAATGTGATCACCTTTTGTGACCTTCTGACAAGCAAAATCAATGGGGAAGCCACATTCACTTAACAACCGTGTTAATTCACTCAACAACTATGGTAAGAAGGGGCATAAAATGGGGCAAAATACACTTAACTGTCCTGCTTAGCAATGGAAATATTGAGTTCAACTACCTGTAATTGGCAACTGGCTTCAGATTTTGAAGAAATAGAATAGAAAAAAGTATTGATGTTATTGAACTTTGGTGTTGGAAAATACCACAGATAGCCAAGAAAACAAGCAAATGGATCACTGAATACCCAGACTTCTCAATCCAGGCACAAATGGTCAGGCCCAAATTATCTTATTTCAGATAGATTATGTGAAAAAAGAAGACGACCAACAGCCTAGTGGATTAATTCAATTATAGCAATGACGGGTCACTGACGGAAGTCCTGAAGGGTCAGGTTGTGGACAATTACCCAGAAGAAAATCCACCTGTGTGGTCACTAGGAACCAACCTGATAGCACCTAATCAGACACCTGATTACAATAAAAACAGAATTCAAACTTGTAGAAGCAAAACTGAAATAGTCACTTCTAGATCAGGGGTGTCAAACTCGATTTCATTGAGGGCCGCATCAGGGTTGTGTTTGACCTTGGGGGGGGGGAGGTTGCCAGGGGGGGCATGGCCAGCTCAATGTCACTCATGTTGGGGATGACTGTGGTGGCCCAAGCGCTCTACCAGCAAAACGGAGTTCCCAAGCTCAGTTTTCAGCCGTGATAGCCTCCTACAACCCTCTGCCAGCAAAAATGGAGCTCGGGAGGGCCGTGTGCGGCCCTCCCAAAATCTGTTTTTGCTGGCAGAGGCACCGTGGGCCAGTCCTTTGCTGTTTCTAGGGCAACCCTAAGCACCCCATGGGCTGGATCTGGCCCACCGGCCTTGAGTTTGACACCCCTGTTCTAGATTAACATTAGATAGGGACAAAATACAGGTAGTCCTCCACTTACAACCATAATGGAACATATAATTAAGGCCATAGGTCAGTGGTGGGTTGCTACCAGTTCGCCCCGGATCGGGCGAACCAGTAGCGGTGACGGCGGAACCGTCCACCCGCCTGGACGTCATCACGGATGATCTGCGCATGCAACCAAACCGGTAGCGAAGGTAAGTGAAACCCACTACTGCCGTAGGTTATGCTGGTCATTAAGCAGGTCATCATGTGACCATGTCCAATTTTATGACCTTTATTTTGAGGCAGTCTTTATGGCAACATTGCAGTCGTAAAGCAAACCTACTGTTCACAGTGAGCGTTTTTTTTTAACTGGAAACTGGAAGTAAACTGGTTTCTAGCAAAAAAAAAAAAAAAATAAATTGCAGTCACAGGATGCTGCAAATGCTCATATGCAGGCTGGTTACCTACAAAAATGCAATCATGTGACCTGGGTGAGAGGGGGGCATAGGAACTTTGAATCCAGGTTATATGTTTTTTTTTTTGGGGGGGGGGGTTCCATTGTAAATTTGAATGGTTGCTAAGGGATCGATTATAAACTAAAGTATAAGAGCTGAGGTGGCGCAGTGGTTAGAGTGCAGCACTGCAGGCTACTTCAGCTGACTGCTAGCTGCAGTTCTGCGGTTCAAATCTCACCGGCTCAAGGTTGACTCAGCCTTCCATCCTTCCGAGGTGGGTAAAATGAGGACCCAGATTGTTGGGGGCAATATGCTGACTCTGTGAACCGCTTAGAGAGGGCTGTAAAGCACTGTAAAGCGGTATATAAGTCTAAGTGCTATTGCTATTGCTATTGCTAAACTGAGGGAACCCAGAAGTAAGATTTGACACTTATTCGTGCCTAACAATCACAGTCGGTATTTCTCCCGGCTTCAGAAAGCCTTACATATTTCCATGTTCTCTCACCTGCTTTTCTGTGGGCTGTAGTTTACTCCACTCTGCTCCCAACATTTTTGTGATCTCAGGGAAGGGCAAATCCGGGCGCTGCATGCGAATTTGCTCCCGTCGTTCATTCAGAAAGCGGACATAGCCGGTCACGGGGGCCTTCGGTCCATTCGGAAGGATTTTCTTCCTCTTCTTGCCTTTTGGCCAGCCCCGCTTTTTCACCGGCTGCCCAGAGTGGAAACAAAAAAGTTTGGGTCACTCTGCTCTGTCACTCCTGGCATTTCCGGAGGCCTGTGTTCAGGGCTGCCACCACATATTTGTGGCAATCCCACACAAGCAAAAGGAAAAATCCTGAACTGCGATCCTGGTTGTGGGATTCAATATACGTGGAATCTCTGGCTACACTCTAAAATGAAAGTTTCTAGTCCTCAGCAATCTAGAGACATCTTTGAAAGGATGGAGCGCAGTAGAGCTGGGGAAATTGGATGGAGCTGAGCGTTTACTGGCCGGATGCCCTTCCTAATGCCTATATGGAGTTCTCAGCAGATTTTTTCTTTTCTTTGCATCCTAAGAAACATCTGCCATGCCTAGGATTGAACTCTCAACCTTCTGAGTGGGAGGCAAGCATCTTCACCACTAGGCTACCATGCCGCTCAAGAAAGCATAATTAATCTATCAAAAAGTTTAAGTCTTATGCAAGTTGAGCTAGACTCCTAGTAATTTCATCCATGTAGCTTTCTTTGCAAAAATGTAGAAGCTGTTTGCTACTTTTTTCTGGATGTTTAAAACATTCAGTCCAGTCAATAATTCTGCTACAATGTTTCTGGTGACTTCTCATTCAAATACAACAAGGTCTGGCCTTGCTTAGTATTATGAAGTACAAATAGAGCTTTGGCTGAAGTTGTCACTGGGCTGAGTGATCTAATCTAAGCATCACCAAATTCAACGCTTAAACTTTTTGTAAGCAAAATCTGACCATCGTTATTTTGATATTTTCAAAATGCTATAAACCAGAAGTCCTCAAACTTTTTAAACAGGGAGCCAATTCATAGTCCGTCAGACTGTTGGGGGTGTGTGTGGACCAGTTGGGTGGGCGTGGCTTGGTGGTCATGTGACTGGATAGGAGTGGCTAGGTGGTCATGTAATTGGGTGGGCATGGCCAATTTAGCAGTCCATTAAACAATATAAACAAATTAAACTTTAATTTGTTTTGCTCCTGGGGGTGTTTTATTTGCTTTTGTTTGCATGTTGCTCTTTTGGTTGACTTTTCTTTTTACTAGATCGTTTTTTCAGTTGTTTAGGAGTCTAGTGGTCCACTTCAGGAAACTCAGTTTTGCAGCAATTCTTCTCAGCCCCAAGGAGCTTACAATCAACAAGTCTCTCTCTCTCTCTCTCTCTCATGTCTCTCTCTTCCCCCCCTCTCTCGTCTCTCTCCTCTTTCCCCTTCTCTCTCTGTGTCTCTCTCTCTTTCTCTGTCTATCTCTCTTTCTCTGTCTATCTCTCTTCCCTCTCCTCTCTCTTTCCCTCTCTCTCTCTCCCTCTTTCTCTCTCTTTCTGTCTCTCTCTCTCTTTCTCTCTCTCTCTCTGTCTCGTCTCTCTCTTTCCCTCTCTCTCCCTCTCTTTCTATCTCTGTGTGTCTCTCTCTCTCTCTCTCTGTCTCTCTCTTTCCCTCTCTTTCTATCTCTCTGTCTCTCTCTCTCTCTTTCTCTGTCTCATCTCTTTCCCTCTCTCTCTCCCTCTTTCTCTGTCTCATCTCTCTTTCCCTCTCTCTCCCCCTCTTTCTCTGTCTGTCTCTCTCTTTCTCTCTCTCCCACTCTCTCTGTGTCTCGTCTCTCTCTCTCCCTCTTTCTCTATCTCTCTCTTTCTTTCTCTTTCTCTCTTTCTCTTTCTCTCTCGTCTCTCTCTCCCTCTCTCCCTCCTTCTGTCTCTTTGATTTACAAAGGGCATTTCCCTTCTCAGCTAGGTTTAAAAAAAAAATCAAAAATCAAAATTGACAGTTTATATGGACGCACCAGGGGGCTCACCTCCTCTTCACCATGGGGCTTCTCCCCAATTAATCGAGGGGCCTCGCCTTTCTCCTGCTTAATAGCTACTAGAAAGTTCCCATGTTGAGTTTTACTTGCAGCATTCCTGTAATCCAAAGTTACAAACAAAGATTTCCACAATAGCAATGGAGAACTTCGAAACATTCCAATCTACCATCAAAACTAAAACAGATTTAGGGACATAGCTAAAGAGTTAAAATTAATCAATAAGAACAGAAGAGAAAAATAAAGTGTAGGAGTATTTGTTTAGAAAAAAAGCCCTATGAAACATAATCAGACTTTTGATTAGTTTTGAAATGTTTAAAAAACATTATATTTAAACTTAAATACATATAAAGTGATTCCCAGCATTAAAGAAAAAACAAGTCCTCCTAGTTGAAAAGACTGTTTTAATACAATGACTCACTGGGCATGTCCAATTTGTTTTCAGTTAAGAATTGTAAGCAGGAATATTAAACCACTATAGAAACAAGTATGCAAATACACACAGCTCATTTGCTCTACTCATTCACTCAGAAAGTGAAGAGACAGAATGCAAAATGTTTTATTCAACCTAAACAGCTGAGATAATAAGCAACCCACATGCAAGTTTAAATTGATACCTGAGTCATCTATGTGTGAGTTGGTCCGCTATATAAATTTGTTTAATAAAGGAATGATCCTGCCTTATTTGGGCACACACAAAAAATACAAGTTTGGGTTCAGTCATTAGTGTAAGTTACATGTCTAATTTGCTTCCTTGTTGATGCAAAGAGGAAGGACCAACAGGAAGCATCCTCTAAGATGTAGCTTGCTCACATGATAGGTTAATAAGCCAGTTTGGTGTAATTGGTAAAGTGCAGGTGTAAAAACCAAGAGACTCTGAGTTCTAGTTCTCCCTTAAGCATGAAAGCTGGCTGGGTCACTTTAGGCCAGTCCTTCTCTCTCAATCTAAGCCACCTCACAGAATTGTTGTGAGGGGGGAAAAGGGGGTAAGAGAAAGATGTACACCCCCTTGAGTTGTAGAAAATAGAAATAGAATATAAATATGTAGATAAACAAACCTATGTGTGGGACAGTGCCATGCAAATGTAGCCAGGACTGATAAATTTCAAAAATGAAAGAGGAGGCTGAATGGGATTTTAGAAGCTGGCCAAGAAAAGGAGATTTTGCATGTACTCAAGATGTAGGATTTCACGATTTGAGTATTTAAATATTTAACAGTATTTGTGTCAATTCAAAATAGGTTTAGGGAAAGTTTTAGATACAAGTTAGATTTTTTGAGAAAGATCCCATGTAGACAAACCATAGAGTCTGTCCGTCTCTCACACAATCCAAAGTCCCCTCTCTCCAAAATAAAAGGTGTTCATCACTTACAGGAGTCCGGTAGATTGCTGCTTGGAGCTCTGCGACATTCCTTTTTCTTGAATTCAAAAAAAAACATAAATGTCCACTTAAACTAAGGAACCTAAAAAAGGACATGTGAAAATTATTAGTGTGCAAATTACAATTAGCTTGGGCAGGAAATAATTTACACAGGAGATTAAATGGCTCTTTGTGTCTCTGAACTCTTTTTCTGAATGCCTAAATGATGAATGAAGCATCTTAGCTCTCAGAATGGCTGAGCAAAAGCCCTCAGGGTTTGCAAAGAAGACAAAATACCTTACTTTCATAAGTAAGCTGACCCTGTAAGAGAGGCTCCATTTGCATAGATTAAGAGGTAAAGGCCCTGCAGGATCAATTTATGTTATGCCCAAAAGTTTCTAACCTGAAAATTTCAATAGAACAGGAAGGCAACCATAAGAGAAAGTCTCCTCTGGAATATAACAATGGCCATTCCATTCCAATGGAATGGCCCTTGCTACGTTCTCCCTCAATGGAAGCTCTTCAGCTATGCTGGATTGCTACTCCCATCATCCCCAGCCAGCATGGTCAATGGGAATTAGGGGAAATGTAGTTATATAGTAAGTTAGCTGCCAAATACTGAATTGGGGTTAGTCCACGTACAATAACTTAAGTGTGTTTCAACCTTGGGAACTTTAAGACCTGTGGACTTCAACTCCCAGAATTCTCCTGTCAGCTTGCTGTCCACACATCTTAAAATTGCCAAGGCTGGGAAACACTGTAGCTCAATATTTTGGACTGAGAAGCCACCATCCCCTCATAATCTTAGACTAATGATAAGGAATTTATGATACTCCAAATGCTATTGCTGATGTGGCTAGTGCAGATTGCTACATGATATCTGGAGAGTTACAGGTTCCCAATCCCTGTCTGTAAAGATAATTAGTGACCTGGGAAAGGGCATTCCAATTTGGAAGATACACCAACTGCATTTTATGTCAAGATGGATAAATAAACCCCTCTGCTTTGTTCATACAATATGCTTACAATAAACAGAAATACGGTTTTCTCAACGCAGTTTTTTCTGAATTTATATGACATGCTGTTCCATTAACCACATGGCTTAAATTTACCTAACACATTTGTGTGGCCAGTTTGTATTATGCAAACATGGCCATTGTGGCATATGGAGAATCAATCTCCACAAAGATGTTAATTGGTGCTCCATTCATATTGTTGAAATTCTATATTATTAGAAAATCCTACAGAACCAAAATCAAATAGATGGAGCAGATGCCTCCCCTCAATCCCACCTCACTTACAACACTCACTATACAGAATTTCTGGAATGCATTGTTCAAGAGGTAAGGCTGACTGCTGAAATACACAACTTTAGAAACAACACTATAACATTTTTTTTTTTTTGAGAGGAGTAGGGGAGAAAGCCCGCACCAAATCCATTAGATGGGACGGGTAAAAGAGAATCTCCATTTTAAAAGGCATTATACCATCGCTAATAGGAGAGTTGTTGCCCTTGGGGGGGGGGGGTTTGGGGGGGGGACTTCCTAAAAGCATTGGACTCTAAGGATTGTTAGAAGAGCTCCAAACGGCCATGCTGGCCGGAGCTTTATGGGTTTTGCAATCCGGGACGTTTGAAAAGCGTGCTAGGTGAGGCTGCTCTAATCTAGACTAGGGACACAGAACCTGGGAAAATCGCAATATGTGGGGGAAGACACCATTAAATTATAACATCAATGCTCTCGGATAAATGGAGAGCGAAGACGATGGGAAAAGAGGAAGCTAGACCGCCCCCCCCTCCCTCCCTCCCTCCCTCTTTCCCTCCCAGGATCTCCCCAAATAAGTTCATGGATTCTTCCTGAATCTCCCACCTTGCGCAGCCCCACATCCCACCCCCGCCCCCTTCTTTGCTATGGCTGATCTCCCCGCTCCCTCTTATCGCAACCATTACAATATTGACTCCCAAAACTTTCCTGGTCCTTCTGCTCTTTTTTTCTCTTTCTCGTCCCTTTCACAAGCAGAAGCGCCGCCTCCTCCTCCTCCCCTTCCCCCGCCCAGCTGTACCATTATGCTAAACCAGCTTCGCTCTCGAGGCGCTGATTGGAGAAGAGCGGCTTCCACTCTCTCGGGATAGGCCAGCTTCTTTATTTTCCCCCGCCCCGCCCGCCTGTAATGAAATACGTCATGACTTCCAAGCGCATGGGTTGGTTGGAATTGAGGCCGGAGCCAATGAGAGCTCTTCAAAATAGCAAGTGTTCATCATGGACTTGCGACTTATAATTAAATACTATGGAGGCATTTCCTTGCCCCTTCCCATATTTATCAATGAGTTGCTTTTGTTAAATCTATCCACTCATGCTTCGTATTTTAAATACGGAGATAAAATCGCACGACATTGGACTATTAGTTCCCAAAGAACAAAGTTGTTGCCCACCGCAACAACTTTAGAAACGAACTGTGACCCGACTTCCATAACTCTTAAAATCCCGGACCTGTTTCTTTTGGTCATAGTGGCCAGAGGTTGTAGCCATTGACAAGGAACCAGTAAATCAGTACCCGCAAAACAGGTAGAAATTCAACAGGAGAAGCTTCCCTTGGGTCCCCTATTAAAAAACAACAACAACACTTTATGCCCTCATGCCCAGGAGGGTCTTTCCTCCATTCTACCTAAAGAAACTATGGAGTGAATTTGAGATATCTACTTAGATTTCTGCCCAGTAACCAGCTCACCACTTCAAGAAAATATGGGTGCTTTGTTGATTTCCTCAGAATATTTTCAAATTTGGAGCTAGCAAAACACAATTCCTGTACTTTTTTTTTTTTGGAACCCGCACTGCATATTGGACATTAATACAATTGAAAGAGTCCAGAGATATTTCACGAGAAGAGTCCTCCACTCCTCTTCTCGCAACAGAATACCTTACGCCACCAGACTTGAAATTTTGGGCTTAGACAACTTAGAACTACGCCGCCTTCGGTCTGACCTAAGTGTAGTACATAAAATTATTTACTACAATGGCCTACCTGTCAATGACTACCTCAGCTTCAAAGACCTTGTGTGTGCTGCGTTCTTTGTGGTCCGTAGCTGGGGCAGAACAACTGCTCCAAACTCGATTGCAGAAAATACGACTTCAGCAATAGAGTGGTCAATACCTGGAATGCAGTATTTTTTTTTCTTTTTTCATCCCCAAACCCCCAAAACTTTAACCTTAGACTACTGTTGACCTCACCCCATTCCTAAGAGGTCTGTAAGGGGCGTGCATAAGCGCACCAACGTGCCTACCGTCCCTGTCCTAATGTCCCCTTTTATTTGTATCCATTTCATGTATTAATAACCATGTTTATACCTATATCTGTTATCTAATACATGCCCGACAAAATAAATAAATAAAAAATACTTGCACAACATATCACACACCTGGGCTGTTCTTATTTATTTGATTTGTATGGCAGCTCTTCTCATCTAAGCAACTCTGGGTGGCTGAGAAAGGGTAAAAATAGGAAAACAAGTTAAACTGTCCTTAATCAAGTTAAAAAAAAAATCAATTGGTAGCAGAATTCATCCTATATAGCCAGTGTAAGAGGAGCCCTTCCTCTTTGCCAGACCTCCCCCCCTTCCCCGGCACAGTGGCAGAGCTGTGTCTTCATGGCCTTCTTAAAAGGCAGGAGGGTTGGGGTCAATTTAAGATGTGTATACTTGTACTGTATATAATATTCCATAGGACAGGTACCACAACAGAAAAGGCACTCTTCCTGGGCCCTGAAGATGAAACTTCAATTTCAACATACTATAAGTAACCTTGACTATCATTTTTCCTTTTACCATTCTCAGCTTTCCCTACAGCAATAGCTCTGAACCATACCCTACTTTCTCCCAGTTATAATCTCTTCATCGTTTGAAAATTCTTAAAGTGCCACGAGCTTATTTATAGCAATAGCAATAGCACTTAGACTTATATACCGCTTCATAGTGCTTTTACAGCCCTCTCTAAGTGGTTTACAGAGTCAGCATATTGCCCCCAACAATCTGGGTCCTCATTTTACCCACCTCGGAAGGATGGAAGGCTGAGTCAACCTTGAGCCGGTGAGACTTGAACTGCCGAACTGCAGCTAGCAGTCAGCTGAAGTAGCCTGCAGTGCTGCACTCTAACCACTGCGCCACCTCGGCTCTTATTTGTAATCCTTCGGAAACTACACAAATTCTATGTTTCTTCTAGTTCTTATAAAATAAAATTCTTTATTGCCCAAGTGTGATTGGACACATAAGGAATTTATCTCCGGTGCATAAGATTTCAGCATACATACAAGCAACGTGATAAATCATGATTATAATCATAAAATGCAACCATCATAAATCATAAGATGCAACACTCAGTGATAGTCATAGGATACTAAAAAAGCAACACAAATCATGAGATACAAACAACAAAGTTATAGTCATAAGAAGCTAAGGAAATAGGTAATAGGAAAAATGAGAAGGATAATAGGTAATACAGCGCTACTAGGTGGTTCCTAGGTGACATCCCAGGCAGTAGTGGGATTCAAATCCCGGCGCTACCGGTTTGCTATCGGTAGCACGGTAGCGCGCAGCACTTCTGCACATGCGCAGAAGCTTCTGCACATGCACAGAGCATTTTTGATGACGTCTGGGTGGGTGGGCAGAGCCTCCCACCGCCGCCGCTACTAGGTAGTTCGCCCAAACCGGGGCGAACCAGGAGCAACCCACCACTGATCCCAGGGCATAGACAGTGTTGTGGTAATTAGTTGTTTAGCAGAGTGATAGCATGTGGGTGGGGGAACTGTCTTTGGGTCTGGTTGTTTGGCATGCAATGCCCTATAGCGTCGTCTTGAGGGAAGAAGTTGAAATGGAACTTGCCAATTAGGTCATAAGTATGACAGTTGTAAAGAGGGTCATCACATGAAGAACCTGATTTTATGACCTTTTTTGCAGTGGTTGCAAAACAAATGTGGCAGTCATTAAGAGAACCCATTATTGGCTATGGGGCATTTTGCTGAAAACCAGGAATAAATGCCAGTTTTCGGTTAAAACATTATAAATCATGGTAAAGTGACTGCAGGATGCTGCAAACGGCCATAAATGAGGGCCAGTTATCAAGTGCTCAAAATTAATCACATGACCATAGGAGGGGGTCCGGTCATCAGAACTTCGGAACTGGGTCATAAGTAGTTTTTTTAAGGCGAGGGGGGTGTCTGTCTAATTTTAAATAGTCGCTAATCAACCGGTTGTAAGTCAAGGACTACCTGTAATGGGAAAACAACATAGACATTTAACAATCTCAACAGTGAATCTGAGAAAATCAGGCACAAATTATTTTTCCATAAATAAAAGAAGTGAGCAACTGGGCCTCATGTGCTCCAGGTATACCAGCAAAACATCTGTATTCCCTAGAGAAACTGATAGCATCTGCAAACGCCCAGAGACAGAAATAGTTTGCAAGTTCGTGTGCTTCAGGTTGCCAGATCGGGCATTTTTTCTCCTGCAGTTTCCTGCATGTGTGTCTCCTGTGGCTGGGCAGTGGCATCGTCGGGAACAGGTGCAGCTCACCAAACTGAACTGTCCACTGGAAGGTGGGAGATTGGGTTTCCAGGTAGCAGACCAGAGCTGGGATCGCCTTACAGCCTTGCTGTTCCACCTGCAACATTAATAATTTAATCGAGGCCATCGTCCCCTTTGTTCAAACACCTGGCATCTCAATGCTGCGGAAGTCTGGAAAGCAGTGCAAGAAAGACAACACAGAGCAGCAGAAGGGGTCCCCCATGGAAAACGGTGTGGCCCAGGAGACTGGAGGCTCTCAGCCCTCTGCAGAAGGGGGAAGAGGTGCTCCGGGCCAGAATGGCGCAGTTCCAAGACCACCCCAGCCGCCACCCCGGGTGCGGCCTCGGCTCATCTTCCACACCCAGCTGGCCCACGGGAGCCCCACTGCCAAGATTGAGGGGTTCACCAATGTTAAGGAACTCTATGCCAAAATTGCAGAGGTCTTTGACATCTCCTCAACAGAGGTAAGGAAGGGGCCGCTTAGTATGCTGGAAACATTGAAGGAAGGGGCTGGGTTCTCAGCCTTTCAACCAAGTGGGTGGCCTGGTCCTTGGCACTGAAAAGATTCACCAAAGCATTAGGCAAGGAGGCCAGGCTCAAATGCCCATGATGGGTAGTTAGATGTTCAATGTGGCTGTACTGTAGTCTACATTATTATTTTTATTATTTATTATATTTGTATGCCGCCCAACTCCCAAAGGACTCTGTTACGTTACTCTGTTACTGGGAGGGAGGGAGGGAGGGAAGAAGGAAGGAAGGAAGGAAAATGGGAAGAGGAAGGAAGGAAGGAGGAAAGGGGAAGGAAGGAAGGAAGGAAGGAAGGAAGGAAGGAAGGAAGGAAGGAAGGAAGGAAGGAAGGAAGGAAGGAAGGAGGGGAGGAAGGAAGTAAGGAAAACAGAACTGTGTGCTGATGCAGCAAGCATCCCATTAAGAATATATGGTAACAAGATGAAATGCTCAGCATCTTGCCCGAAGAGAGAGGTATTTTTGTGTAGATATTCTGAAAAATACCTCCAGCATCACACATAAGAAACAACAAAGGAGCCCGGGGGGGGGGGGAACCATGAAATAGCTCAGGATAACAGAACAGGAAGAGAAAATACAAATTATTAATTATCAGGTTCTAGGACCAAAGAGGGATTGGGAATGAGAAGGCATGAAGGGGCAACTGAAGAGCTTTCACTGTGTCTGGAAGCAGACTAAAAGCTGGGTTCGCAATGTTTAGGCCTATGAAAACTTCAGCTACGGGTTAAAGAAGAGTAAGGAGCAGTTAGTAATTTGAGCTGGAAAGCTCAGTTCCCACAAAGCTTACAGTCTGGCAGGAGAGGATGGGAGATAGGAAGGACAAAAACAAGCATTACTAGGAAAGAATAATCTTAAATATAGATTCACTTATGCAGGGGGGAGTATTTTCCAGTCCAGTGTGAAGATGCCTGTATAAACTCCATATTTTCCTCCCCATTTTAATCTTACCACTTCTGTTTCTAAAAGCAACAGGCAAGGAGAGGGCTCCAAAAGGCTTTGCCCTCAGATTTCCTGACCTTTTGACTTCTTCCACAGAGACCTTTTCCCTATATAAAATACTAGTAGCTGGATACCCGTGCTTCGCTATGAAACTATGTGATAAATTGATACCTTGATAAATTGACAGTTAAAGCTTGAAAATTAATGAGTAGTTACGATCGGCTTGATACATTGACACTTAAAGCTTGAAAATTTATGTAGAATGTGTAACTCCTTAGCATCAGAGCATGTTAATATAAGGCAACTGGCAGTTGGAACAGAGTTCTTTTCAGGTGGGAATATCTAAACTCCCAGCCCGCAGGCCAGATGAGTCAAGTGCTGGCCACGCCAACTGGCAGTTGGAACAGAATTCTTTTCAGGTGGGGAGGGGGCGTAAGAGTTCTTTTCAGGTGGGGAGGGGGAGTAGAACATCTAGTTCCTTACCATCAGAGCATGTTAATATAATACTGTATAAGAAATACTAATGATCTGATGGTCATTTCAAAAAATCCTTTCTTAGCGAGCACCTAGAAGCCAAGAGGAACATACGTGCCAAGTTTCAAGTTTGTAGGCTTTACAGTTCTGGAGATTTCGTGATGAGTGAGTGGTATTTGGCTTTTATATATATATAGATAAATGCATTTGCACCTCCCTCCAGATCCTGTTCTGCACTTTGAACACCCACAAGGTAGATATGCAGAAACTGCTGGGCGGCCAGATTGGTTTGGAGGACTTCATTTTCGCTCATGTCCGCGGTGATACCAAGGAGGTGGAGGTCACCAAAACAGAGGATGCTCTGGGACTCACTATCACAGATAATGGGGCTGGCTATGCTTTCATCAAGGTAGGTCTTTGGGAATAGGGTAAAAGACTGACATGCTGATTTGCAATAGCCATGTTTCTACCTGCAGATATCTCACTTATAAGCCAGCATCTCGAGTTGCGTGTGAAAGCTTTGCATAATAGAGTCATTGACTGAGATGGGCGGCCATAGAAATTGAATAAATATATACTGTAATTCAATAAATAAACTATAACGTGACCTCATTATTAGCTGATTTGTGGCATTTGGGAACAGTTGAAGGGTCTGGGTCAGCGTTTCTCAATGTTGGCAAGGAGGAATGATAACCGATACATGAAACATGAGGCAATTTTTATGGGGACTGGATAAATTAGACAAGATGGGTGGCACACAAATCTAATAAATAAATTATTCCAGAGGATTCATCATGTCAATAAAATTCATTTTCGGCTTGTGCCCATTAGTTTCTGTCCCCATTTTCCTCTCAGTTGTTCATGTTGCATTTATCACACCTTGTCCTCTAAACAGTTCAAACTGGTATAGATGGTTTCCACAACTTACTCCAATCCTATTCTCTCCATGAAATAGATTATGCCAATCTCCCTTTCACTGTGGCTCTCCAAATATATTGGACTCTGAATGTCAGAATTCCTACTCAGCGTGAGTTTTGTAGTCTGAAATGCTGAGAAGGCACCAGGTTGGGGAAAAGTGGGTTAAGCTGAGAGAAAGTTAGAGAGTGTGGCCAAGGTCATCTAAATTTGAATCCCAGTTTATCACATTGCAGCCAATTGATTGTTACTGGTTGCGAGGAGGTCTCTGTGAATTCTGGGAGTTGAAGTCCACTCATCTTCAAGTTGCCAAGGTTGAGAAACACTGGTTCACAGTTTCAAGATTCATATTGCATGATATTTCTCAATGTTCCACAGCTCATGTGCACGTCACGTCAATAAAAGTAAAGTAGAGACAAAATTTCAGCCCTCCCATTTTGTATGATTCACTAAAGTCTTCTTTCCTCCACTAACAAACTGGGAACATGAAAAATAATTTTCTAGAAAAAGTGAAGGCAAAGGAAGGAAGGAAGGAAGGAAGGAAGGAAGGAAGGAAGGAAGGAAGGAAGGAAGGAAGGAAGGAAGGAAGGAAGAGTTTTGCTTCATTATTAGCAACTTAAAGGAAGGGAAGAAAGAAAGAAAGAAAGAAAGAAAGAAAGAAAGAAAGAAAGAAAGAAAGAAAGAAGAAAGAGAGAGAGAAGAGAGAAGAAGGAAGGGAGGGGGAGAGAGAGACAGAAAAGAAAAAGAAAGAAAGAACGAAAAAAGAAAGAAAGAAAGAAAGAAGGGAGGGAGGGAGGGAGAGAGGAAGAAGAAAGGAAAGAAAGGAAAGAAAAAAGAAAAGAGAGAGAAAGAAAAAGAGAGAAAACAGAGAAGAAAGAAGGGAGGGGGAGAGAAAGAAAAAGAAAGAAAGAAAGAAAGAAAGAAAGAAAGAAAGAGAAAGAAAGAAAGAAAGAAAGACAGAAAGAAAGAAAGAAAGAAAGAAAGAAAGAAAGAAAGAAAGAAAGAAAGAAAGAAAGAAAGAAAGAAAGAAAGAAAGAAAGAAAGAAAGAGAAAGAAAGCCAGCCTTGGATCAACTGCACCAACACATAATGTGGTTCCCAAACAATTTCAAAGACATGGGGAATAGGAAGGAAATCCTTGCATTGCTGCAGGAAACACAATTGCACCTTTTTCTCATTATTTCTTAATAGTTTCTCATTCAAATACTACGCAGGTCCAACTCTTCTTGCAGAGGTGTCTACAAAGCATGGTCAAAAAAATCAAGATGGCAGCCACAATGACGCAATCAAAGTTTTGCCGGTTTAAAAAAATAGGTGGAACTTTGATTGTGCTGCTGCAGCTGCCATTTTGACATTTTTACCCTACCCTGTCACCAGTGTTTCTCAGCCTTAGCAACTTGAAAATATCTGGATGTCAACTCCCAGAATTCCTCAGCTAGCATGCTCACTAGGGAATTCTGGGAGTTGAAGTCCAAACATCTTCAAGTTGCTAAAGCTGAGAAAAATTGCTACTTTTGCCTCACTTTTCAAGGTCAGTCAAGGTCATTAGGCCATAGATTCTCTTTCTAAACTTTCCCTTTTTTCTACTTCCCCATTTTATAGCGTATTAAGGAAGGTAGCATAATGAACCGCATTCCAACGGTCTCTGTTGGAGACAGCATTGAAGCCATTAATGACCAAACCATTGTCGGATGCCGCCACTACGAAGTTGCCAAGATGTTGCGCGAGATGCCCCAGGCACAGCCATTTACTTTGCGCCTGGTGCAGCCTAAACGAGCTTTTGGTAAGTGGGTATTTGAGCACTGAAGAGAGGCTGGACCACAGAGTCCCACCATAGGCCTAGCACCACAGCCCAGCATCACTGAGGAAGAGCCAGTTGGTCGCTTTAAAGTGCCCTCCAGTATTTTTTGAGCCAGCAAAAATAAATGCATAAAATATTGTTTTTCTCCCCTGATGGTCAAGGTCTTTTCTGTTTCATTGATGAGAGCAGAGAGCAAGTGGTATTGTTCTTATAATTTTCGTATGGAAGAATCTAAGCAAATGATTTGTGAATTCTGTTGGTTGCTTTTTCCTTCCTGCTGAGCATTTCTGCCAGCAAGAAAAACGATTACTAATCCTCCTTAATGCATGGTTGATCCCAATGTTGATGGGCTCGTTGAACAGCAAGTTTAGTCACTTGTAACATTGTCCAATAGATGTGAGGTACAGAGAGAGAGGCTTCAGCTCCTTCTTACACCCTTCTCCATATCTGCAGCCTTTCTCCAGGTTTTTTTGGACATGGGTTAAGCACTCTTTCAAAAGAGCACTAGACCAGTGTTCAGAAAGAGGCCAATGGATGTCACAAGCCATAAAGGAGGGTGTGCTGCCTAGGCAGTAGATTAGTTACTTTAAGAATTAAGAGCTGTCTCCTTAAGAGATTGCATTATGGGAAATGTAGTCCATGACATGTGACCAAATCTGTGTGTGCTGATTGGCCATCGAGCTATACCTCTGCTGCTGGGTAATTGTGCCATGCAGACCAGGGGTCATTTTGCATCTTAACAAAGAAGCCTACAGCATTGGGAGACATGCACCTTTTTTCACCTACGCTTAATTAGGACTTCGCCTATGTATAATGAGATCAGATTATGATATAAGCCTTCAGATGAATCTCGACAGTATCGTGAGATTGTTTTTTGAGGATACCTGAAGAATAAACATGATTTGTATGAATTCCTAATGGAGTTTAACTGCTTGATAAGAGCAATTGCTATGCTTGAAGATCAGAATAGAGGGATTGTAATCATGATCAGGGGTGCTTCCTCTTGCACTCTTGCTGGTTACCTGGGCTGACAGGTTTGAAAGAGTGATACAGAATGAATTATGGAATAATAAAACTCTAGATTTGGAAAGGACCACAAAGATCATCTGATTCATGGGTGTCAAACTCACGGAGTCATGTTGCCGTCACGTGACGCATCGCGACATTTCCCCCCTTCGCGGAGCTGGGGTGGGCGTGGCCTGCATGTGCCGCATCTGGCCCGCGGGCCGCCAGTTTGACACCCCTGATAGCAATAGCACTTACTTATATACCGCTTCATAGTGCTTTTACAGCCCTCTCTAAGCGGTTTACAGAGTCAGCATATTGCCCCCAACAATCTGGGTCCTCATTTTACCCGCCTCGGAAGGATGGAAGGCTGAGTCAACCTTGAGCCGGTGAGATTTGAACCGCCGAACTGCAGCTAGCAGTCAGCTGAAGTAGCCTGCAGTACTGCACTCTAACCACTGTGCCACCTCGGATCTAGTTCAACCCTCTGCAACATGCAGGAAAACCAATCAAATCCCCTATGAAAGGTTTTCTTAAAATGGAGAATCCACAGTCTCTATAGATAGAGAGGACTGCCTGTTGTGCAGGTAGTCCTTCACGCACAACCACAATTGAGTCCAACATTTATGTTGCTAAGTGAGACATTTGCCCCATTTTATGACCTTGCTTGCCACAGCTGTTAACTGAATCACTGCAGTTAAGTTAGTAACCCGGTTGTTAAGTGAATCTGGCTTCTCCATTGACTTTGCTTGTCAGAAGATCGCAAAAGGAGATCATGTGACCCAGGACACTGCAACCGTCATAAATACATGCCAGTTGCCAAGGATCTGAATTTTGATCACATGACCATGGGGATGTTGCAATGGCCGTAAGTGTGAAAAACGGTCATAAGTTACTTTTTCAGTGCTGTTGTAACTTTGAACGGTCACTAAATGAATGGTTGTAAATCGAGGACTACCTGTACTCATCTTATTTACTTCATCAGCAATTCTGTCTCAAATTTAAACAAGACGTCAGTTGTAATGGTTGCCATTTTGCTTTTGGTCTCAGTTCATAATGCTGCAGAGGTGGGTTCCTCCCGGTTCGGACCAGTTCTATAGAACTGGTAGTAACTTGGTGGCCTGGGTCGCTAGAACCGGCAGTGACCCAGGCCTGCCAGGCCCCGAACCGGTTCTTTCGGTGGCGCCATAGGCGCCACCATTTTGTTTTTTGCTTCTGCATATGCACAGCTTTTTAAAGCACTGCACATGCACGAAGCGCACGCAAAGCGCACTGCGCATGTGCAAAGCGTGTGTGCGCCCGCGTGGCGCGGCACTGAGCGAACCGGCAGCGAAGAAAAGAAGAACCCACCCCTGTAATGCTGGTTCTTATCTGTAGAATCCAAACTGTTTTAAGTATCTGAATAACCCCCTTTTCCCATGTTAATCTTGCTGTAATTTAAGATCTATTTCAGAGGTCCTTTGCTATAGCCCATCCTCAACAGTGGATAAATTGGTGAAAACAAGGGACAGGTCTTCTCTATAGTGGCACCATGATTATGAAAAGCTCCCCCCAAAGAGTTGATGCTTGCATTGTTTGTTTAATTATTTGAGGCAGGAAATACTTTTTTTTTTTGCTTTAGTCTTCATTTTATTTGCTGCTTTGATTTTTGTTGTTCAGGATTATTTTCTCCTTTATTCATGTGTTCTTTCAAGCTTTGGATTTCCTTAAAATTGTTTAACTGCCCTAGCTTATGTTATAAAAATCCGGTCTCAGTTAAAACATCTCCTGGTTTCTCTCTTCCTTTTCCCTGGTTTTCATCTCTTCCTCCCTCCCTTCCTTTCTCTTCCTTTTATTTGAATCTACGGTAGCACATCAGGAAGTCAGATCAAGGGCAGAAAATCATCCTTCTTGCAGTTTGGAAAGCAGGTTGATGTCTGATGGAAATTCTAAATATTATCAGCTCCCCAAGGAGCTTGATCTTTCCTAAGGAGCAGCTGATGTATATTGTATTTGTAACCTTACGAAATAATAATAAGCAGATCAGAACTGTTTGACCGGCCATTTTGAAAGAATGTCACAGATGAGAACAATTCCCAGATTGCATACCGGGAATTTTAACAAGGATTGTTACAGCCATGCAGTTCATTTAATTCAGCTTTGGTTAAAAATATGGCTTAGGATCAGGGCTTACCTCGCTGCAGGTTCGCTTCCTCACGTGCCGCGTGGGCGTGCACACCTTTGCATCATCATCACCATCATCATCATCATCATCTCATTATCATATCTTCCTCCTCCTCCTCCTCTATCATTTCCTATCTTCAGTCATTAATTCAATTTGACCCAATAATCCTACCTTTTGAACTTTTGTGTAAGGGCTTGAGAACTACCTATGCCTGTCATTCTAATTTCTTGATCCGTGATATGGTTCTGTGCCCTAATTTTTTAAAGATGTGTTTAATTTTAAAAAATTAAAGGGGAGTTACGAAAGTGTTAGCCTAAAACATACTGTATGTGTATGATAGCATCACCTCACTGATCCCAGAAGTCGTCTTAGCAAATAACATGTGGATGGCTGCATTCCATAGCTGGCTTTTTGTGGGTGTGTCTATAACATGCTTCCCAAATTCCAGATATGGCCAGTGGCCCAAAGGAATGCAATTCCTCTCCTAGTAGATGCCTTACAAGGTGTAATAATCAACTGCCTCTAGTCTTCAAGCCATTTTTTTTATTCCACCCCCATTTTCTATTTTACACAGTTGTTTATGAACTTCAAGGGGTTCTAGGGGGAAAAAAGTGAATTCTGTAACTTTTTCATTCTGCTGAAGAGTTTTGTTGTGCTCAGACATCTTCTGTTATGTCCACTGTCTTTGAACCAGATGTTGAGTCCTTGATCTTCTTTTCTCCTCCCCTCTGTAGATATGATCAGCCAGAGGACACGAAGCAGCAAGAGCTCAAGCGAGGGGAAAATAGGCAGCGGAAGGGAGACACTACGGCTGCGTGCAACGGGCACTGCCACCATAGAGCAGGCAGTGAGTATGCTCTGGGACAGGGATCGGATTAACCAGGTGCCCATATTCTCATAGTACTGTATGTAAGAAACTTGGTGGCTAGTTGGAAATGAGCTGGTTGCCTCAGGGCTAACTTCAGGAAAATGCCTGTTAGCCAATTGTAACAGGAGGGACCTCTGAAGGGTCATGAGAAGGCACCAAATTTCATTGCATCTGAAGCTTCCGTGCAGCCCAATGTTTCTCATCCTTGGTGGTTTGAAGATGTGTGGACTTCAACTCCCAAAATTCCCCAACCATCTTGGCTGTCTGGGGAATTCTGGGAGTTGAAGTCCACACGTCTGAAAGTCACCAACACTACAAGAATTTCCTGTCAACCCAGGCATTTCAGTTCCATTTGATCTCCTTCCTTCTTCTATTCACAGCCAAGTGAGTTTGAGGAGGAAGCTGCTGAAAAAATGGATGACTTATTGGAAAGCTACATGGGCATCCGTGACCTCGAATTGGGTGAGTAGGGAGTGACACATGATATGGTTGAAAAAAAAATGTGAAGATTCTTTTCACCTTGCCTCACTACTGCCTGGGTGGAACCTCCAGATTAGGAGACAGCCTACCTCAGATTCTGGATTTGGGGAATTATATTGTAGAATAGTGTTTCTCAACCTTGGCAACTTTAAGACGTGCGGACTTCAGCTTCCAGAATTCCCTAGCCAGCTGGCTAGGGAATTCTGGGAATTGAAGTCCACATCTTAAAGTTGCCAAGGTTGAGAAACATTACTGTAGAGAAGGGTGCTGAATCTGGATGACTATTGAGGAAGATGGATTTTCAGTTTGATACAGCAAGACAATTCATACATGTTTTCATGTGAAATGAAGCTAACAATGAAAGAGAGATAAAGAGAACTGCCTGAGACAAGGTTCTTTAGATTATGATGGGCCTTCCCTTAATTTTGTCTAAAAACAATACCGGAAATAGACAATGTGGTACCCTTGGACACCCATATGCCTCCCATCGCCTCCATTGAATTTAAGGAGATGGAACTGGTGGATCATCCACCAGATTGGTATCCATTAGACTTCTTGACTGAATTAATCTAACAAGGATCCTGGCTAATTATCAAATTAACTGGGAAGCGAGCATGCCACAACCTTCATATTTATTTGCAGGAGTGCCTGTGGGCTCCGTGGGCTCTCATTGCGATCCTGAACAACATCCCACAGTACATTTTGTCTTCAATTGCGTGTCCCACCACAGGCCAAGCCCTCCCTAGCAGCCTTTTTATGAATGCACCCAGAACATGTCCAGATATGTCTTTGCTCCAAATGATGTTTTATCCCAGTGCTGAATCCTAACCTCAGGCTCATTTTCTGCAGCATCGAGCATGGTGGAGATCACCAAAGAATGCCAGAGCCCTGAAGACTTTGCTCGCAGACTGGATTTGCTCCTGGGTGAATTTGCCTTCCCAGAAGAGTTTGTCTCAGAAGTCTGGACTGCAGTTTGCAAGAGCAGGGAAATCTCTGAGTAGTTTCAGGAGATGGGTTGGGCAATGAAGGCTGTTTCTTGTCTTTGCCACCCCACTCATCCTTTTCTTCTTTTCTGTACTCTGCAGTTCTCCGTATCTTGCACGCATTGACATCCACATCTGGGATTTCCATCCAAAATTATCACCCATGGCTCCAGGATGACACCTTTACAAAATTTCCAGGGGTGACAGTAGCACCAATGATCACATGCTCTCCTACTGGAGTGGAAGGAACTTACTTGTACGGAGGGAACAGAGAGATATTTGGGTGGTTACTTCTAGTTAGCATCTATATGGGATCTTCTTCCAGTAGTATTCCAAAATACAATTGCTACCCTGTAGGTCCACGTTAACAGGCCAGGATGGCATCTTCTCTGGTTAAGATATTTAAGTTACACTCCTCATAATTGCAGAATAGATAGGAGAATGCTAGGAGAGACACAGCTTCTTGGCAACCCACCGCACTGCAATTTCAGGCTTCTGTTAAAGGTGGGTATTTTTTTAACCAGTTGAACCATCATTCTTCACAGTGGTTTCTGCAGGGCATAGTGAAGTAAGTCAAGAGGACAGCCACGATAATATGACACATGCAACACCCATTAAAAAATGGGAATTTCAATCCCACAGTTGCAACTACTATTTTGATTTTTTAATTATTCCTTGAGGATACTCCTGATTTCTTATGTAATTTTTTTTTTTTTAGTTGGTGGTTGGTTTTTAAAAAGATAAATCTCTTCCAAAGACCAGTCTCTTGTGGAAAGCAAGGTTCCTCACCTTGCCTTCCTTTGATGAATTGCCCAACGTATAATGTATAGTCATTTTGAAGACCCATTTGGAACAAAAGCAATCTTAACCCTGCATAGACAATTTCATTTGTTCTTAATTAATTTCAAGAGGCCTCAAAGAGAATAACTGGGCTATTAAGTCCAATCATTTTATAGAACCATTCAGAGAGCTGGAATGGATAACTCCTTTCACTATGCAGAGATGCCTTTCCAACTCATAGTTAATTAACTTATGCTTGAATATATGCAAGAAAAGGGAGATCATTTTAGGATTCATTGTTAGTATTAATGGAAGAGAATATTTGTAGCTCAGGGTTGAACTGTGGTCGTCCTTGCTGCTCTCTGAGCTTGGTTGTTTCCTTGCAGGCGTTTCATTGTTAGGATGTTTACCTGTATCTTGAATAAAAGAAATGGAAATGGCCCTGTAGACAAGTGTGCTTTTGGACTCAGTTGTGGTCGTAAGTCAAGGACTACCCGTATTCCACTTGGTTATATAGAAGTGAGAAGGGTGTGCTAGAAGACACCTAAAGTTGAAAGGAGTATGGGTAGTCCCTGACTTATGTCTACAACTGAGCCAAAGATTTATGTTACTAGGCAAAACATTTTACAGGTAGTCCTCAACTTACAACAGTTCATTAGCTGTTGTAACCGTTCAAAGTTACAACAGCACTGAAAAAAGTGATTTATGACCGTTTCCCACACTTAAGACCTTTCCAGCATCCCCATGATCATGTGATCAAAATTCAGACGCTTGGCAACTAGTTCATATTTATGACCATTGCTGTGTCCCAAGACCATGTGATCACTTTTTGCAACCTACTGACAAGCAAAGCCAATGGGTAAGCCAGATTCACTTAACAACCAGGTTACTAACCAGTGGTGGGATTCAATTTTTTTTACTACCGGTTCTGTGGCCGTGGCGTGGCTTGGTGGGCGTGGCTTGGTGGGCATGGCAGGGGAAGGATACTGCAAAATCTCCATTCCCTCCCCACTCCAGGGGAAGGTTATTGCAAAATCCCCATTTCCTCCCGATCAGCTGGGACTCGGGAGGCAGAGAATAGATGGGGGTGGGGCCAGTCAGAGGTGGTATTTACTGGTTCTCCGAACTACTCAAAATTTCCGCTACCAGTTCTCCAGAACTGGTCAGAACCTGCTGAAGCCCACCTCTGTTACTAACTTATCTACTGTGGTGATTCACTTAACAATGGAGGCAAGAAGGGTCATAAAATGGGGCAAAACTCACTTAACAAATGTCTCACTTAGGAAAATAAATGTTGGGCTCAATTGTGGTCGTAAATCGAGGACTGCCTGTATGACCTTTCTTGCCACAGTTGTTAAGTGAATCACTTTAGTTTTTAAGGTAGTAACACAGTTGTTAAGTGAATCTGGCTTGTCCATTGACTTTGCTTGTCAGAACGTCACAAAAGGTGATCACATGACCCCAGGGCACTGCAGCCGTCATAAATATGAGCCAGTTGCAGAGTATCTGAATTTTGATCACGTGACCATGGGGATGCTGCAACGCTTGTAAGTGTGAAAAACGGTCATAAGCCATTTTTTTCAATGCCGTTCTAACTTCAAACGGTCACTAAATGAATGGTTGTAAGTCAAGGGCTATGTGTATTTTGTTATATGGAAGTGTGGCAAGAATGAATGGGTTCTGAGTGACTGGGGACTAGTTACCAAAGGGAGCGATCAGAATAGAAGAATTACATTGAAGTGGTTTAGTCATAGAAGGTGAATGAATGAAGATGGAAGAATGAATCAAAATGAAGGACCCGAGAAAGGAGTTTGGGTGGTGCGCTGGTCTTGCTGAGCTCCTCAAAAAGAGAGAGTAGAAAAATTTAAAGAAAAAAAGGGTGGTGTATGAAGTGCTCTATGGATATTGGGAACAAGGATGATTTGTGAGGCTAGGAAAGTATGGAGGATGTATTGGTGTAAACAAGTTTTCACTTATGTTTCCTTTCCTTGTTCTCATCTTCTGCCGTTACTTTTTTTTTGCTAAGCTATTTCATACTCCTTGTCTGTGCACAATATATATAATCCTCTCACCCACTTCGACATGATAATTATGTGTTTGTGTTTTATATGCAATTTTGTTTATGTCTGTCAGTTTGTTTTTGAAATAATTAAAAATATTTTTAAAAACCGCTTCTTTTGCAGTATTTCATTAATGTACGTCATGGAATGAGACTTGCTTCGTTTTCCTCTGCTTGCAGACGTCTCATTACCCAACTAGGTAACACCATCAGTGCCCTAATGAGACATCTACAAGCAAACGACCACATTTAGGGAACACCAAGGGACTCCACAATCTACTTTATTGTGTTTAGTCTAGCACTTTTTCATGATAGCATTAAACCCATGGATATAAAGGGCCTGTATAAGACCTGACAGTATTGGGAGAAAAGGACAAACGCTACTTTAAAACTGAAGCAACTAAGGTTAATTCCTCAGCTGTGGCTAGCTGCTAGCTAAGCAAACAGCATGAAGTTACAGCAGACAAAAGGAACTATTGCGCCACATCCATGCCATGGTTCATAGGACATTACTGTTTGAGCACTGTACAGTTGGCTCTTTATATGCAATTGACACTTCAGGATACTTTTAAGTTCCTCTGCATCATGGATGGAATTTATGACGGATTCCAAAATACTGTATATCTGCCATTTGTAACTCTCCCAATACGTCCCAACACTTCTTTGACAGCTATTCTGTCCTCTCCCCAAACCTCACTCCATGAAGGGGAAGGGGGGGGGAACCTGAAACAGCTCTACCTTGAAGCTTCTAAAGTTTTCTTTTTCTGGGGTATATCATCCCTATCCACCAAAATGTTTCCTTCAAGGTACATAAAGCAGGAGGGATCACCTCTTGTCCTCCTTTCCATCTCTGTTTTGCTCTGTTATGTTCATAAAGGGATTAGGACTGGAATAGCCAAAGTTTACTCCCTACATGGCTGGCTGGGGAATTCTGGGAGTTGAAATCCACAAGTCTTAAAGTTGCCAAGGTTAGACGCTTTGATTTACAGTATTCTTCTGCCTTTGGAAACGTCTATGCTTGTGAATATATATAGATATGTATGTAGATCAGGTAAATTCTTGCCTATTGCTCAGAGCTGAAGAAGCTTCTTGGATGAGAAGCGAAACGTCTTCAAAGAAAAACCAGAAAGTCCAGCTGCCTCTTGAAAAAGCACCTTTGGGACAACCATGACCTGGATGACTGAGAATCTCCATAGACATATTGCTCATGTCCTTCTTTCTTCTGGCATTCAGTTGCCTTTTATCCTGGTTTGGCCAGCCAGCTGAGGCTTTTTGATTTAATTTTATTTTAAATTTTAGCTGATGTTAATACTGTAAATAAACATCAAGCTTGTTAAATTTTTTGCTAGCTGAACTGAGTGGTGTGCTCCAGGGGTGGGTTCCACTTACCTTCCCCACCGGTTCACACGCGCGCGTTCCCTCGTGCAATTTTGCTTCCGCACATGCTCAGTAGCTGCAATCAGCCCGAAACACAGCTGAGGAGCTGATCAGCTGTGCTTCGGGCGAAGGAATAAAGGTCAGTATAAACCCAGGGGTGGGCGGGAGGGCCCTGTTTCAAGCAGCAGAAGAGGAAAAATCTTCCAAACAGTAAAAAAAATCACAAAAAAATCACAAAAAAAGATGGTGGCGCCCACGGACAGGCATTGGCCGATCAACTTCAGTGACATCACCAGCGGGTCGCTACCAGTTCAATCATTTATTTTGAATAAATCCATGCATTTTGAATATTGCCCTGGTCATCCTGCATTTAGTCTTCTCCTCTGAAGTCCCACTAGGGATCAATTTCCCTATTAATCAACCAACGTTGTGCTTAAAAACTGGCTCCTTCTCTGCATCTGCGTCAGGTTGCCAAACTACAGGTAATCCTCGAATTACGATCATAATTGAGCCTGGCAATTACAGATAGTCCTTGACTTACAACATTTCGCTTAGTGGCCGTTCGAAGTTACAACAGCGCTGAAAAAAGTGACTTACGACCATTTTTCACACTGATGACTGTTGCAGCATCCCCATGGTCATGTGATTTACATTTGGATGCTTGACAACTGACTCACATTTATGACAGTTGCAGTGTCCCAGAGTCACGTAAACCAGATTCACTTAGTAACCAGGTTACTAATTTAACAACTGCAGCGATTCACTTAACAAATGTGGCAAGAGAAGTTGTAAAATGGAGCAAAACTCACTTCACAAATTTCTCCCTTAGCAACATAAATTTTGGGCTCAATTGTGGTCGTAGGTTGAGGACTACCCGTACAGTTGTAAGTCATGATGGACATAAAGTGGGTCACTAGGTAACCAGAACAAATTTTAGGACTTTTTTCCATGGTGGTTTTTAAGTGAATCCATTGTTCGCTATGGGCTGAGTTTTGCCGGAAATCTGGCAAAACCATCGCAAATCATGGCTACGTGACTGTGGGGTACTGCAAACTGCCATAAGGGTGGCCCAGTTGCGTCCCAAATGCAGTCAAGTGACTGCAAGGGATGGGGGGCGACATCAGAACTTTGGAACTGGATTGTAAGCAGTTTTGGGGAGGGGGGGCCTGGAACTTTGAACAATCGCTAAGCTACCAGTCATAATTTGAGGCCTACTTGTATCTTCCTGCCTTTCTTCCGTTCTGAGGAACTGTCCTTCCTACTCTCGGAAAGATTCCAATGTGAAGCTACATGCTACATTTGGGGCTATGGGTTGTACCATGGCAGGAGCCTCTGGAGCTGAAAGGCCACATCCAATGGAATAGTTCTCAACTTCAAAACGGATCGGGCCTGTCGCAGCCATTTTCTCCATTTCTCAGCTTGACACACTTTGGGAGGGGGGAGGAAGGAGCTCTAAAATGTCAGACCAGACATCACACCTAACTATCTCTTGGGAACCAAGGTCATCCCAACAGGTGCTGGCCAGAGACTGGAAGAGGTTACCAAGGAGATGCCAGAACACCTCATTGGACAGTGTGACCTGTGACAAGAAGGGAGGGGGCTGTCTATGCTTTTACTGAAAGCGCGGGAAATAACCAGAACTGGTTTTGCATTTCAAAAGTGCCGATATGATGTATTCAATAAAGCAGTTCTTTGAGAAAGCCGAAAGTCTCAGAGTTGCTGGATTGGTTGGGTTCATTACTCGGAACTTCGACAATAGCAATAGCAATAGCACTTAGACTTATATACCACTTTACAGTGCTTTATAGCACTCTTTAAGCGGTTTACAGAGTCAGCATACTGACCCCAACAATCTGGGTCCTCATTTTACCGACCTCGGAAGGATGGAAGGCTGAGTCAACCTGGTGAGCCTGGTGAGATTTGAACTGCCAATTTGCAGGAGCCGGCAGTCAGCAGAAGTAGCCTGCAGTACTGCATTCTAAGCACGGCCCTTATACTTATACTGTAGCTTAGAGATAAGTCGTAGTACACTTCCAGGGCCTTTACCCCAATGCAAACTATCAAGCAGCATAGGTATAGATCAAGTAGTCCTCGACTTACAACCATTTATTTAGTTCAAAGTTAAAGTGGCACTGAAAAAGGTGATTTATGATCATTTTTCACACTTATACAACCACTGCAGCATCCCCATGGTCACATGATCAAAATTCAGTTACTTGGCAACCGGCATGTATTTATGTCGGTTGTAGTGTCCTGGGATCATATGACCTCTTTTATGACTTTCTGACAAGCAAATTCAGTGGGGAAGCCAGATTCATTTAACAACCGTGTCGCTAATTGAACAATTACGGTGATTCGCTTAACAACCGTGGCAAGAAGCATCATATAATGGGGCAAAACTCACTTAACAACTGCCTTGCATAGCAATGGAAATTTCGGGCCTAATTGTTGGTCGTAAGTCGAGGACTACCGGTAAAGCATAGCACTCCAGAGCTCTCTTAACCCTGTTAAAGAGGGAATCCTATGAGCTGGACCTCCCTCGGGCTCAACACAAGATCTTGCTACTGGAACACAGATTCCTGAGTAAATTTCCTCCGTAGGGATGGGTTGAGCACCGGGTACAGAGAGACAATAGAAGGCCTGGGCTTGAAGCTGGGGTAGATGCGTTTCAGCACTGCTCGGCGGAAGAGGATGTAGACCCAGGGATCGAGAATCTGGTTCCAAGTGGCCACCCGGAGGTAGATGAGCAGCAACTTCTCGGTTTCCTCAGGGATCTGATTGGAAGGCAGGTTAGAAGGGGGCTCTTGAAGAGATTTCTGGAGAATGAGTATCTGGAGAAGAGAAAGATGGGATAACAAGAGATCAAGTTATACAACAATACTTCAACACCAAGTTAACGTTGCCCAAAGAAACAACTATGGGTGTCAAACTCGCGGCTTCATGTTGTCGTCATGTGACATATCACGACTTTCCCCCCTCCTTCCTAAACCAGGGGTGGGCGTGACCAGCGCGTGACACATCCGGCCCACGGGCCATGAGTTTGACACCCCTGAATAGGGTTTTCCAAACTTGGCAACTTTAAGACATGTGGACTTCAACTCCCAGAATTCCCCAACCAGTATGGGGAATGGCTGGCTGGGGAATTCTGGGAGTTGAAGTCCACACATCTTAAAGTTGCCAAGGTTGGGAAACTTGGTATTGGAAGATTGCCTAGGAGGAAAGAATACAAAATAAACTTGTTTAACCATGTGTAAAATAATAACAACTAATTGACAACTAATATATAATTGTGACATTTATACATCGTAATTGCCTGTTGTTATCTTGGCATTGTCATAGTTTCTGACACAAACAGCTGCTTCCAGCCTCTATTAAACATACCAAGTGAATCAAAGCTTGGCAAGCTCTCAGAGCTCTAATTCCATGGTCAAACTGCTTTTACCATTAGGAAATTCTTCCTCACATCCAAGCTTGGAGGCATGCTGGCATTTAAAAAAAAGAGATTGTTTAATAAGCAGCTTAGAAGCAAATCAATTAATATAAAAATTCATCAATTGAATTTAGGTCCATTTGCACTCTTCCAGATGATTTGGCACAAAATGCAGGAAAATGTAAAACCGTAAATGAATTGGCAAATTGGAGCATTAGTGAACCTAGCCCCGTGATGGCAAACCTATGGCACACGTGACACAAGTGGCACGCAGAGCCATGTCGGTGGGCACGCGAGCTCAGGTCCGGCGCGCATGCACGTGCCGGCCAGCTGATTTTCGGGCCTTCTGGGCCCACTGGGAGTCGGGAAACCGGCTGTTTCCAGCCTCTGGAGGGGGTGGGGAAGGCCCGTTTTTTTGCTCTCCCCAGGCTTCAGAGCCTTTCTAGGAGCCTGGGGAGGGCAAAAATGGCCTTCCCCCCCCCCCGGAGGCCCTCCGGAGGCCAGAAATGGCCCGTTTCCCAACTTGAAATGGGCCATTTCTGGCCTCCGGAGGGCCTCCGGGGGCATGAGGAAGGCTGTTTTTGCCCTCCCCAGGCTCCTAGAAAGGCTCTGAAGCCTGGGGAGAGCAAAAAAACCAGGACTTCCGGTCCAACCAGAAGTCAGCAAACGGAACGTTTCCCATCTCCGGAGGGCCTCCGGGTGGGTGGAGAAGGCGGTTTTTGCCCTCCCTAGGCTCTTAGAAAGGCTCTGAAGCCTGGGGAGAGCAAAAAAACGGGACTTCCGGTCCAACCGGAAGTTGGCAAAGGGGCCATTTTCTGCCTCCAGAGGGCCTCCGGGGGGGTGGGGAAGGTCATTTTCACCCTCCCCAGGCTCCTAGAAAGGCTCTGAAGCCTGGTGAGAGCAAAAAACGAGCGTGCCATCGCGTGCCGGGAGCGGCATTCACTAATGAATTAGTTGAACCCATCTTTTTCAAACTTGGCAACTTTAAGACGTATAAACTTCAATTCCCAGGATTCCCCAGCCAGCCAGAATTCTGGGACTTGAAGTCCACAGATCTAAAACTGGCTAAGTTTGAAAAACACAGGTTTAACTGATCAGCTGACTTAACTACTAATGGGTATTGTATAAAATTGGGTAGAGGAGAATTTGATTTCCACTGCTGCTGTTGCCCTTTTGCATTTGAGAAATGTTTGGTATTAAGAAAGAACACTTGGGGCCCAACTACATGCCATTTCTCAATGGCATATCCTGACAAAGGAGCCTCATTGCCAGCCTGTTGCTGGCAGGTACAGCGAAGCCACTCTGTCTATCTTCAACCCACTCGCCACTCAAATGTTTTACAAGCATAGGAACTGCAATCCTTGATTCAACCAAAGGTCCAATGATGGTTTCATGTTCTAAATCTAAGCAGGCCAATACTTTTGAGACTGTTGGAAGAAATATCCATCTGGTTCAGTTCCAAGCCGGGAGAAAGACACTGGAAACATGGAGGCTGATTGGAAAGATGGTTTAATGATGAAGCAGAACCACCAAGCACATGGTCCTGGTGCAGCTGACCACGTGAAGTTGAGAGTGGGTGGTATTTATACCTTCCCTTGGGCTTTGCACTTGAACTTCCTGTTCCTGTGCAAGAACATGTATTCTATTGGCTGTTGTCAGACTCTCATGGGGCTATGCTAATCCTACCTTTGTTGGATCTCTTGGGTGAGGATATTTGCTTATGAATAGAGCTATCTATCTCTTTATCTCTTAAGTGCTGACATTTGCTGTGGGCTATTAAGGAAGGTGGGGGCTGCTTTCCAAGAGCATGTTTCTCCATTTCTCATCCAGGGAAATATAATATCCTGCCTTTTTAGTATTTCTCAAAATATTTCATTCTTCTAGGAGAGGAGTGGGGGCTAACTTTCTACAAGACTGACTAGTGGGATCCATCTCTGCTGCTTGTCCACATCCTTATTTATAAATATGCATACTTGAAAACCATTGTGCTCCAACTCTCTCTGTTAACAGGAGATAACTCCCAAATTCCACTCCCTGCTCCTGATAAATCACGGTCTGATTCTGTCCTCCACTTGGCCTTTTTTGGAGAAGATTTAATAAAACTTTGGCAAGTATTGCATTGACATTATGGGTCAGGGTCAGTTTTCCTTCCAATGCCTCTGGAAATAAATAAAGCTGTCTCCTACTCAACATCACTGAGAGATTTTAGACTACAAGCCCATCGGCATCCAGAACTGGGTGTGTGTGGATTAGGGGACAAAGGGAGTTGTAATCGATCTGTTTACCAGATGTTGGCAAAAGGAAACAGGTGTTTCAGATTTGAAATGTTTGCAAAGTTTTATTAGAAAGACTTTGTTTTAAAAAAAATATTTTACAAAGTAAACTATTTTATTTTTTAAAGGTTATTTTAATTAGTCCTTCCTAATTAAGGAATTATAGTTGCTTTAATCAAAATAACTTGGAAGCTTGGGCATTCTAACACAAAGAGCCAGCCTCCAATATTGCTTCTTTTTTACGGTAAAGTTTCTGGCCTTATTTTTTTCCTCAAAAGATTTAATGTCTGTTTAATTTAGAAAATAAAAATGGCAGAAACTGAGAGATTGAGAGGAAAGTGATGGAGAACAACCTCACTAGTTCTGTCCTATAACTATTATTACATCAAAGGGTTATATACAATTTTCAGAAAACTCTTTAAAATAGTGTACCATACATTTGCTGCCAATATTTTTTTGGTTGAAACAAAGTATAGGTAGTCCTCAGCTTATGACCACAATTGGGACCAGAATTTCCATTGTTAAGCAAGGTGGTTGTTAAGTGAATCCCTCCTGATTTTACATCCTTTTCTGTCACGATTGTTACGTGAATCACTGCAATTAACTGAATCATGCAAGTGTTAAGCCAATCTGGTTCCTTCCATTGATTTTGTTGTTAGAAGCCAGTTGAGAAGGTTGCAAAATGATAGTCACATGACTCCAGGATGCCGCAATTGTTGTAAATGCATGTTGGTTGCCAAGGGCCCAAATTTTTATCACATGACCTTGGGGATGCTGTGACAGTCATAACTGCAAATACCAGTCATAATTCACTTATTTTCAGTACCATTGTAACTTTGAATGGTTGCTAAACAAATAGCCATAGCCATAGCAATAGCACTTAGACTTATATACCGCTTCACAGTGCTTTACAGCCCTCTCTAAGCGGTTTACCGAGTCAGCCTATTGCCCCCAACAATCTGGGTCCTCATTTTACCGACCTCGGAAGGATGGAAGGCTGAGTCAACCTTGAGCCGGTGAGAATCGAACTCCTGGCAGTGGGCAGAGTTAACCTGCAGGACTGCATTCTAACCACTGCGCCACCACAGCTCAAATGGTTGTACGTTTCTCTGGGAAAAAGGCTAACACTTGAGGACTCACCAACAAGGGAAGCCAACAGACACTTGCGATAACCATGATCATCAAAAGCTGGACCATCATCTCCATCTCGCTGTCCCTCCGGCGTTGCACGGACTCAGAGTCATGATAGACTCGGCAAAGGGTCACAACGCTGACTGTATTGAAGAGGAAGGAAAGACCCACAGACAGGAGGCCCAATAGGGCAAACAGGAAGCAGAAAACAACATTCCGGGCATCATGGACCAAAGTGAGAAAACACCAGGAGTTGGGGTATTGCAGGCTGTAGTGCCCCAGGCCAAAGAAGGGTAAGAGGCCAAAAAAGAAACCCAAGGCCCACACCACACCCACCAAGGTCCAGGCCCTGCGTTTGGAAATACCAGCGGACCGGGAAAAGGGTCGGTTGATACCCACAAAACGCTCTCCAGCCATGGTGGCACCTAACAAGAGAGGGCACTGCCCGAAAAAGACCATGACGAAGCCCATGAAGTTGCAGAGGTGGCATCCAGGATCTACAACCGTCCAGTCAAAGCGGAGGAAGTGATAGGGAATCACGATGACGAAAGTGAGCAGAAGGCCCATGAAGTCCGTCACCACCAAGCCACAGAGGAAGACTAAGAAGGAGGAACCCGATGGGCTCTGCATCTTCCTGGAGGAATTGACCAGAGCGCACAAGGCAAAGAGGTTGGAGAAGAGGCCGATCAGGCCAAATGTTGTGGCGAACCAAGGAGATGCGAGGTGTTCCTTGTATTCCTTGCTGACATTCACTCCCCTGAAGCAGGATTCAAGATGTCTGACAGCGCTGGAGTTCTCCGACTCCATAGTTGGGAAGTGGGAGAGCATCTCTGGCATTTTTCCAATAGGGAACAACAACGACTACATTCAGCACAGTCCCGTGATGTTGCACCCAGACAGGTCTTCTCCTGAAGGTGTGACAGTGCCCCACCAAAGTATTCTCCCTTCCATTTTGTGGATAGCAAGGAACCTGCTGTGTTCACTTGAGAGGAAGATAAGGAAAAAGAGGAGGATCAGTCAGCATTTCATGCTTAAAAAAAACAAACAAGATTCCCCAGTGCCACACACCTAAACCCTGAGATGCAAAAGACTGACATTTTTGATCTTTGTAAATGATGACACAAAGCATGTGTTCTGAAATATTTTGCACCATTTATTTTAATTATGCTATCTATAGCAGTGATCCCCAACCGTTCCAGCTTGGCGGCCTGGCCCAGCGCACGGGGGGGCGTGTGAGTGGCAGGTGCATGCACACGCGCACCGCTCCATTTATGCGAGCGGTGTGCGTGCGCCCTTCACTCACACAAATGGAGCTTTGCATGTGAGCAGAGGGTGCTTGCGCTCGTGCCCAAAGCTCCACTCGTGCGAGTGGCAGACCCTTGTGCTCAAGCAAATGGAGGGTGCTTGAACAGAGGGCGCTTGTGTTCATGTGTGAAACTCCACTCGTGCGAGCAGAGGGTGCTTGCGCTCAAAGCTCACGCAAATAGAGCGTCACACATGCGCACTTGCCCATTTCTCCCGCAGCCAGGTTTTGAACTGGCTGTGGCCTGATAGTGGGCTGCTGCCCGGGGGTTGGGGACAGGGGTGGGTTCTAACTTACCTCGCTGCTGGTTCGCTTCCTCACGTGCCGCGTGGGCACACGCGCCTTACATGTCCCACGCGCATGCGCAGTGCTAAAAACCAAGCTTCTGCGCATATGCAGAAGCAAAAAACAGCTTCTGCGTGTGCGCAGAAGCAAAAAATAAGATGGCGCCGCCTATGGCACCGCCTAGAGAACCGGTTCGGAGACGTGTCAAGCCGGCCAGCGCTGCCGGTTCGGCGAGCGGGGGGAAATTCCTGCTACCAGTTCTATGGAGCCGGTCCGAACCGGCAGGAACCCACCTCTGGTTGGGGACCTCCTGAGCTACAGGGAGTGGAAACAAAGAGCAAGCACTGGTATTCTCTTACAAGCAGAGGTGGTATTCAGCTGGTTCTATCCGGTTCGGGGCAACCGGTAGTGGCGACTGCAGGTGGCCCCGCCCACCCACCCGGATGTAATGTACATTTATCCACATTTTTGAGGCTCTGTGCATGCGCGGAAGGCCGCGCATTCACATTTGCGAACTGGTAGCGAAGGTAAGTGAATACCACCCCTGCTTACAAGCATTGGAATTTTTACTCCCCATAAGTTCCACCTTTGAGATTTAATTTTATTCATAGTTAGTGTTTATTTACAGGATACATTTAGATTGCTGAAAGCATTCACATACATCATCTGGAAATCTTATAAACAAGCCAACCAGGGTAGCTCAGGACTATTATATAACAGAATTATGAAATGTATAGTTACTTTCCTACACTACCAAAATGGGTATGCTCTGCTTTGTGAATTAATTTTGGATATTTGTCTAGTTTAGGTTAGCACTTCATTTTACAGCCTCCCAGGTTCCCATGTGTTTATTTTAATAATAATAATTAAAAAAAACCCTATGAATCAAGCAAGACAGAGAGGTTGGTGTATACCAAGGGATGCATCCTTTGGAAAATTTCACCCAATTGGAATGTATGCTTCTGAGAGTACATAAGTTATATTTATCAATCGCTGAGTGTCCAACATGTGTCCAACCGAGTGTCAAATCTCGGTACTCATCGTTAATTGATTCCAGGAGGCTCAATGAGTAGCAAAAATGATGAGTACCAAACAATTTTTCCCCATAAGGAATAATGTGGTGAATCACAAGGCTGCCGACACCAACAAGTTCTAGCTTGTGAGTCGAGTACCAAACAAATGATGAGTACCAGAACAAAATTTTCACATCAAAATATGTTGAGTACCAAATTTGATGAGTTTCAAACAGCTGAGTACCATGGTACAACTGTATTCTCTTTAACTTATCTCAACCATTTTTAAAGCTGTTGTGCTGATTTCTTTCTCAAATGCACAATAACAAAATCTTTAATTCACTACTGTGAAAAATAAATCTTGCCTCATTCTTGTTCTTTTACAGTATCTTACAGGTAGTCTTCAACTTATGACTGATTGCTTAGTTCAAAGTTATGGAGGACTTTCTCCCACACACAAATACGCAGAGGAACTTACAACCTGGTTCTGAAGTTCCGACTGTGCCCCCCCCTGTGGTCATGTGACTGCATGTTGGACACTCAGCAACCAGCCCTCATTTATGGCCATTTGCAGCATTCTGCTCTCACGTGACCACATTTTACAATGTTTTTGCCAAAAACTGTCATTTATTTCCAGTTTTCAGTAAAAGCGACTCATAGAGAACAATGGGTTCACTTTATGACTGCAGTGTTGGCTTTATGACCATGGCAGTAGCTTAATGGCTGCCATAAAAAGGTAATAAAATCAAGTTGGTCACATAGATGACCTGCTTTAAAACAGTCATGACTTATGGCCATAATGGGAAAACTCCATTACGGTCATAAGTGGAGGACTACCTGTATATATTTACCTTATACTTAGTTTATATATACCATTTTTTTCGGACTATAAGATGCACCGGTGTATAAGATGCACCATGATTTTGAAGAGGTAAGTAAGAAAAAAGTTTTTGCCTTCCCCCAGCCCCCAGGAGCACTCTGCAGACCTCCCAAACCCTCTGTGCACTCCGCTTTTTTGAAAAATGGGCTGTTTTTTGCCCATTTTTCGCAAAAATGGGGGCGTTTTTGCCCTCCCCCAGCCCCCAGGAGCACTCTGCACACCTCCCAAACCCTCTGTGCACCCGTTTTCACGCGGGGCGGGGCTTCGGGAGGCAAAAAATGTCTGTATTCGGTGTATAAGACGCACCAACATTTCCACCCTCTTTTAGGGGGGAAAAAAGTGCGTCTTATACTCCGAAAAATATGGTATATAGTTTATATAGTTTATATTCTAGGAAGTAATATACAGGGTGTCTGTGGTATAGGTAGTCCTTGACTTACATCCACAACTGAGACCAAAATTTATGTTGCTAAATGAGACATTTGTTAAGTGAGTTTTGCCCATTTTACAACCTTTCTTGCCACAGTTGTTAAGTGAATCACTGCAGTTGTTAAGTTAGTTACATGGTTGTTAAGTGAATCTGGCTTCCTCGTTGATTTTGCTTGTCAGAAGGTCACCAAAGAGGATCACAAAGAGAACCCCGGGGCACTGCAATCGTCATCAATATGAACCAGTTGCCAACTGTCTGAATTTCGATCATGTGACCGTAAGTCATAAGTGTGAAAAATGGTCATGTCACTTTTTTCAGTGATGTAACTTTGAACGGTCACCAAATGAACTGTTGTAAGTTGAGGACTACCTGTATATATTTTTAGAGCTGGAAAAGGCCCACAAGCAGGAAAATCACTTAAAGCATCCATGGACAGGTAGCTCTCCAAGCTCTTCTTAAAAAAAGATGGCTGGCTAGGGGATTCTGGGAGTTGAAGTCCACACATCTTAAAGTTACCAAGGTTGAGAAACACAGCTTCGGAATGTCCCACCAGTCGGCTTCATTGGATGCTTCCATTGGTCTCTATTACTTCATGTCCTCTATGCTTGGATAATCTATACATATAGACTTTCTATAGCATCCCTCCATTAACAACATTGGTAGAGACAGCTGTAATGCTGCATTGCTTGGGGAGAAAAAACCAATATTTATGCAAGAGTGACGTTCAGCATCCTTGACTTCAGCTGGGCTACATCAGTAAAACATTAGGAGAAAATTTGGCCAGGACAATAATCCTCCTTCTGTTCTTTGTTTAAAAATATTTTAAAAAGGTAATTCTTTCCAGCTTCTCTCATCAATCATCCCACACAGATTGAGATGGGTGGTTTGGTTTATTTAAACTCTTCTCTATTCTATTCTTTTTCTCTCTTACGATGCAAGAAGGCTTGGCCCTCTCAAGTCCCGCTGTGCTGAGTCATCATGCCAGGGGTGAAGGGATAAGCAAAGAACATTGAAAATGTCCACCAAGAGCAATTGAGCTCAGAATTATGGTCATAAATTTTTGCAGTCATAAGTCGAGGCACCCATGTGACCGGAAGTAATTTTCCAGTTTTTTTCATGGTAGTCATTCAGCAAACACCATTGGGTGGCCTGATGACTCAACAGTTAAGAAGCTGGACGTGTCGGCTGGAAAGCCGACAGCCCAGGTTTGAGATCCATGCATCACATGACGGGGTGAGCACCCGTCTTCACCTAGCTCCTGCCCACCTAGCAGTTCAAAAGCATGCAAATGCAAATAGGTAAATAGGTACCACTTCAGTGGGGAGGAAACAGCACTCCGCGATGTCATGCTGGCCACATGACTACAGAAACGTCTTCGGACAGCACTGACTCACGGCCTTGAAATGAAGATGAGCATACCCCCATAGTCAGCACTGACTAACAGTCTGTGGAGATTCTCAGTCATCCAGGTCATGGTTGTCCCAAAGGTGCCCAGAGCTAAAGAAGCTTCTTGGATGAGAAGCAAAATGTCTTCAAAGAAAAACCAGAAAGTCCCGTTGCCTTTTGAAAAAAGCACGTTGGGACAATGACTAGCAGAGTAAAATCCGCAGGGTCTCCTTTCCTTTAAACAACCACCATGATTAATAAGCAAACACCACTGTCATTAAGTGAACCCGTTTGCTTTTTGCAGAATGCTGCAACCAGTAGTAAAGCTGACCTGCCCAAAATTGGTCACATGACTGGTGGTGTGTGTGCACAGCCAATTACAACAGCCAGGGATGCTTTACAAACCATAAAGTACCCATTTGGTGGCTATCATAACTTAAGCCACTTGTAAAGTGATCGGCCATTGAGCGAGGACTACCTGTATTCCCAGCAGAGTCACCAATGGTATAAAGCTACTCATCTCAGCTGCCCACCTAAAGCAAGCAGACACCTACTGTATATCAGGCAGCAGATACGGGAAGATGCCGTAGGCAGATATTCAGTTTAGTGACAATGGCAAAAGCATCATTCAGTGCCTCCTGAAAAAACACCTTTGGGACTGTTGTAAGGAATATCCTTCTGGGTTCAGTTCCAAGTGGGGAAAAAGACACTGGATTCATGGAAGTTGCTTGGAAAGAAGGTTTAATGGTGGACAGGAGCACATGGCATGGGCTCCTGAACAGAAAAGGTGGATCACATGCTTCCAGATGTTGGGTGAAGAGAAAAGGGAAGAAAGATGCTGAGTCTCTTGGTTTTATGACCTCTGTTGGGCCCCACCTCTTAGTTTCCTGTTCCTGTGTATGTAATGCACTCCGATTGGCTGTCAGACTCCCAGGGGCATGCTGGGGCAACTCTTGTGGACTGTCCGGAGTCCCAGGCTTGGCTGATGTAATCTTCCCAGGTCCCATGTGGTGTAATGAAAGGGCTTTGGGCAATTCCTAATATGGCTCTGTCTGAAGGAGATCTTTGTTATGTAGAATAGACTGCTCCAGGCTATTAACAAGGGGGGGGGATGAGTGAGCTGGGCCATTCCTTGATGGCCCATTGACAAAGGTGGGGGCTACTAAGAGTGAGTCTGTTTCCTTTCTAAAAGCATGTTTCTCAATTTCTCTAGGGATATTCTATATAATATTCTGCCTTTTTAATATTTCCTAGGACAGTGATGGCGAACCATTTTTTGCTTGGGTGCCAAAAGGGCGCGCGCGCGTGCGATAGCGCGTGCGTGCGTGCCCACACCCATAATGCAATGCCCTTCCCCCCACACGCATGTGCACCCACACACACACACCGCTGAAATGAACTTCGGGTAGGCCCATTGGGCCATTTTTCACCCTCCCCAGGCTCCGGAGGCTTTCCTGAAGTCTGGGGAGGGCGAAAATGGCCTCCCTCCACCCTCCAGAAGGCCGAAAATCAGCTGGCCAGCGCACACATGCACGCTGGAGCTGACATAGGGCAACGCCTCACGTGCCCTCAGATATGG
>QLTV01002258.1:1105513-1124803 GCA_003457575.1 Thermophis baileyi
TATATATATATATATATCTTCATCTATATGTCATATAATCTTAGAGACTGATGTTAATCTTTGAAAGAAGGCAAAAAAAAGCACAGAATTCTGCAAAAATTGCTATACGGTGCTAGATATACATGGGTTTCCATAGGTCCAGATGGACAGCTCCTGGTGCTATTAATTCTTTATGTCCTCCTATTTGGTGGTGACAAAAAGCACAGAAAAAGAGCAACAAAAACTACAAGAGGCTTACAAGCGGAAGGCAATCCATCTGGATCACGAATACCCTATAAAGGTTATATGAATGAAGTAAACTTATTGGCAAATGTTATGAAAGGAGGCATACTTATTGCAAAATTTGTAAAAAATACCATCCCACTGATTCAGCTTTAGAATCTGGATTGAGATTTTTAAATGCTCCTAAAATTGGCATTTTAGGAGCGTATCCCCCCCCCCGCTTGATGTATGTTGAATTTAAGATGATTTACAGCAATGGACCTCTTTTTATGCCCTAAGGCAGGGTTTTTCAAACTTGGCAACTTTACAATAGGTGGAATGCAACTCCCAGAATATAGGATCTCTTGCTTGAGCGGGGTGGGGGGAGTGTTGGACTAAAAGACCCTTCAAGGTCCCTTCCAACCCTATTATTTTATGTACTGGTATATATTTTCACCTGAGGAAGGTCAGGTTGGGTGCATCAGTCATTTAGTGTTAATACCTAAGGGAGCAGAAACACAACTGTCACCCAAATTTTCAAATCTTTGGACTGATGAATCTCTATAAAGATTAATAATTTGATAACATTTTTCCTTCTTATAAGTGGAAATTTGAGTGGCTATAATTCAATGGTTCCTTAGCAGTGTGGTTTGGGGAAGGCACCAAGAACGACAAAAATGGGAGAAGGAAAGCTACATATGGTCTGGGGCTTTCCAGCTGCCCACCCTGACGTAAACGATCCTGGAAGTTCTGTAATTTTGTGATTATAATGATTCACATACAATCCATTGGGTGACTTGGCACAGATGCTGTAAATCTTCCCACGAACTTAAAAATAGCCCACAAATATTAATGGAACAATATCCATCTAGGTCATGGCTGCCAGCTTCACAAGGGAACAGCTTGTGCATTTTTTTTTCCTTCAACTGCTAAATAGCTAGTTAAGAACCACCCCACAAAGGGCCAGCATCTCAAATCATTGCTTCTTCCATAATTGTGATTGGCCATTGAAAAGACTCTGGGCCTTTTTCTCCTTCTCCCTAAATGCAGCACAAACAGGAACTGGCAAACTGTTTTCTGCCACATCTACATGATAATTCCTTTCATCTCCAATGTATGATTGAGGTAGTTTGGTCTAGTGGTTAAAGCACCAGGCTAGAAACCAGAGACCGTGAGTTCTAGACCCTTAAGCATGAAAACCAGCTGGGTGACTTTTGGCCAATCACCAGGAGTTTGTGAGTTCTAGTCCCACCTTAGGCATCAAAGACGGCTGGGTGATTTTGGGCCCTACACCAAGAGACTGTGAGCTCTAGTTCCACCATAGGCATGAAAGCTGGGTGGGTGACTTTGGGCCAATCACCAGGAAACTGGGAGTTCTGATCCTGCCTTAAGCATGAAAGACAGTTGGGCAACTTTGGACCAGTCACTCTCCCTCAGCTCAATCCACCTCAGAGGGTTGTTGCTGTGGGGGAAATAGGAGGAGGAAGGAGCACAGTATTAGATATGTTCACCACCTTGAGTCATGTATAAAAATAATAAAGGTAGGATTAAAATTTTTTTTTAAAAAAGTCATCCTTCACTGTATCAGGGCGCTGCTATCTAAGGGTGGGATAAGATACCTCCTTGTGATCCAACCTCGCCCCTTTGTATATGCGTACCCAAAAAGGATGGGGTTTGTGTTTTGATGCTGTGTTGTCTCTTTTGATACCCCATCCCAACCCAACCCAATCCAATGGTCACAGCTGTGCCAGTGTTAAATTAGGCTAACCCTGTAAATCTAGTAATTCAATAAATAAATAAATATCCTGTTATTATTCATGGATAACCTGCAGTTCAGGGGTGAAATCCAGCAGGTTCTGACAGGTTCTGGAGAACCGGTAGCGGAAATTTTGAGTAGGTCGGAGAACCGGCAAATACCACTTCTGGCTGGCCCCAGAGTGGGGTGGGAATGGAGATTTTGCAATATCCTTCCCCCAGGAGTGGGGTAGGAATGGAGATTTTGCAGTATCCTTCCCCTGCCACGCCCACCAAGCCACACCCACCAAGCCACACCACGCCCACCAAGCCATGCCCACAGAACCTGTAGTAAAAAAAAATTGGGTTTCACCACTGCTGCAGTTACGTAAAATCTGTTAGGTTTTGTCATCCACAACTTCGGAAGGAAGTCAGAGGACTAAAATGCCTTTAAAAATGATTAAGGGAACACGTCAAGAGAGGGATCAGGAAATTTCAGCATGGAGAATTTCGTGGCCAATGTAATTTTCTGGGATGGCGGGAAAGCGGTTGGACTAGCAGTGGGTAAAAGCCCTCTTTCTACTCTATGGCCATTTCGTTTGCTTTGCAACCGTCTGTTTTGCTCCAGTTGTTCTCTCAGATCCAGTTTTCTGAGGAAAGAAACTCCAGTGGAGATAGTGGGTCAATCATCAGTAACTGAGTTTACTTGGGATAAACACATGTCCACCATCCAACAAAAATTAAAGATAAAATAAAATACAAAAATAATAAATTAAAAAGAAAAGAAAAAAACAAACTCAAAGGGCAGTGGATCATAGGTAGGTCTTTTTCTGCCATCAGTTTTCTATGCTTTTATGAAAGTGGAAATGAAGAGATGCAAAATGAAACCGTAGACCACCACAGTCCAGGAATCTCTAAATTGACAATTTTACCAGCAGCTGCTACTTCAGGGAATTCAGGACCATATTATTAGTTTTATTTCATGTGAGTGATCTTTTCAGCTAGACGTATTGTGGATTGAACTGTAATTGGAAAAGAAGAAAAGCAGATGTTCTATTTTTTATTCTGTCATAAAGAATACGATAGGCAAGTCAGCTGAAGGCATACTGGAAGCCAGTGGATTCAAACCAAATCAAGATGGTGCTGATTTGTCCTGCCTTTTGACATGTGTTGTATCCCTGCTGTAAAATCTATTTTACCAAATACAGTATTGTCTACACAGAGATACGGAATGGGTTTTTTTGGGGGGGGGGGGAGGGATGAGGTGTAGCATCTATTGGAGACAGCATGTGAAAACCGAGTGAGATCAGCATGAAATCTAAAACTGAATTAATTGATATCTAAATGGAATTAAAATTACATTTGAATTAAATTCATTAGTCTGGTTGTTCTGCATATTTATTATACTTCTGTTCCATTAAAATGATAATTTGGTGGCAGAGGGTAAAAGTGATCTGAGATTTCAGCTTGAAGGTGTTGTTATATTCCAAATGTAACTTTTAAAACACATGCACACAGTTTGTGGCATCTGAGCTGATGCAACATTTCCTCTGCTCCCCCTGGCTGATTTTCTATAAGAGAAACTGAAGATTGGAAAGGTAGAAGAATGTAAATTTGAAAGGTTTATTCTGGATACACTTACTTGTGACTGCTTGGACAATCCTTCCTTTCTGCTGTGGCCATCCACAAGCCACCCAGCACAGTCCATGATTCAGATTTGCAAGCTTTGATCAAAAGAGGCTGGGTACTATATTTTAAAGCCCTATTGTCAACTTGCAACTATATCTTACTGAGGTTAGAATCAGGTTGGAATAGATCAAGAACAGTGATTCAGTGGTAAACTATGTTTGCACAAAATACATTACCTTTAGACTGAACTAGCCCATTTTCGGAATGAAAATACAATATACTAAAACATAATTCAACGAATCGTGAACTCATCACAGGGGCTTGCTTTTTTTCAACACAATACACTACAAAATATTAACCAAGCTTAAAACTAGGTGGTTTCAGAAGGCTGTGTACATGTACCTGCACGACTCCAAGTAATTTGGTTCAGAGAGGTGAGTGATCATAGCCACTGTCTAAAAACCTAGTTAACACTAGAAAATCCTTCCTTCCAGAGCCTGTCTGGCTGCAAATTCTAAAACAAAGTGATTGGTCCAATGCATCTCGAGAACATCAGGTTGAGGGAGGAAATATTTAGGTGAGACACAGACACATATAATCACGGACGCGCACGCGCGCACACGCGCGCACACACACACACGCACACACACTCTTCTCAGAATAAAACATATTCCATAAAAGGTTGTTTCCCTAAAAAAATGCCCTACAGCCGTCAAGTTGGAGAAGTCACAGACAGATCTTGGAATCCTTCTTATCAAAAATGTGGCCTCCAGAGGCCTAAAGAGACTTCCAGCCATGTTCCGGATCAGAGGCCAGGCCAAGGTTTATCAGTGAGTTTCAAGGCCTTCCCACCAGCACCAGCAGCCTCATCAGCCGCTCATGGCAAAAGAATTTCATCAGGGTCCCTTCTGAGAAATGCCCCCCTCCCAATACGCTGGCAGGCAGATGATTACGTAAATGAAACCAGGGTTGATTTATAAATCAAGCAAGGACGTTCAACTCTTTGGAGAACATCTGCTTTGCTTTTGCCCTTTTGTCCTGCATCCCATCCATCACAGGAGCAATTAGATGGGAAGAGAGAACCCCCACCCCCCAAAAAACACAACCCACCCACAGCCCTGAGAGACTTTCTGTTTGTGCTGAATGTAAAGAATTTGTGGTTTCTCTTTGCAAACAGACAGTCTAGGCTGGGAACAAAACCCAATGATGACCTTGTAATGCAGCTATCGGGGGAAAAAAAAAGCTTAACATCTCTTCCCTTCCTCAACAATAATTTATCTCCTGTTGGAAAATTACAGTGGATAATTTCTAGTTGGATATGCACATAATACGTATTCAATATGCACTGCTCTACTGCCTTGGTAAGAATCACACTTGGAATACTGCACCCAATTCTGGTCACCACGACACAAAGAAGATGTTGAGACTCTGGAAAACAGTGCAGAAAAAAGCAACAAAGATAATTAGGGTAGCGGTGAAATCTACTTACGTTCCCTACCAGTTCAGAAGCGCGTGCGCCACCGTCACACATACTTTTTCACCCTTTGTGCATGCGCAGAAGGCTTTGCGCATGCGCAGAGGGTTAAAAACAAGAAAATGGCGATGTCCAGGCAGGTCGGCAGAGCCTCACGCTGCCGCCGCTACCGGTTCTCCGAACCACCGGCGGCCGCCGCGACCGGTACGCCCGAACCGGGCTGAACCGGTAGCATTTCACCCCTGAATTAGGGGGCTGGAAGCTGAAACATATGAAGAATAGTTGCAGGATTGGGTATGCGTAATCTAATGCAAAGAAGAATTAGATGTAACATAATAGCAGTCTTCCAATATTTCAGAGGTTGCCACAAAGAAGAGTGGGACAACCCATTTTCCAAATACCTGGGAACAAGACAAGAAGCAATGGAGGGAAAGTAACCAACGAGAGAAACCACCTAGAACTAAGGAGACATTTCCTGACAGTGAGAACAATTACCCACTGGTCAGCTTCCCTTCAGAAGTTGTGGGTGCTCCATCACTGGAGATTTTAAGAAGAGATTTAGGGACAGGAGACTAAAACATGAAGAATGGTTGCAGGAATTGGGTATGTCTAGTCTTGTGAAAAGAAGTACTAGGAAAGACATGATAGCCGTGTTTCAATATTTGAAGGGCTGCCATAAAGAAGAGGGGTCAACCTATTTTTCAAAACACCAGAAGGCAAGGCAAGAAACAATGGATGGAAACTAAACAAGGAGAGAAGCAACCTAGAACTAAGGAGAAATTTCCTAGGTAAGAACAATCAATCAATGGAACGGCTTGCCTTCAGAAGTTGTGGGTGCTTCATTACTGAAGGCTTTTAAGAAGAGACTGGACAGCCAACTGTCTGAAATGTTACAGGGTCTCTGGCTTGAGCAGGGGGTTGGACTAGAAGATCTCCAAGATTCCTTCCAACTCTGTTATTCTGTTATTGTTATTGTAGTCCAGTCAGTTCATAGCACATATACTGTTCAGTTCAGTTAGGAAAAAATATAGCTTGAGGTTTATTTATTAGAAATCAACAAACATCAGAAACAATGGTCTTGCAAAATCAGGGCAAAACCAGGCAAAAGTCAAAAGTTGCCGGGGAAATGAATAGCAAGAAATAATAAAAAACATGACTTAAGATGAACAAAATCATAGAAACGTTTCCAGCTTTGAGCAATATACTGGGGACTGGATGAGATGCAACACTTTTTTTCCAAATAAAACTGGAAGATCCCTTCCAACTTCCTCCTGTTGCTTGTCCTCCAGCAGCTCATAAATGGGGATAGATGGCTGGAGAATGGTAAATGTCTGGGATTTAAGAGGAGTTGACAGAAATGTCCCCCATAAACAACAGCCTTGATGAAATGAGTCATGGAATCAACTAATGTGCACAATAGCCATGCATGTTGCTTCTGAGAAGCCAGCAAGTAAGTTCAAAGGCAATTGCCTTCTTGCTCTGCTGGCTTCCTTACTTCAAGAATTGATACTCCTAGGTAGACTGCCTTTGAACCTGGAGGTTTGTCTAGGCCATGCCAGAGGTAGGTTCCTACCGGTTCTAACCGGTTCTTTAGAACCGTTAGTAAATCGGTGATGACGTCACGGAGCCGGTTCTGTTGGTGTCTCCGTGGGCGCCGCCATCTTGGATTTTGCTTCTGCGCATGCGCAAAAGCTATTTTTGATTGCTGTGGACGCGCGCACTTGCGCCCGGCGCAACCCTGAGCGAACCAGCAGCAAAAGGATCCAGAACCCACCCCTGAGCCACGCGTGTCAAACTCAAGGCCCACGGGCCACATCCGGCCCACAGGGTGCTTAGATCTGGCCCGTGGAGCCACCCTGGAAATAGCGAAGGACCGGCCCGTGGTGCCTCTGCCAGTGTGGCCCTCCCAGGCTCCGTTTTCACTGGCAGAAGGCTGCAGGAGATCCCCCCAGGCCCACCCGGACCACCACAGGTGCCCCTGACACAAGTGACATTAAGCTGGCCCTGCCCACTGTGGCCACGCCCCCCCCAAGGTTAAACATAACCCTGATGCGGCCCTCAATGCAATCGAGTTTGACATCCCTGGTCTAAGCTATCACAACCATTGCCATTGGTGCAAGGGCTCCTATTCTATACATTTACTCAATATCCTCTCAGAACTAGTACATGTCACCTCTTCTTGGGACTACGAATTTTACCAGGGTTGGGCATATTTTTGGTGGCTGGGGCTCTTAACATTGGGAGAAAGCCAAGGATCAGAACATATGGAATATGTACATTGTTCTTTGCTTTTTTGGGGGGGGCAGTTTTTAAAAAACTTTCTTGATGATGCAGTAGCATATGTGTTTTTGAGTCAGTTTTGAGTCCTGTTGGCTGATTTCACACTATTAATTCCAGCAGTGGTAGTTCACAGGGTGTAAGGAAGAAACTTGGGGCTGGGGGTAACCCAAGGGGTCCCTACTTATTCACCCTGCTGTCCATCAGTCATGTACTATGTCAAACCTTTCTTCATCTCCCTGGATTCGCGGAGCAGAATTATTGTATTCTTCATTACAGTAGTATTTATGTCTTTCCCTGCCCCTTGATCCTCTCTAATGCACAATAAATCAAAGAATATGTTTGAGTAATACAAGCCATTACAATAGGGTTGTTGTTTATTAGCCTAATGTGGGTAATGACTGCAGTGGTTCATTAGAAAGGAATGTTAAGAGGCTGAAAAAGATTCTGCCTGAGCCAAAGAAATGATAATGGGTCTTGGAGAGACACCATTTGAAGAAGAAATTGCAGGGGGGGGGGGGAAAGAGGGGTATTCTTGACAGCCCATAATAATCAAAGACACTGAGAAGACTTGGATGGTCGTCCCCATTTATCATGGCTCTACTTTCCTTTGTATTACCCTTTCTTCAACTTTCTCTGACAACTCCCCCCCACCACCAAAGACTTACATTCACATCTGAGACCTGTGCAGTATATAGGTGCGTGATGGTGAACCTATGGCACGTGTGCCGGAAGTGGTATGCAGAGTCATCTCTCCAGGCACGCGAGCCGTCGCCCATTGCTCTTCCGGGTTCCGGTGCAGCCAGCTGGTCTTCACGTGCACGGGAGCACCAGAAACCGAAAGAGCAGCCGCCCCGTGCGCATGCGCGCACTGGGAAGATGATCTTCTGGTTTCCGGCACGCACATGCGTGCCGGCGATCTGGTCTTCCAGTTTCTGGCATGCATGCGTGCGTGAAGACCAGCTGGCCAGTGTGCATGTGCACACCAGAAACCGGAAGATCATCTTCCCAGCGTGTGCATGTGCACCGGGTGACTGCTCTTTCGGTTTCTGGCACTCACACATGTGTGAAGACCAGGTGGCCGGTGCGCCGGAACCCAGAAGAGTAAGGGGAGCAGAGCTGCCAGCCAGGACGGGCGGGCTTCTTGCATGGCCCCAGCCCTCCAGCCCGCAGCTCTGATGTGCATCCGCGGTCTGGAGCGCCTGGCCGGCTCAGGCGCGTGAGGCAGCATTTGCTGGCTGGGCGGCCGGCCGCAAGGGGTGAGGAGCCACTGTTGGGGAGGCGAACTGCCACAGGAGGGCTGGAGGAGAGCACAGTATGGAGACGCCACTGAGGGGTAAGAGGTGCACTGGGCTGGCCAGGAAGTGGGAAGGCGCCGCCGAGGGATAAGAGGGGCGGTTGCGCTGGCTTTCCCGCCTGCTGGCCCCCCAAGCCGAGCCCCGGGAATGCCAACGCCAGGGGGGCGCAAGAACCCCCGAAAGGTAAGGCGGAGCCGGCGCATGCACACCGGACAGCTGGTCTTCGCACGTGCATGCGCGCCAGAAACCGGAAGACCAGATCATCTGCTTTTCCGGTTTCCGGCACGCGCATGCATGCACACTCTCCCGTTTCGGCACACGGTGCCAAAAAAGTTTACGTGCGCTCCCGTTTCGGCACTCAGTGCCGAAAAGGTTTGCCAACACTGGTATAGCAATAGCAATAGCACTTAGACTTATATACCGCTTCATAGTGCTTTACAGCCCTCTCTAAGCGGTTCACAGAGTCAGCATATTGCCCCCAACAATCTGGGTCCTCATTTTACCCACCTCGGAAGGATGGAAGGCTGAGTCAACCTTGAGCCGGAGCCGGTGAGATTTGAACCGCCAAACTGCAGCTAGCAGTCAGCTGAAGTAGCCTGCAGTGCTGCACTCTAACCACTGCGCCACCTCGGCTCCTAAGTATAAAGTTTCCTGCCTGAGCAGGGGGTTGGACTAGAAGACCTCCAAGGTCCCTTCCAACTCTGTTATTCTGTTGTTCTGCACCATTTTGTGTCTTTTTACTTTAGGACTTTCAATCACAGGAGGAGGTTTCTGTGCCCATTCAGTGATGGTTTGGTGTGCTTCACCAAGCAGCTTATAAAGCATCAGTGGAACACAGCTTCCCTCAAAGGCTTTATGCAAATGGCATACAGGTAGTCCTCAAATTATGACCACAATTGGGACCACAATTTGCATTTCTAAGCAAGGTAGTTTTCAAGTGAGACACGCCCGATTTTACAACCTTTTTTTATCATAGTTATTAAGCGAACCACTGCGGTTGTTAAGTGAATCATACGGTCGTTAAGCAAATCCGGGTTTGCAAATTGGCATTGCTTGTCAGAAGCCAGCTGAGAAGGTCACAAATGGTGATCACATGACCCCAGGACCCTGCAACCTTCATAAATACATGCTGGGTGCCAAATGTCCAAATTTTTATCATGCTGCAATGGTTGTAAGTGTGAGGACCGGTCGTTACTCATTTTGCGGTTACCCATGTGCAGACTTCCCTAGCTCCATTTTCACTGGCAGAAGGTTGCAGGAGGCTGCCCCAGCTGAAAACTGAGATCAGGAGCCCATTTTCGCTGGCAGAACAGTTGGGCCACCACAGGCGCCCCCAACACGAGTGACGTCAAGCTGGCCACCCCCACCCCAGCCCCCTGAGGTCAAACACAACCCTGATGCAGCCCTCAATGAAATCAAGTTTGACACCCCTGCTATAGGCTATCTTCCAGATCTTTATGTATAGTACATGTATTTCAGTTCACTGTGACTTGATTATCCAAGGCATGTTGTAAAACGGATGACTTTTTACCTCTTAATCTAATCAAGCACTCTGATCAGTCAGCACTGCAACTTCTACTTAACTTTTCAGATTGTGTAAACTTTCAAAAATCTGGAAGTCACGGAGTCAAAAGAGCAGGAATTCATTTCTAGAGGAAGAAGCTTTTGGGCTCAAGGATTTCCAGGTCTTATCTCCTTCCGCTTTGGGAAATGACATAATTTCATGACATAATTTCAACTGTTAAGTTCATTGAAAGGCCTTGTGAGTGGTCAGCAACCCTCAGCAAGGATGGAAAGGGGGAGTGCATGGGTGTGAGTTCTTAGGCAAAGCAAAGTACACGGAGTTACCCAAATGGTTCTTGGAAAAATAAACCATCTTTCATATGATCAGCTAAACTCTGCACTGCAACCCGGAGAATCTCAGTGACTTGTGTGTGATCAGGTCTGCAGAAAAAGGCAGAGTCAGTCCTTTTACGAGGCTCAGCAAGTGGATCACATCACACAGCCTATTTGGGGTGCGACAAGGAATAAATTGTCCTATATGTTGTTCTTATTGCCAGGCAGAAGGTGAGATTTGTGTGCAATTTTCTGCAAAATGCATCAAGTAACCAACACGTTTTTTTCAGCACTCTGCACCAGGCTGTTTCCACTTCGGAAATGGTTCAGAAGGAATGAGGAGCACAGGATCTCTTTGCAATTCATTAAACTTTGCAATTCATTGACTTATTTCAAATTTCTGCACAACCCTGAAAAAAATGGGACTGTTCAAAGAGTCCAGGGGTAAGTCCCGATTTTCGTCACTGCCGGTTTGCTCAGTGGCGCGACGCACAGACGCGTGCGCGCTTCGCGCATGCGCAGTGCTAAAACAAAGCTTCTGCACATGTGCAGAAATGAAAAACAAGATGGCGGCGCCTATGGCGCCACCGAAAGAACCGGCTCGGGGGCGTGGCCAGGCTGCCGTTACTACTGGTTCGGAGAACCAGTCCCTATTTTTACTACCGGTTCTATAGAACTGGTCCGAATCAGGGGTGGGTTCTAACTTACCTCGCTGCTGGTTCGCTTCCTCCCGTGCTGCGTGGCGGCGCCTCGTGGGAAAAAAAAAGCCAAAAACAAGATGGCAACGCATGCACAGAGCCAGCAACTCTGGAAAAAAAAATCCCCCAAAAAATCCCCAAAAAAATCCAAAAAAAAGATGGCGGCGCCCACGGGCAAAAATTCCTCCCAAAAAATATCCAAAAAAAAGATGGCTGTGCCCACGGACCGGCACCGACAGAACTGGTTCCATGACATCACCGTGATGTCACCAGCGGGTCGCTACCGGTTCGGGCAAACTGGTCCAAACCAGTAGGAACCAACCTCTGGTCCGAACCGGCAGGAACCCACCTCTGAAAGAGTCGCCTAAACTTTAAAGATTAGTGTCTCAAGAATATACAAATGTCTTACATCAGGGGTGTCAAACTCAAGGCCCGGAGGCCGGATCTGGCCCACAGGGTGCTTAGATCTGGCCCACGGGGCCGCCCTGGAAACAGCAAAGGACCGGCCCATGGTGCCTCTGCCAGCGAAAACGTAGCTCCGTTTTCGCTGGCAGAGGGCTGCAAGATCCGTCGCGGCCGAAAACGGAGCCCAGGTGGGCACGCGCGGCCCACCTGAGCTCTGTTTTCGCTGGCAGAGCGCTCGGGCTCTCACAGGCGCCCCCAACACGAGTGACGTCAAGCTGGCCAAGCCCACCCGACCCCCCGAGGTCAAACACAACCCTGATGCAGCCTCAATGAAATCGAGTTTGACACCCCTGTCTTACATGTATCTCTGAATGGATGGAGGTAACCAACAAAATGCTATCTGGAAAGATTGTTCCTGGATTAAATATCCGGCTTTGTGTAAAACAGTGTGAGGATCCTTCTGCAAAAAGTGAGTTTGGTTGCATTTGGAGCGTACTGGTGATTGATACTGTTTTTTCCATTAGCAGGTCACATTTATGGAACAAGGTTACCCCAAAGATTGACAAAATACCAATGAATGGTAGATAGATGCTGCATTTGTGTGAGGTTCAAAGCAAACTTTTTGAATCTTTTCTAAAGCATGTTGCAAAAATCTGCCAGATGATGATCACTGATACTCCTGGGCTTCATTTGCAATGCCATACCCACCATCTTGCAGATTTTCACACAGAAACACACACAAATACATGTACACGAGTACACATACATATACTACATATATCACAGTGTTTCTCAACTTTAGCAACTTTAAGATATGTGGACTTCAACTCCCAGAATTCCCCAGTCAGGATTCATAAATTGAGCAGCGGGTTGGACTTGATGACCTCAATGGCTCCTTTCAACTCTGCTTCCATTAAATGTTTTAGAAAGGGGTATAGAAGGTAGCAATGACTCCCTTTCCCCCATTGTATAATTAGGCACAATATTCCTAAGAGAGGAGCTGATTAGTTATGCTCTCCAACAACCACCTTTACTAAACTGAATAATATTCCATTATCTGATTAGGGGACAGCTAGACTAACAATTACGAATTAAATTTTGCCTTTCCAAGATTGGACTTTCATTTTCTGCATCAGCTTACTCCAACCAGGGGTTCTGAATGCAGCTAGCCACAATTTTATTGCAAAAATTCTAGGGAGCAGCAGTCTCAGCTTTATAGGTAATCCTTGATTTATGACCATTTGTTTAGTGATTGTTCAAAGTTACAACAGCACTGAAAAAAGTGAGTTATGACCAGTCCTCGCACTTGCAACTGTTGCAGCATCCCTGTCCTGTGGCCCCTTTACTATGACTCAGGCACTTGGCAATCATAGTGCAATTGTAAAAGTTATAGCATCCCATAATCACATATCTCACTTAACAACCTCACCATTTAACAAATTTTCTGGACCCAATTGTGATTGCAAGTCAAGGATTACCTGTACCCAGAGCAAAAAGTGTTTAAATGTTAAAACAACAACAACAAAAACTCCCCTAAACTCTGCTGAAGATGTTACCTAGCCTGATAACGAAATGTTGGGAAACCAACCTACAAGCTTGGAGAACAAACCTTCACCCTCATCCTACACCCGAGCTATAGATATTCGCCAGTATTGCAAAGATTGCTGCCTTTTCTACCAAGACAGACAAAGATACAGAACAAAACTGATAAGATTTGATCAAATCTTCACCACGGAATATTATCCTGTTCCTCAGTTTACCGTCTTTCATTAGCATTAGATTAGGGGTGTCAAACTCAAGGCGTGGGGGCCGGATTTGGCCCGCATGATACTTAGATCTGGCCCGCAGGCACGGCCGAACCCGGAATATTTCACCCCTGCAGTGACAGTGGCACCAAGATGGCGGGCTAGCGCAAGGGGCGACCCCTGTGAAATGGTTGTTCGACCCCCAAAGGGGTCGCGACCCACAGGTTGAGAACTGCTGTGGTAGTGTGTTATACTTCTGAAATTTAGACATTTAGATATCTGGTCGAATACAGCTTCTTTCCTAGTATCTTCATTCATTCATTTATTCAATATACATAGCCACCGGCTTTACTCTGATGGGTAACTTTGATTTTGGGAATTGCAGGGAGCCTCCCAGTGGCTCTGTGGTCTTTGGAGGGGGTGGGACTGAAATTTTGGCTCTGGGAATGTGGAGACAAGAGTTTGGAGTGGGGAATAAAAGAAAAAGAACATTAAGATTGGCCCCTCTTTAAACCTATTTGCCAGTGCAATGATTTATTTAGAAAGTAATTAATGAATGGATTAAGTAGAGGCTTAAGCAGCTAACGTTTTGGGATGCTTTGGTCTGGATTCTCTCACTGAGCTGGGCTCCTGACCAACAAAACAGGATTCACCAATCGACACTATAAACTATTTCTACTTTTCAACATCAATCCTGAAATAACACACAAGATTGCCAAGTTTGCATCATAGCAGCACGCAAAATCAGGCAAAGAATAATTAAGAGCAACTACACCTGCCTGAATATGGACAGGCAGCAATGCCTCTGGCTCAGCATTAACCATTGGCTCTCTTCTAACTTCTTCTTTTTTTATGAGTTGATGTGTACATGCCATGTCAGCTATTGTACTATATTTTTCTCAGGTTTGACAGGGGCTGTGGAAGAAAAGTTTATAAACCTCAATTCCCTTTTGGAAAAATGTATTGTTTTTTTTCTATCAACTTTTTTATAATTGTATTTTGTGTTGCTCATTTAATATTTATACTACCTGGATTACTAACTTTAATAACTTTTCTTTTTTCTTTTTGTCACGTGCGTAGCCTGAGCAAGCATCTTAGCATTTTGTTATCATTTAGCCAAAAAAATTTGTTTGCATGTACATTTCCTATTTACCCTGATATTGCCAATTTAATTTTGGAGATTACAATTCCCTTGTAATGAACACAATAATGTTATTTTTCTCTCTCTCACTGAGTAGGAATTAGCCTCCATGGGCTAGATAATTCTGTCCAACTCTAGGATTTGATGATGGCTGGACAGATGGACAGATGGATGGATGGATGGATGAATAGATAGATGATAGATAGATAGATAGATAGATAGATAGATAGATAGATAGATAGATAGATAGATAGATAGATAGATAGATAGATAGATAGATATAGATCAATAAATGAGTGGGTGGGTGGTGGATGGACGGTTGAATAGATGGAGGGAGGAAGGGGAGAAGGAAGAAAGCAGGGGCATCTACAATTTCTGGAAAAAAAGTCAAAATGAGGTTAAAACAGTCACACATAAAAAATGGGCAAAGCTTTGATTTGCCATTTTGTCTTTTCACTACTCCCCGTGGACATCCCTGATTAACAAATGGACCCATTAGAAACTGTATTGCTTAAAAAAACCATTATTTGACAGCAGGTTCTTAGCAGAGTTAGGAAAAAGGGACGAAAAGCCACACAAACCTGGCAGGTTGCACATCCTTGTATTATTGTAGGATTCCTTTACTGATGAAGTGTTGAGTTAGATGATCCTCTGTCCCTAAAAACCCCCACTAACATTATGGCTCTATGATTATTTGCTTCAAAGGGAGTCAACCATGCCCAGCACAAAGAAGCAATGCAGTGGGGATAGCATGAAAAATGATCGAGAATAATTTGGAGCCAAGCATGATCCAGAGAGAAACTTCTCCAAACATTTGAAAGCAGCACACACACACATACACACACACACATTTTTCTGAGAGCAACTTGTTTGCATTAACAGCATTTATTTCCTAGTTTACAGTTTTCTTGATTTGACATGTTTTGAAAACAAAACTGATTGATTCAGTATTCTGGGTTCATGATGTCCTTCGAATGTATTCCGCAAACAGCAAGCCACAGCTGAATCTGGACCATCTTATCATTTTCCCAGCCCTGGGAATGTATTGTTCCTAATTCCTGCCTGCCCTCCATCTTCTAAATCTCTCCCTTTTTCACAACACAACGTGCCCCTAATTTGTGGGCATCCCCAAAATCGGGCCTGGGTAAAACTTGACCAGGACTGATGGATTGCTGGTTTGTTTTAATACAAATGAAATGTTTACATCCAGACTGAAAGGCATTACCAAATATTTGGAGATTCAAAAGTTGTGCAAACAGAGGGAAAGTTTTGTCTTTTGGCAGCCAAAGGGGAAACAAATGGGGGGAAATATGCCTTGGTGGTAAAAAGAAACAAATCTGATGTTGATAGAAGGCAGAAAGGGAAAATGGTGTATGGGACTGTAATGGCCATTTCCCCCAGCCACTGCTGGTTATGATGGACGTTGTAATCCAGCATAGCTTTTGGCTTCCTGTTGGAAAAAGCTGCTTTGAATGATATTATAGAGGCATTTAGCCCCTTTACAGCACCTTTTATTTGCTCCATATCAAAATCTCACTCTTTTTGTCTGGAAAGTCAAAAGCATTCAAATCTATTTTCTATGTTTTCTTGTCTTTATCCGTCTGTTTTTTCCTCACACACAAAAAAGAACATGCAGGGGTTAAACATGAGGCAATGGATAAATCAAAGAAAATACAAATATATTATTTATTTTTATCCCTTTATTATTTTGTATAAGTAACTCAAGACAGGTAACATACCTAATACTCCTTCCCCTTCCTATTTTCCCCATAACACCAACCTTGTGAGGTAGGTTTGGCTGAGATTGTGACTTACCCCAAGTCACTCAGGTGGCCTAAGGCAGGATTAGAATTCATAGTTTCCTGGTTTCTAGCCTGGTGTCTTCAGCATTAGACCAGACCTGGGCATTTTACAGCCGATGGGTCATAACTGGCACTTTGGCAGTCCCTGTGTGGCCCCCGTGAGGTCAATTGGAAATTAGAAATCAAATATAAATAAGTATGCACCATGCACGCAATACATATAATAAAAGAGTTGCTTTTATTTTGAAGGCGACTATTTTTTTTTCAATTTACGTATGTATGTGCGTGTGCTCCTACGCACCTTCACAGCCCTATCGGTTCGGCCCACCACAACAGTCCCAATTTCTCATGTGACATTCTTGGGAACATTAATTGCCCACCCCTGCACTAGACCAAAGTGGCTCTCCCAAATTTGTTTCAGAAAGGGCTGAATCGCTCTGCTGCTTCATAACCGAGTGATTGATGTCTATAACAGGGGTGTCAAACTTGATTTCATTGAGGGCCGCATCAGGGTTGTGTTTGACCTTGGGGGGGGGCGGGGGGCATGGCCACTCGACGTCACTCGTGTTGGGGGCACCTGTGGTGGCCCGAGCGCTCTGCCAGCGAAAACGGGCTCCCGAGCTCCATTTTTGGCTGCGACGGCCTCCTGCAACCCTCTGCCAGCGAAAACGGTCGGCCCTCCCGAGCTCCGTTTTTGCCGGCAGAGGCACCGCTGGCCGGTCCTTCGCTATTTCCAGGACAGCCCCATGGGCCAGATCTAAGCACCCTGCAGGCCGGATCCTGCCCCCGGGCCTTGAGTTTGACACCCCTGGTCCATAATTTTAATTTTAAAAAAGCCAAGAACACCTGCAGTCGGTCAAATCGTGTTCACACTGGAGGATGGGTACAAAGTTCTACTATTTGTTTATTTATTTTTATTTCATAGATTTAGATAACCACCCAGTTCAAATAAATGACTTTGGGTCACTTCTAACATTAAAATAATAAGAAACTTAAAAATATAAAAACCTGTAAACAACAAATAACTATCAACATAATGTATACATTTAATATATAAAATAAATCAGTAACTAGGAGACAGGCTCCCTCACACATCCAGGGCCTCAGATTTGAGCACTGAACTACAAGGAACTTTCACACAAAAATGTGTCAACAATTTACGAAGTAATGGAACACCAGGGAGATACGAGAAAGAGAAAACTATCTTGCAGCCAAATTAAGACAGACAAGAGACTAGAAGCCGAAACAACAATTATTTAAAAGAGATCATGACTTTTTCTGATTCACAGGCTCATCCACAAGCCTCACAAATTTAAACTGCATGGTCCAAAAACCACTGTGTTCTAACATCAATTTATTTCTTCCAAGCTAGAAATGAAAGATTAGAATCCATTTCTTTGGGTTTCCTGTACCTTCTACTGTGCTTTTATTGTAGTTTTGCTTCTGCAAATGAAAGTTCCTAACAGCCCAATCAACCTTTAACAACCTTCTTCCTTATCTATGAATGCATCTCATCTCTTCTGAAGCCTATAATCACATATAGTGGCATGAAGTTCCATCAGCATTGTGAAAAGACAGTATCCTTTACTTCTGGATGTCAGAGCAAGACTGGCTCTTGATAACTTGCAAATAGGCTATTCTGATTCATTGCTTCTCCTGCTTATATACAAGAACAAGGAAACAATTTGGTATCCACAAACAATTTGCCTTCTCATTAAGTTCCCACACTGAAAATTAGTATACTGAAGCAAATGTAACTGGAGAATGGTTCTTATTTTGGAAAGTCTCTTTGAAAGAGAGAAGGCATAGCCATCCTCTGAAGTCTCAACACCAATTAAACTAAACAAGAAGAGCGTGCTAAGCCTGCTAATGAAGTTCCTCACATTAAGTGATTAATACATTAAGGAAGGATTTTTCAATGAAGAAACTGACTCAGCAAAAACATAGCGAATTTTGACACAGCCAAGAGCATTTTGGAGACTACTTTAAGTTGATAAACCTAATTTATCTGCCAATGTTCTCATCTCAAGAGAAGACAAGAGAAGAGAAGAGCATTACTGTTTTCCAATCTTCCTCCCTGCTTCTTTTCTCACTTTTTCTTCTTGTGGATTATCATTTTTGTATCTTAGGAGCTTGCAAAGGAACACATTTTCAGTTTACTCCTTTCCATGACCCCGTTAATTTCTGCCTGCACCTTGGTACCAGAACGGTCCTTTTTTAATCAGAAAAACAGCTTGCCAAGAGCAAGCAAAGGAGATCCAGGGACTGGCCACCTACCTTTCACCTGGGAACTGAGAAGTTGGTGTCTCTGGCTCAGGGGGCAGCCCAGCGTCTGTCTAAACCGCCTGCATTTGTACAAAGCACAGAAGAGACGGAAGGGAGGGTGGGAGAAGGGAGGGGCCTCCAGATTCTAGCCCAGAGGTTGGCTGCATCTGCAGGAGTCTTCTCATCGCTCAGAAGGGAAGGGGGTCTGTGGAACTCAGTGGGAAAGGGAATTTAATTATTTTTGTAATTGAAGGTTACTTTGGGAAGGTCATTCCAGAATGCTAAGAGAGAACACATGTGTGGCATGTGGCAGAAGACAATAAGGTCCATTTCAATCCCCAGGGCCTAGAATTGAGGATGAGGCAAAAGAAAATGAATCAGGACAGGACATTGCAAAGAGGTGAGAAAGCTGCCCACCAAACTCTGGAATGGATGGGGGATTCCCCACCCCAGATGGAACAGATGTTTTATCGGGGGTGGGGGGGAAGGATGTGTAGCTAAAGCTGAGCCAGTGATGTAATGGCTAAGATGCTAGACTAGAAATCAGAAGATTGTGAGTTCCAGTCTAGCCTTAGGCATGAAAGCCTGCTGGGTGGCTCTGGGCCAATCATTCTCTCTCAGCTCAATCCACCTCACAGGGTTGTTGTTGTTGTTGTTGTTGTTGTTGTTGTGGGAAAAATATTAGGATGATAGCCATCTTGAGCTGACAATACACACACACATAATAACAACTCTGAATCCAATTATGCATTACTCATATAATATTAATAGAGATAAAGCATGAT
>QLTV01002258.1:1124967-1139292 GCA_003457575.1 Thermophis baileyi
CAGAGCTAAATACCTTGAAATAGATCTATACTAGTCTCCCTTTATTTATGTAAAAAAATATAACATATAGAAACGGACTGTCGTTTGTAATTAACTGTCTGGATGGCCCCTGGAGGGGCCGAAAGGCAAAAAGGAAGCAGTATGCTTCCTCCCATATTTGGGTATACCAGGTGATTTAACAGAGAAAAAAACATATATATATAATCTACTAAATAAAATAAAGCAAAATCCAAACTGCCATGTTTCTAAGAGGGCGCTTTCTATGCAAGTTTGACCCACATCACTCAACTTCCCTCAAAGTCTATGGAGATTCTCAATCATCCAGGTCATAATTTCCCCAAAGGTGCTTTTTCAAGAGGCAACTGGACTTTCCGGTTTTTCTTTGAAGATGTTTTGCTTCTCATTCAAGAAGAGTCTTCATGAGCTGAAGAAGCTTCTTGGATGAGAACAAAATGTCTTCAGAGAAAAACAAGAAAGTACAGTTGCCTCTTGAAAAAGCACCTTTGGGTTCCCTTAAAGTCATTGTCAGGGTTCCGAATAGCATCTGGAATTAAATCAGAGTCCGAGGCAAACGTTTCCTCAAAGTTCCAATTTATTAACACAGCCATGTCAGCACGGCTGGGAGAAATCCCGAATCTGAAGCCTTCGGGGTTTCTCCATCCAGTTGAAAATTCAAGCCTTTGTCCCCACACCCCCAAGTTCATCACATGAACCAATCTTCATTGCTTCATCTTCTGGTAGCTTGGTTGGAACTCCACCTTCTTCCGTGCAGGTGCAGGAGAAAGGATGACCTTGACAATCTAGAAGGAATTTGTTGTGGCTACATGCAGACATCCCTCATGCAACTGCCCCTCCCAAATTCCCATAGCAAAGAATACATTTTAAACTAGCATGGCAGGCCAAAGATCCAAAGAAAATGGCTTCGGCCTGACAGTCATTTTATTGCCTCTTTTCCTCTGAGGGATGCATCCCCTACCATATAGATTTATAGGGGTGTCAAACTGGCGGCCCACGGGGCTGGATGCGTCACACGCAGGCCACGCCCACCCCAGCTCTGCGAATGGGAAAAACATCACAAAATGTCACCTGGCGGCAATGTGACACCGCAAGTTTGACACCCATGATATAGAACCACACAACACTCATTTTTTTCTACTCCCACCTTTTTCAATTAAGTCTATGCATTATTGCGCCACCCTCCCCATCCTTTGGAAAATGTAATACAAGTGATCCTTGAGTGACAACCACAATTCGGATCAGAATTTCCATTGCTAAGCAAGGAAGTTGTTGAGTGACTCCTGCCTGATTTTATAACCTTTTTTTGCCATGGTTGTTAAGCGAATCTGGCTTCCCCATTGTCTCTCCTTGTCAGAAGCTGGCTGGGAAGATCACAAATGGCGATCGCATGATCCAGGCCACTGCAACCATCCTAAATACAGTCCTCAACTTACAAGAGTTCTTTAGTGACTGTTCAAAGTTACAACAGCACGGGGAAAAGTGACTTATGACCGTTTTTCACAGTTATGACCATTGCAGCATCCCCATGGTCATGTGATCAAAATTCAGAGGCTTGGCAACTAGCATATATTTATGAAGGTTGCAGTATCCTGGGTCATGTGGTCACCTTTTGTGACCTTCCGACAAGAAAAGTCAATGGGGAAGCCAGATTCGCTTAACAACTATGTTACTAGCTTAACAACTGCAGTGATTCACTTAACAACTGTGACAAAAATAGCTGTAAAATGGAACAAAATTCACTTAACAAATGTTTCACTTGGCAACATAAATTTTGGGGTGAATATTGGGCGCTATCTAACAAAATGAAATTCAATGGTGAAAAAAGTAAGGTTCTACATTTAGGCAAGAAAACCAAAATGCACAGGTACAGTGTATGTGGTACCTTGCTCAACAGTAGTAACTGTGAGAGGGATCTTGGAGTCCTCGTGGACAATCATTTAAATATGAGCCAGCAGTGTGCAGTAGCTGCCAAAAAAGCCAACACAGTTCTAGGCTGCATAAACAGAGGGATAGAATCAAGATCACGTGAAGTGTTAATACCACTTTATAATGCCTTGGTAAGGCCACACTTGCAATACTGCATCCAGTTTTGGTCACCATGATGTAAAAAAGATATTGAGACTCTAGAAAGAGTGCCGACAAGAAGCAATGGGTGGAAACTAATCAAGGAGAGAAGCAACCTAGAACTAAGGAGAAATTTCCTGACAGGTAGAACAATTAATCAGTGGAACAACTTGCCTCCAGAAGTTGTGAATGCTCCAACACTGGAAGTTTTTAAGAAGATATTGGATAACCATTTGTCTGAAGTGGTGTAGGGTTTCCTGTCTAAGCAGGGGGTTGGACTAGAACAGTGGTTCTCAACCTTCCTAATGCCGCAACCCCTGCCCCACCGCCGCAACCCCTGCCCTGCCCCCTCCCCGCACGTGCACATTGCCAGTTACCAAGATGGCAGGCTAGCGCACGCTTAGGCGATCCCTGTGAAAGGGTCGTTTGACCCCCAAAGGAGTCCCAAACCCACAGGTTGAGGACTAGAAGACCTCCAAGTTCCCTTCCAACTCTGTTATTCTGTTATTCTACTACTGTCAACCCTGAAGCTGGCCTGATTGAGGCAATTTTGAGACTTCAGTGCTGACACACTAAAGGAGAGGGATAGGGAGGGGGGAATCGAGATAGTTGGGGTGTTATAGTCAAAACAAAATACTTTCTCTTGGGAACCAAGGACATTCCTGCAGGTGCTCGGAAGGAGGGAACTGGAGTCACCTAGCAACTGGACAGCATCCTGATTGGACCATGTGACTGATTGTTTTGAGAAAGTGACAAACTTTTCTTATAACTAGGTGAAAACCGCAGGAAGAATCAGAGTCAGTTTTCACCAGCCTGTGCCAATATGACATATTCAATAAACCTATCCTTTGAGGAAATTGCCTGCCTCAGGGTTTTGTTTGCTATGGGTATGTTACTTGGAACCCTGACAACTATCTTATATGCCAGTTGTCAAACACCTGAATTTTGATCACGTGATCTTGGGGAGGTGGATTGCTGCAATGATTGTAAATATGAGTATCCTTGTAAGTCACTTTTTTCATTGTAACTTCAAATGGTCACTAAATGAATGGTGGTTAAGTCGACTACTTGTAATTAAAAAATACTACTCCAACAATGGTAGCTTTTTTTGAATATCATTCTTCTTTATATTTTTAAGCACCCACTTTAAAAAATAAAACAGTTTTCTGAATTGAACAAAAGGAAACTAAAGTTAACACAGTAGCACATTTTATTCTTTTGCATTTTTTTATTGGAAGAAAACAAACTCAAAAATTATGATTGCCTAATAATGCTAAAAGTGGCTGATTCAGTTAACTATCCATTAGGAAAAAATTAAACATCAATTAAGTAAGGTCCACAAAGATGGAAAAAAAGAAAAAAAAATTGCTGGAGAACTACAGTTGCTATAATGAAATAAAAATGATTATGCTAAAACTAGATCAGAAGTCAAGAAACTAATGCTGATGGGGTCATATGTTTACAGTGCCTTTTATACTCAGTGGGATTTTGAACCAAATGAATAACAAAATAATAGGGTTGGAGGGACGTTGGAGGTCTTCTAGTCCAACCCCTGCTCAAGCAGGAGACCCTATACCAGTGATGGCTAACCTTTTCGTCTCCGTGTGCCAAAATAATGCAATGCATGCGTGACCCCAGTGTGCCCCGCACCCCGCACATGCGCGCACGACCCCTCTGTGCACTCCGCCCCCTGTGCATGTGTGCGTGACCCCCGCACCCTGCGCATGTGCCCTGCCCCCATGCATATGACCCCCCACATGCGCCCCGCACATGCATGTGCATCTTCCGCATGCGCCCCGCCCCCACGCATGCGCAGTGGAGCTGAGCTAGGGCTCAGCTTGCGTGCCCGCAGAGAGGGCTCTACATGCCACCTGTGGCAAGCGTGCCATAGGTTCGCCATCACGGCCCTATACCATTTCAGACAAATGGTTGTCCAATCTCCTCTTAAAAACTTCCAGTGATGGAGCACCCATAACTTCTGAAAGCAAGCCATTCCACTGTTCTATTGTTCTTACTATTAGGAAGTTTTTCTTTATTTCCAAGTTGGTTGTCTCCTTGATTAGTTTCCATCCATTGTTTCTTGTCTTGCCTTCAAGTGCTTTGGAAAATAGGTTGACCCTGTCTTCTTTGTGGAAGCCCCTTAGATATTGGAACACTGCTGTCATGTCACCCTTAGTCCTTCTTTTCACTAGACAGACATAACCAACACCTGCAACCATTCTTCATATGATTTAGTCTCCCCCTAATCCTTCTTGTTGCTCTTCTCTGAACTCTATTTAGAGTTACAGAGGCTAGTTATAACAGTTGAGGCTATTTCAACTGCTCTTAAGTGTGGATCTAGAACCCTCACTTTTAATCTTAAATCTTCCAAGATAAGTTATCTGGGTGAAAGGGGACTTGTAAAGAGTTAGGATGTTGGACCTTCAGGATGAAGAAAACCTCTTTCTTGAAGTTACAAGACTCTAGAGCATTGTTTCCCAACCTTGGGACCTGGCTGAAGAATTCTGGGACTTGAAGTCCACAACTCTTAAGGTTGCCAAGTTTGGAGACTCCTGCTCTAAAGGGAAGATAAAACAGATAGGTAAGTGGCTATTGCTACCATTAGATAGAGAAGGGAGCAAGAGATAGTGTGAGTAGCTGGCGGGAGCTCAGAGGGACTGGCAAAGATTGCACAGGTACAGGAGACTGTCCCTGCAAGGTAACTTTCTGTTAGAAATTCTGTTTATATAAAGCACCACACAGAGCAAACAAAGAGTACAGTCACCATGTGCTTTACTGCTCAAGTATATAACTGTAACAGGAAACAGGTAACTCTACTTAGAACAAAAGAGTATAGAGCATATACCATGGTTCCAAACTTGTAAACACTGCCATCCACTAGCTAAATACTACTGTAGTTGTTGCATAAAAATACATTCCAACAACGAATTCCAACACTTTTTCCCTGCAAGCTTTCCAGGAAGGAAGTTGCAAGCTCAAATCCACTGTCACACTCCTGCCATCAGTCACTGTTACGTGATCCCCATTGACTTTCTCCCTGCTGGTGTCCCACCCATTGAGTTGTGGGAAGGTGTCAGGGAACATTGTAAATGAGGATCACATGACCATGGCAGCACAGCAGTAGCGCTGAACAGCAGCAACACAGCAGTACTGTGAAATGGCAGAAACCTTCCAAAAAAATTTTCTCACAGGAGTCACGAGTCCCGGCATTCTGTAAGTTAGGCCATATGAAGATATCTTGGTTGAAAATGTTTTCCCCTATGATGCACCATTTGGCCCAGTTAAAGGTTACAGACATGAGAGTTTTAGCAGCACATAGATAGGATATGACTGAATGCATTCATATATTTTTGATGTTGCAAACCATCTTGAGATGTTTTGCAGGCATATAACAGTGCCACAGAAACTAACCACAGCATGGGCTTAATGTAGTGGTTGAAAGCCAACTTTTAATCTTTAAGGACCTGCAAGATTTATTGTTGATTTTCTGCAAAAAGAAAAAAACAGCTTCTCCTCCAGGTGACACTTTCTTTTCCTCCAGGAGAGGCTGAACTTGGGGTGATGTGCAAGTCCTTCCTTCTTAGCCAAAACGAATGACCCACAGCTTCTCTGTGACAGCAGCTGCTTCCCTCTCCAGGCCTGGTGATTTTTCAGCTGGAGCTGGCTGGAGTTCTGCATGCCAAAATTAACAAGAAGCAGACCATCATCTGAACTGAGATGGTTCATGAGCTTTTATCACATCTGACAGATCTTTAGCAGAAAAAGATGCATGGCCTATGTGTGAGAAAGAACAAGACATGGAAGGGAGAGCTATGTGGCAAGGGGAAACCACAACACATATAACAATCTGATTTTAATCCTCTTGTCATTATTATTATTATTTATTATTATTTATTAAATTTGTATGCCGCCCAACTCCCAAGGGACTCATGGTCTTATGTAATTAAATTGATTGTTTTAAGTGATTCGTATAATATGTTTTAATCATTGGCTTTAGTGTATGCTACCCACGACTTGGACAGGAGAAACCTTTACCTTAATCCAGTGGTTCTCAACCTTTCTAATGCTGCAACCCCCCGTGACCCCCCTGCTGCCACGACTCCCCCGCCACCGCGATCCCCTCCCCGCCCCCTCCCCATGCGGGATTACCCTCTGCGCATGCGCAAAGCATTGTGCGCATGCGCAGAGGGTAGAAGAACCCAAATGGCGGCGTCCGGGCTACCAGCTGTCCGGCGACCCGCAGGCACGGCCGAACCGGGACCTTTTCACTCCTGCAGTGACGGTGGCACCAAAATGGCGGGCTAACGCGCACGGCGACCCCTGTGAAATGGTCATTCGACCCCCAAAGGGGTCGCGACCCACAGGTTGAGAACCGCTGCCTTAATCTTTACAGATAGTCCTTGACTTATGACTGCAATAGGGGGCAGGGAAAATTGTTATTAAGCAGTGCAGTTGCTAAGTGAGGCATCAGATGATTGTGCCTTTTTACGACTTTTTTTTTTGCCATGGTTGTTAAGTGAATCACTGTGGTGACATCACATGACAGCAACTTGTGACTTTCCTGCCAACCTCTCCATTGACTTTTCTTAACAGAAGCCAGCTCCCATCACCCTAGAGCAGGGTCTCCACACTTGGCAATTTTAAGACTTGTGAACTTCAAGTCCCAGAATTCCTCAGCCAGCCATCAGGGGTGGGTTCTAACTTACCTCGCTGCCGGTTCGCTGCCTCCTGCGCTGCGTGGTTGCGCCGCGTGGCCGTGCACATGCGCAGTGCAAATTTTTTTTTAAAAAAACCCCCCCTAAAAGCCGAAAACAAGATGGCGACGCATGTGCAGTGCCAGAAACTCGGCTTCTGCGCATGCGCAGAAGAAAAAAAAAACGGGGAAAAATTCCCTCCCCCCAAAAAAATCCCCCCCCAAAAAATTCCAAATTTTTTTTTTAAAAAGAGATGGCGGCGTCCACGGACTAGCACCGACCGAACCGGATCCGTGATGTCATCATGACATCACCAGCGGGTCGCTACCGGTTCAGGTGAACCGGTCCGAACCGGGTGGAACCCACCTCTGCCAGCCATGTGTTGAAGTCCACATATCTTAAAGTTCTCAAGATTGGGAAACACTGCTCTAGTCTCTCATAACTTGCTGGCTGAGGAATTCTGGGAGTTGAAGCCCACAAGTCTTAAAGTTGCCAAGTTTGGAGACCCCTACCCTAGAGAGCACAGCTAATTGTCAGATTGGTGGAAGCTACGGACCAATTTATACAGAAGCCAGAATGCCAGCTGCGGAGGGGCTAGCTCAGAGTTTCGAGTGACTCCCATGTTTGCAGAAGTTGATGAAAGTTGTAGTCTAACCTAACCAAAAAGTAACATCTTGGAGAAGACTGGTCCACAAATTACATCTTAGCGGAATATGTGCATTAGAGATTGTATTTGAACTCTCCAAGGAGCGTAGAAAGTCTCCACAGTGTGCAACATTGGCAGACATTCTGCAATGTTGTGGCTGCAGCAATTGAGCTTGATAATTTATTATCACTTATCAGAAATGAATAATAGAAAAGAATTTCCTCTAGGCGTGAGTAATTGCACACTCACTTACAATGAATATCCCTGTCAGGGAAGAAAGGGGTCAGTGATGTTTGCATGGCCTTACTGGAAGATGACCTTCCTGTTTCCCCCAAATTCCTAACCCCAAATATAAAGGAAGGAGTCTCCAGTACCATCTTCCCCCATGCAGCTTCAATTACGCAACCTTTTCTAGAGAAAATATTGCGGGAGGAGAGGAGAGCCACAGCAAAATTTCTTGCAGCCCTGGTGACCTCTAAGCAAGGACTGACCCACCGGTGCTAAACTACAACTCCCAGCAGCTCCAGGCAGGATAAAAATGTATGGTGGACTACAGGTTCTCCATGTCTAGTGAACCACACAGCCAAAGTTCAGTCAGTTGCATCCTGTTGTTTAGAGATGCCTTGCAATGGTAGCTCCCAGGGGGTGTCAAAAATATCAAGATAGTTTCAGTCGTGCAGGCATGGCCACCATCTTTCCTTTTTTCAACACCTCCCCCCGCTTTGTGGGCAAGTGAAAAGCCATTCTCCCTATAGATTCTTACCTTTTTTTTTTTTTTTTGTAGTTGCAAAATAGCTGCTGACCTTTCTCTTGGCAATCAAGTTAGGAAGGGAGAGGATCAAAATCATTATACATGCATCCTCTGACTCACCAGCCTACTTTACAACTATCACAAGTTATGACTGTGATGGGCTGGCACCATTTTCGTTCATAACTCGAGGACTAACTGTACCTTAGAATATCACTGCTAGAATAAGATGCCAAGAACCCTGCTTTTGCCTAAAACATCATAGCCAAAAAGCCCTGAAGCCAGGCTTAAAGTTCATATTTCTTCTCCTTTATCTTAATAGCTTCGCCTCCTCTTCATTTCCCCCCTTCTGTCCTTTATTGGATCTTGCAAGAAATCAAAGAAGTTTGAACTTCAAACTCTGTTCATTGCTAACCACAAAGAATCAAACGGAAAGAAAACAGGCCGCAGAGTCAGTTGGGAGACCAGCAGAGTGGAAGAACCTTAATTTCTCAGAGATTCAACCTAAAGGGTTCTTTGCCATATATGGAGGTGGAAAAAAAACCAATCAGAGGAAAAACTGACTTGACATCACACCTAAAGATCTTTTCAACTTTAAAATGAAGAGAGGATGCTGTGAAGGAGACGAAGATAGTTCAGCTACTTTCCATCTCTGTGTGTTTACTTTTCTCTTGCTAACCACTTTTTGCTTCACCTAACCTGATATCTGAATGGATTGATGCATTGATGATGGGAGATCTTTATTTGTGGCTGGACTGATTCAAGAAGAAGAAGAGAAAGAACTGGAGAAAATCACAAAATACGAAAACCTGCAAATAGAAGTGGAACAACTATGGCCAAAAAAAAAAAAAAAAAAGCTAATAAAGGCACTTTAGATGCAATTCCAAAACGTCTGGAGCCCCACTTGAGCATCACTGGCATTGACAAAATCTCCATCAGTCAATTGCAAAAGACAGCTTTACTTGGAACAGCTGACATCCTGTAATGATACCTTTAACATGATCAAACAAGAACAACATCTGCCTATCTCAGGTCCTTGGGAAAGATTCAATAGGTGGAGGAAAAATGCCTAACCCAGTCTAAACATCTGGTTGATTTGCAACCAACCCTAATAATAATTATTATAGTTTATTAGCCACCCAGGACTGAAAAATCCATAAAAGCAAGTAAAGAGCCGTGGTGGAGCCATTCTAATGAATGCAGTACTACAGGTTACTTCTGCTGACTGCCAGCTGCCGACAGTTCAATTCTCACCGGCTCAAAGTTGACTCAGCCTTCCATCCTTCCGAGGTTGGTAAAATGAGAAGCCAAATTGTTGGGGGAAATAGGTTGACTCTGTAAACTGCTTAGAGAGGGCTGTAAAGCACTGTGAAGCAGTATATAAGTCTAAGTGCTATTGCTATTTCTAAAACATTAAACCAAATGGACAGCCCAGACTAAAATAATCTTAAAAACAACACAGAGAGGTGTCATGGGACTCCACCCCAAAGAGAAAAGGCAGCTATTAAAAAGAGCATCAAAATCTCTTTAGCAATCCTTATCTAACTTTTTTTAAAACAAATAAGTGATTTTTTTTAACAATTATTTTATTTTAAATGGAGCCTCCACAAACAGGTAGGATCTATCAGAGAAGAAAACATAGTTTGGGCTCATCATTTTATTTTATACTGAAAGCAATCCCTGTTGTGTTGAGAACAATTTTTAGTTAGGCAATGCCAATCAGCACAGGCAGCATGTAAAAGCCAGCACTTTTTCTCTCTCTCTGTGTGTGTTCTTTTCGCTTTTCACTTTCATTCCTCCTTAGCTTCCCTTTCTCACTTTCCCTTTGATTTCTGCTCTGAGCATGAAGATAGAAAAGCATCATGTTTATGAGACTGAAGCTGGCCTCTTGGTTAAAGTTGCAGCTAAAGTGGAATGATGCAGAGAACTAAAATGAACCGAAAAGGGACAGGATGAGGGGTGTTTCCACAAGGGACTCCAAAAAGTCAGAATAGCAATGCCTTATGGACTTTTTGCTGAAAATGGAGAAAAAAATGAATTTGTGATTTTATGGGTTTGATACAGTGGTGGGTTGCTACCAGCTTTACAACCGGTTTGCTGAGTGCGCGCTTCGCTGTGTGCTTCGCTGCGCGCGTGCAGTTCAGAGGAAATAGAACTTCCGCGTTGCAAACTAGGCAAGGAGCACGGAAAACAGCTGCAGAGCGGCAATAGTTGTTCTGACTGGCCCATGCATGGTTGTGTGAATGTTTTATTTTAAATATAGTTGGGGGTTTTTTTTCCCCTTTCTTTTTTAAATTGTTTTTATATGTTTTATTTTTTTATGATGTAAGCCGCCCAGAGTCCTTCGGGAGTTGGGCGGCATATAAATTTTATAAAATAAAATAAATAAATAAATAAATTCAATCTGCCGCCCCTGATCAGCTGGGCTTCGGAAGCAGAGATAAAGGTCAGTATAACCCAGGGGCGGGCAGGCGGGCGGGCCCACTTTCACGGATACAGAGAACCGGTTCTCTCTCGGCTTGGAGTCAGAGCTACCGGTTCTAAAGAACCGGTCCGAACCGGTAGCAACCCACCACTGGTTTGATGATTAGAAAGGTAGAATATGGGAAGAAAGGAGCCATGAGGTAACCTTATAGAGAAAGAGAGGATAAAGTATAAATGCATCTATAACCCATTAGCACTGATAACATTACCTAATTGGGTAATGAAATGTCTGCAAACCAACAACAGAGCTCAAAGAACACTGCAATTATAACTAATGTAAAATGAGATTGGAAGCCACTTCTTTATAGCTTTCTTTTTCATCTTCCTGTTTTCTCTTTGTCTTTTTTCTTTAATTTCTTTTCTATTTTACTGATCATTTTTCTTTACTTTCTTCTTTAAATTTGTATGGTTTTTGGGGAAAAAATTCATAAAAATTAATTTAAAGAAATCAAAATGGCAGACAAGATTGAGTGTTCGAAACCCTGTCCCCTTTTTATATGTATTGTAGCTGACATTTTGTATTTTTGAAACCCCCGATGCCTCTGACAGAATGCCCCCGTGTGCATAACTGTGACAGTAAGACAATATGATTGTTTGTTATGCAGTATGTACAGTATATGTTTAAGAGAAATGTTTGTGCCATGATTAACCGTACCTTAGCATTGCCATTTATGCGTGTGTGATGATTTTGCTTTTGAAATGAATAAATGGTGAGTCACAAACATAGACACAGAAGAATTAATAAACATATTTTGCATTTATCATGCACTTATAAAAAAATAAAGATCCACTACTATAGCATTACTTTTTTTTTTTTTACATTTCCTAGAGCCTGTGTTAATCTTTTCCCTAGCAATAAATACCTTGTGTCTGGGGAATTGTGGGTAGTTGAGCATGGCTGGCTGGGGAATTCTGGAAGTTGAAGTCCATTCACGAGTCTTAAAGTTGCCAAGGTTGGGAAACCCTGCTTTATTGAGTAGTGAGACTTCTATATGATAAATAGGGGATATCATATATCATGTATTGATATTGATTATAATATGTTGCTTTTGAATTCTACTTTGCAAGATTTTGTGCAACTTTATTAGGTTTGTACATTTTATCACTCTGGGGAGGGGGCCGTTACAATTTTTGGCCTGATGGGTCACTGAAATTATAAACAATTACAATTTTTTTTGTAAATATTAGAGACACAGAAGTTCTGATTTGGTCTAGTTTAAACTCAGTTCCCATTTTATTAATTGGTCTGATTGGAAAAGGCAGAGAGACCTTTTTATCCATGCTGGGTTATAACAAGAAACTGTCTCTCCCTTGAGTTATGTTCAAGGTTCAATAGGCAAGACAAGCTGAAAAATCCATGGCATAAATATAGCCTTTTTGAGAAGCAACCGTGATGTCACTTTGGGACAGTGTTCAGAACATAGAACAATAAGTAATAGAATTGGAAGGGCTCTTGGAGGTCTTCTAGTCCAACCCCCTGCTCGAGACCCTATACCAGTGATGGAGAACCTTTTTTGATTCGCGTGCCAAAAGGGGGGGAGCGCGGGGGGGTGTCACACGCGTGTGTGCCCACACGCATAATTCCATGTGCCCCCCCCACGCATGCGCTCGTGACCCCCCCCCGCTCCCGGTACACGATGGCACGCCCGTTTTTCGCTCTCACCAGGCTTCAGAGCCTTTCTAGAAGCCTGGGGAGGGCGAAAACAGCCTTCCCCCCCCCCCGGAGGCCCTCCGGAGGCCAGAAATGGCCCATTTCAAGTCGTGCCACTTGTGGCACGCGTGCCATAGGTTCGCCATCACGGCCCTATACCATTTAAGACAAATGGTTGTCCCATCTCTTTTTGAAAGCCTCCAATAGTGGAGCATCCACAACTTCTGGAGTAAGTTGTCCAATTGTTGATTGCTCTCACCATTAGGAAATTTCTTCTTAACCTTTCTCCTTGACCTCCCCTCTTCTTTGTGGCAACCCCTCAAATATTGGAACACTGCTATTATGTCTCCCATAGTTCTTTTCATTAGACTAGGCATACCCAATTCCTGTAAACATTCTTCATATGTTTTCGCCTCCAGCCCTCTGATCATTTTTTTTTTTTTAGAAGGTACCATCAGGCTTCCTTTAATGATCATTTTACTGAAGAATGAAGATGCCTAACTGAAATTTGCATTTAATCTAGTTCTATGGGCAATTACTTATACAGTGGCAGACTTTTATACACAAACTATCTCTCAAATTTCTTTCTTAAGGTGAATTTACTGGCAATCCGTTTACATTAAACCAGATTACTTCAGAAACAGCCCTCTGATCATTCTTGTTGCTGTTCTTTTATACGTTTTATCCGTTCAAAAGTGGGAATTAGTGAATTGCCACTCAGGAAGACCAGATGTGTTCTCAAAGTCCTTTTGGGCTCCTTTTGGACCCAATTATTATAATCACCCTGAGAACCTTTTGCTGGATATTTAATATTAAACCTATTGGTGGAAAGAAGGGCTAGGGGTGACGTGTTCCAATATTTGAGGGGTTGCCACGAAGAAGAGGGGGTCACACTATTCTCCAAAGCACCTGAAGGCAGGACAAGAAGCAATGGATGGAAACTAATCAAGGAGAGAAGCAACCTAGAACTAAGAAGAAATTTCCTGACAGTTAGAACAATTAATCAGAGGAACGACTTGCCTCCAGAAGTTGTGAATGCTCCAACACTGGAAGTTTTTAAGAAGATATTGGATAACCATTTGTCTGAAATGGCTTGAGCAGGGGGTTGGACTAGAAGACCTCCAAAGTCCCTCCCAACGCTGTATTCTGTTATTCTGGGCTGATGTTGAGAGCAGCTTCCTGCTTCTCCGAAGAGAAAATTTAGCTGCCTATCTGGCGGAAGCAGAGGATACATCTGCTAAGGCTTCATGTGTTCAGAGAAGTATAGATGGTTCTCCTTCCCCTCCTTCCCTCCCTCCCCACCTTCTCTCTTGCCTTGTTCTCTGTAAGCCCAACAGAGCTAAAAGAGAAAAACAAAAAACCACAGCTTGGATGTGGATGTATTTATTAATTTGTTAAATTTATTTGCAACCTATTTGCTACAGGGCTACTCTGGCGGCTTAAGAGTAGAAACAGAAGTAAAATAACAGAACGATAAAGTGTTTGATAGCTTTGAATATTTACACGGGTTGCTCTATGTCTATGTGCATGTGGGCACTTTAAGTCATTGCTATTTTAAAAAGCAGTTTGTGTTTGTGTCTGTGTCACACAAAACATAAAAACACAATTATTCTTGATAATGCTATTTGTTCAATTGTGTCCGATTCTCACTGATTCTATGGACCGGCTTTCTGCAGTTTCCAATCTTATATGACTTCTTTCATTTCTTTTTATGCTCTGCCTGCTTATGCTTTGATGTTGTCTAGTCACCGTATTTTTTGATAGTCTCATTTCCTTTTACCGCTGACTCTTTTGAACTTAACTGCCTTTTCCAACGAGTTTGATCGATTGACATGGCCAAAATAATTAAGGTGAAATAAATTTTGTGATTTTGCTTTCCAGAGATATGTCTGGTTTTATAAGCTGCATTACTTATATTCTCTGTGAGAGAGATAGGTGGTTTCAAAATTTGATAAAATAAAATAAATAAAATAAATAAAATAAAATAATAAAATAATAAAATAAAATAAAATAAAATAAT
>QLTV01002258.1:1147279-1162930 GCA_003457575.1 Thermophis baileyi
CACCTGTTTCTACAATATCTCAAGATCTAAAATGGACACCTAATATCAAAAACGTCATCAAAAAAGCACAACAAAGAATGTTCTTTCTGCGCCAACTCAGAAAGCTCAAACTGCCTAAGGAGCTGCTGATTCAGTTCTACAGAGGAATTATTGAGTCTGTCATCTGCACCCCCATAACTGTCTGGTTTGGCCCTGCAACCAAACAAGACAGACACAGACTTCAACGGATAATTAGAACTGCAGAAAAAACAATTGCTACCAACCTGCCTTCCATTGAGGACCTGTATACTGCACGAGTCAAAAAGAGGGCCGTGAAAATATCTACAGATCCCTCACATCCTGGACACAAACTGTTTCAACTCCTACCCTCAAAACAACGCTATAGGGCACTGCACACCAGAACAACTACCCGGTAGACACAAGGACAGTTTTTCCCTGAATGCCATCATTCTGCTAAACAACTAATTCCCACAACAATGTCAAATGATTTACTAAGTCTGTATTACTATTGTTCTTCTCATCCTTCCTAGTACCTATCTCTTCCCACTTATGACTATAACTATGTTGCTTGTATCTTTACAATTTATATTGTTTTATTTGTTTCCTAGTACCATTTGATTGCTCATTAGTAACCTATGACTATCACTAAGTGTTGTATCTTACGATTCTTGATGAACGTATTTTATTTTTCTTTATGTACACTGAGAGCATATGCACCAAAGACAAATTCCTTGTGTGTCCAATCACACTTGGCCAATAAAGAATTCTATTCTATTCTATTCTATTCTATTCTATTCTATTCTATTCTATTCTATTCTATTCTATTCTATTCCATTCCATTCCATTCCATTCCATTCCATTCCATTCCATTCCATTCCATTCCATTCCATTCCATTCCATTCCATTCCAATCCAATGAAGGCATTTGGATGATGACTACATTGTGCAGTTTACCATTTTGGTGTTGCTGTGGCTTTCCCTACTCCCCACACAACATCCTTGTTATTCAACTCCCACCCCCTTTCAAAAAACACCTTCTGAACTACAGCGTCCCCACAACTCTACCATTGATAGAACTATTTTCTTTTGTCACCATTTATTTAATCCACTTTGAAAGCTACCAGTTGCTACTCACGGCTGCGTCCTTCAGCTTAGTTTATTGATCAGCACTGAACAATTTGCACAGCTGGAGAAGACAGTTTGTGGATATACTTGCATAACTGAGCCTTCTTACAGTCCTCTTTAGAATAGGAAGCCTGTCTTTTCCCTTTTATGTGGGGTAAAGAATACCAAACAAGGAGCACATATCCAAAATCTTTATCATAGTTGGACATTTTCTCCCACCCTCCCAAATCTATACATTCTAGAAAACAAGGATCATCTCAATCAAGGTATCAGCCACCTCAATTAGACACTTTAAATCAGGGGTCCTCAAACTTGGCAACTTTAAGACTTATGGACTTCAACTCCCAGAATTCTCCAGCCAGCTATGCTGGCTGGAGAATTCTGGGAGTTGAAGTCCATAAGTCTTAAAGTTGCCAAGTTTGAAGACCTCCGCTTCACCTGCTTTAGTCACTGGAGCTCCCTCCGACGATCAGCTGTGCTGTTGAAGCTGCTTAGCAGCCCCAACGTGGGAGTTGAAGTCCATAAGTCTTAAAGTTGCCAAGTTTGAAGACCTCTGCTTTAAATTGACAGATCTCAGATGTCACTGGCTAGCAGAGGAAAGAGCACCATCTACTGCCATAGAGACAATTCCCCCAGAGCTGAATGGCTGGTGAACATCAGGGCAGCCCTGAAACATTTAAAAAAAAAGATGATTTCTGATTGTAGTAGTTCTAACACACTTTAGAAACGCTGTCCAACCTGATGTTCCCATACTGAAAGCCACCATTTTGGTCCATGTTCAAGGAACCAGTTCCTTGCCACCTCGTATCCACATCTGTCCCTTCATAAAATCAGCCCACTTCTGTTTCACCTCTTCAGCGCCGGTAACGGTAGCGCTTGAAGTGGAACCAGAGCTGGAAGATGCCATTGGCAAACTGGCAGCGGAAGCCATGCCGGTGAGAGTATTCCCACTCTCGGTTGACAATTTTGAAGGCGATGTCTTCGTAGGGAGGTCCAGCGTGGAAGCGCAGGGTGGCGAAGTCCTTATTGTCCGGGCAAGCTTCCAGAAAGTATTCTGGGGTGGAACGTTTGTTAATCAGGTCCGGGTAGAAGATATTAAACTTGTAACCCTGCACAATCTTGGGCGGAGGGTTGTCGAAATCGTAGTGGGTCTGGTTGTACTTGTTCCACTCAAATCCGGTGTGCACTCGGTTGAAGAAACGCGGCTTGCGGGGACGGTATTTGTCAGCCCACAGGTAGGCCTTGCCGGACAAGGGCATTTCCACGCTGAACTGGGCCTCATCAGCCCCCATCCCTTCTTTGGCCCGGCGGAAAAAAATATCCTCGGCACTCTCACTGGCATCACCTGTAGGAGGAGAACACTGGGGTTGGCATGTGGTCTTGTACATGACCGGCCACAATATGCCTGACCGTCTGTTTTATCTTTACAATTTTTTAGCCCCTGTGGCTGGTAAGAAACAGAAAGCACAATACATCTGGAAACACCTTCACTATGGGATTCTAGAGCAGTAAGCTGTCACCCAATTGTATTCCACCATTAAAATAGCTGAACTTTAATAGCAATAGCGCTTAGACTTATATACTGCTTCACAGTGCTTTGCAGTCACTCTAAGCAGTTTACTGAGTCAGCCTATTGCCCCCAACAATCTGGGTCCTCATTTTACTGACCTCAGAAGCATGGAAGGCTGAGTCAACCTTGAGTTGGTGAGACTCGAACTGCCGAACTGCCAGCAGCTAGCAGTCAGCAGAAGTAGCCTGGAGTGCTGTATTCTAACCACTGCACCACCACGGCTCATATTAATATTAATAAATATTTCATATTGATTTGGACTTCTATCCCAACCACAATAAACATATTATGTTGCCTCTAGATGAGATGGGCAGCACACAAATCTAATAAACAAACAAACAAACAAACAAACAAACAAACAAAATACTAAGTACAGTTTTGATTAGGGGACTGGCAGACTACAAGATATATGTTCAATTTTATAGCCTGCCAGATTTCTAATCAAGCTGGTTTCCAGTCTCAGTTTTTAAAATTAAAGATTTGATTTCAATTGCCCTGAAATGTGGAGGGTGAGAAGAGGTTCGAGTTATGACAGAAACTTGAATTGATGGCCAAGTCTACCTTCTTCTTCTTTTTTTTTAATATTTAAAAGTCTGGCATGTAAATAGCAGCAGGAGGCTCCTTAAAATGTATGGCCTATTTTTCTTTAATCATATTTACTTCCCAAATAAGATAAACTTCCACCAAGGTTTTTCTATAATTTTTCCACCCGGGATTCTGGTAGCTATGGAATACAGGTAGGCCTCGCTTAAGTCACTTAAAAACCATTTGAAGCAGAGGTGGGTTCTAACTTACCTCGCTGCCAGTTCGCTTCCTCCCGTGCCGCGTGGCCGCGCCTCAGTGCAAAAAAATTTAAAAAAATCTCCCCCCCAAAAAAGCCGAAAACAAGATGGCGACGCATGCGCAGTACCGGAAATTTGGCTTCTGCGCTTGCGCAGAAGAAAACCGGAAAAAAATTCCAAAATAATAATAATAATTCAAAAAAAATTCAAAAAAAAGATGGCGGCGTCCACGGACTGGCACCGACCGAACCGGCTCCGTGATGTCATCGTGACATCACCAGCGGGTCGCTACCGGTTCAGGCGAACCGGGAGGAACCCACCTCTGATTTGAAGTTATGATGGTATCCCTAAACGGTATTTGTGAACCAGTTCCGGAGTTCCGACCATGGCAGAATGACTGTATTTCAGATGCTTGGCAACCAGCTTACCTTTATGGCAGATTGCAGCATTCCTTAGTCATGTGATTCAAGTTATTATTATTATTTTTTGCCAGAAACTGGCCTTTTCAACTACTTTCTGGCAAAAAAACAATAACAACAACAAAAAAACCCCATAGGAATGCGTTCTCACTTAACAATCACCACAAAAAAGATCATAAAACCAGTTTGGTCATATGGTGCCTCAACTGATGATTGTCATGATTTACGACAGAAATTCCAGGCTCTATTATGGTCGTAAGTCAAGGACTACCTGTACTCATTTGTCTTCCTTCTGGATTCAGGGATTATTTGTTTTAATTTCCAACTGTTGCCCAATTTGAACTTTTACTGTTTTTTAAAAATGGGTAGGAACCCATTTTGACCTTATTCACCTCTAATGGTTTCTCTGTAGAGTCTAGAAAAAGTCCACTCAACCTAGATTTAGGGTTGGAAACTCCTTACGAAAAATGACTAGATGAAGAATTGAATGAGAGAGATTAAAAGGCAGACTACGGAGAGGAAAAAAGGGATTCTCAGCCTGGTGAATGATAGGGGCTTATTAATTAAGGATGTTTCAAATGGGGCTGAGGGAGAGAGGCTGGCTGGGCATTTTTGAAATGGGAGATTTATTCCTCTCCTTTCTTCTTTGCATTTCAGAACATAAATTCCTTTTGTGGTACAGCACCATTGGCTGCGTTACATACACACACAGCCATCATGAAACCCAGGTGAAGTCTCCCGCCATCCTCCCATTCCTCACCTGTGACCTGGAGCTGCTGCCGGGAGAGCTGGAGGCGCTGGAGATCCTCGTCCGCGTCCACCACGTGGGCATCAAAGGGGAGCTCGTGAGAGGTGAGCAGCCGGGGGCTGTATTTGCTGGCATCGTAGTCATCCAGGCTCTGCTGGATCAGGTCCTCCTCGATCAGCACCGCTTCTCCGTCTCCCTCGGCTTTGGCTTCAGCTTCCGGTTCAGTGCGAGGCTCCACGGAGGAGGGACCAGGCTGTGCTGGGGCAATTTCCTCTGGCTCTAGCCTGGGTAGAAGATGGGGAAGAGGGTAGCCCACCTTTTTAGCAAAAAGAGTGCAGCGACTGGGGGCATAAGATCTCTAAATCTTCCTGACTTGACCCATTGTTCTAACCTTCATTTGCTTTCGGTTAACAAGCTCTTTACTCAGTCAGTTGGCAATTTCTAGGTGTATGGACTTCAACTCCTAGAATTCCATAGCCAGCACAGCCATTGCTAAGAATTCTGGGAGTTGCAGTCTATTCACCTTCAACTTCCCAAGTTTGGGAAACACTCTAACTTTGAAGACGTTTTGCTTCTCATCCAAGAAGCTTCTTCAGCTCTGAGCGCTGAAGAAGCTTCTTGGATGGGAAGCGAAACGTCTTCAAAGAAAAACCAGAAAGCCCAGTTGCCTCTTGAAAAAAGCATCTTTGGGACAACCATGACCTGGATGAGACTGAGAATCTCCACAGACACTAACTGTAAGCAATTTCAGGCAAAGAACCAGGTCTGTTTAACTTTGGCTTATGTAATCTTCTAAAACAGGGGTGGGGAACGATGGGCCTTTTATGACTTGTGGACTTCAACTCCCAGAATTCCTGAGTCAGAATTCCATGTCCACAAGTCATAAAAGGGCCATCGTTCCCCACCCCTGCTCTAAAGCAGGGGTCTCCAACCTTGACCACTTTAAGACTTGTGGACTTCAACTCCCAGAATTCGTCAGCCAGCTTTGCTGGCTGAGGAATTCTGGGAGTTGAAGTCCACAAGTCTTAAAGCTGCCAAGGTTGGAGACCTTTGCTCTAAAGGGTCATATATTCCGATGGGATCATGATGAATCTTTTGAGACCCAACTTTTGCCTCTCTAAAAAAGGAACAATCATGGCTTTACAATCAAGACAAAAATCTATAATGTATTCTTTTAGCTTAGCTTCCTCTTGAACTCCCCCTACCTGCCTAGTCCTCCCTCCCGAAATCTCTGTCCTTTTGGCCCTCTGGATTCTCACTGCCACCAGTTGCCCCCACTGGCCAGATCTGAATGCCACACTGCATGTCACTGCCTTATCCTTTCGTATCTGTGCAGCACAAGGGCTTTTCTTGTGCCCTGGTCAGAGCCTTCTTTCATGAAAGAAGGCCGGTGCGTAAAAGGAGGCCCTGGTTAGAAGGATCTTTCTTTTGCACACCAAGCTTCTTTTGTGAGAAAACGCTCTCACAAGGACACCAGAGAAGCCCCAGCTGCACCAGTGCAAAAGGTGGCCCTGGACAGTACAGCAGTGGCACACCGTGCTGTGGACATGGTGGTGGACAGGGCCAGGTCACAGCTGGCAGCAATAGGTAGGCGGGCAGCCAAAAGGTGGCCACAAACGTGGACCTGAATTTTGTTCCCATGACTGCAGGGGTGCTGCAGTGGCCACAACTTCGATGGCTGGTTGTAAGCCTCTTTGTTCAGCGCTGTCGTAATGTTGGGGTGCCGAACCAATAAACATGAAGTGAAGACTACCTGTAAGCTACTTCTATAAATCTCGAAGTCTGTATTTAATCCTTGTAATTTTAATTGTTCTTATATGTATACATTGTTTTTATATTTCTATTTTTGCTAGTATTGTAAGCCGTCCAGGGTCACTTTGGATCAGCGGTTCTCAACCTGTGGGTCGCGACCCCTTTGGGGGTCGAACGACCATTTCACAGGAGTCGCCGTGCATGTTAGCCCGCCATCTTGGTGCCACCGTCACTGCAGGGGTGAAATGCTCCCAGTTCGGCCGTGCCTGCGGGTCGCCGGATAGCCGGTAGCGACAGAAGCGGGAGACTTCGCCCACCCGCCGCCATTTGGGTTCTTTTACCCTCTGCGCATGCGCAGAACACTTTGCGCATGCGTAGAGGGTAAAAGAACCCAAATGGCGGCATCCGGGCGAAGTCTCCCGCTTCCATCGCTATCAGCTGTCCGGCGGCCCGCAGGCAAGCCTGAACCGGGAGCATTTCACCCCTCGTGCCACGCCCCCTTTGTCACCTCATCCCGCGCGGGCAGGGGGTTAATAAAAAACAAACAAATATAATCCAAAACACACTTACTAGGGCGGAAATTTTGAGTAGTTCGGAGAACCGGTAGCGGAAATTTTGAGTAGTTCGGAGAACCAGCAAATACCACCTCTGGCTGGCCCCAGAGTGGAGTGGGAATAGGGATTTTGCAGTATCCTTCCCCTGCCACGCCCACCAAGCCACGCCCACAGAACCGGTAGTAAAAAAAATTGGATTTCACCACTGCTTCAACTCCCAGAACTCTCAGTAATGGCCACAGGGAATTTTGGGAGCTGAAGTCCATGTACCTGGAGGGAGCCCAGATTGAGCAACATACTAGAGAATTTATAAAACAGCAAGGCTTCTCCCTGCATAGGAAGGATAATGCTGCTCCGATAATGATAATGCTATTTATGTCACATAGGAGCAGCTATGCATATAAATAGAAAAAGCACATGAGTCTTTAGGCACTGGAATGAAAACCTTCAGTGTTAAGGATGAAGGAAGCAGGTAACGGCATCCCAACCATACTCACCTGTGACTGCTACTGGCAGCTTCTGGGGATGGGGACTCTTTTTTGATGATGGGGAAAAGGGGTTCACTTTCCACACCTTGTTCTTGTTTGAGCTTGTACAGCTTCTGGCGCAAGACGTCCTGATGCCGTTCTCGCAGCCTGTGACCCAGGAGGGAGAGAGCACAGAATTAGTTCCTGTGGCCAGGGGTGTGTGTGTGTGTGTGTGTGTGTGTGTGTGTGTGTAGAATATATTCTCTCTCTCTCTCTCTCACACACACACACACACACACACACACACACACAGGAGTGTGTCTGTAGCAGGAAATGACAACCAAACCTCATGCTCCTTCCATGAAATCTATTCAGTCTGATTCCAACTCCCTGAATAAGGGCCATACACCAATGATCCTCAAGTGATAGGCATAGTATTGGGACAGCACAGCCCTCTTAAAATTATGCCTTGATATACACTATTCTTTGGCAATACGCCCCTTTCTAATGTCATTTTGAGCCGCGGTGGCGCAGTGGTTAGAGTGCAGTACTGCAGGCTACTTCTGCTGATCACCAGCTGCCAGCAGTTTGGCAGATCGAATCTCACCAGGCTCAAGGTTGACTCAGCCTTCCATCCTTCCGAGGTGGATAAAATGAGGACCCAGATTGTTGGGGGCAATATGCTGACTCTGTAAAACCGCTGAGAGGGCTGTAAAGCACTGTGAAGCGGTATATAAGTCTACGTGCTATTGCTATTTTCATCATTCTCCTCCTTTCCATCCCCACATTTATAATCCCAATATGGTTGAGCTCTTTTGTGGCTGTTTGATACAACGAATGCTTCAAAAAATTTATCAAACCCACTAAAATGGCCTAGTTCATCTTGAGAGGTACCTCTCCATCTCCAACCCGCACCTTCCAGTCGGATTAAAAGTCTCTTTTGAACTAAGCTTATTTTCCTGAAGACAACATGGATAAATCCATGTAGTTTTCCTGGTAGCTACATGGATGGGGTTGGCCAATGCTTTCTTTTGGGACATGTGTTCAATTTTCCCATCAAGTTTACAGATCTGATTTCATGGTGGACCCCAGAGGGAGCACAAACCCTGTCTGATGCTGCTTAGCTTTCTGAGATCAGCTAAGGACAGTTGGTAAGGCCAATTATTTCCACCAAATCCAGACAGACAGGATGCTAGCCAGTCTGGTTTGGTCCAGTCATTTGGGAAAGTCTTGATTAATTGGTAATGGAAAGTACATGGTATAAACCACTGAGTCCCCCTCTGGATGGAGGTGGATATAAATCAGATACGTGCATATTTACCTGGCCCGTGCCATGTATGCCTTTAGCTGCTGGAGCAGGCTCTCCCAGTAACCAATGTCCAAGTTGGGTCCCCCAGCCAGGATCTTGCCCTCGATTCCCTGGTAGATCACTTGCAACTGGTTGTAGGTCTTCCCCTTGAAGACAGATTGTACATCAGAACTAACTGAGGCATTCACCCCTTCACGACGCTCTCCTGCAAGACAAAAAGAGGAATATACAACTGGAAGAAGATACTCCTTAAATCCGTAGGACAGAAGAGGACATGGAGACAATTGTTTCCAGTGGCCAGGAAGAGTTTGTCTTGATCTCAGACAAATAGGACAGGACATATTTTTTACATGAGATTTTGAAAGGAAATTTTTGAGATGGGCTGATCAGATGCTCATTTTAACTGCACTAAGTCTATTCAAAGAACTAGCAATCCGTATTTCCTGACATTTTCCATTATAAAACAGCAAAATTGCCTAGATTCTCAGGTAGTCTTCTTCAGCTCAGTGCCTACAGCAATACTGGACTTCAATTCCCAGAATCCTTAGCTACATGGCAGGGAATTCTAGGAGCCAAAGTTCAACACTAGTAGGATGATTCACCCAATCAGAATATAATGAATGAAGGATGCGTTTTGATTGTTCAAATGGAATAGAAGTAACAGAAAAGAAAGAATTGCCCCTACATTAAAGTATCCACGTCTGCTCAGATATTCAAGGAAATGAACTTGGCAATTATGTTAATACAAATAGAGGAACGAATAAAATCCATACTGTTGATGGTATCTACTATGCTCTGCCCAATCTAGAAGAGGAAGAAGATGCTTTCCAGAAGCAAAGTAGAGATCTATCAAAGAGGTATGAAGTAGGAATGATGGAACTCTGATCACCCTGATCTGTCGGAAACAACACCTGCTAAGTATGATCTTTCCAGAAAAGTCTTGGAAGTGCAATTAGTTGTCAATGTAAAATTCCCCACCTGGCCAGGCCTGGGGAGAGGAATAAATTAATTCTGTTTTGAATTGTATTCCTTTTATATGGTTTTATGGCTTTTATCTGTAAAAATGCCCAGAGTCATTTGGACAGTGAGATGGGTAGTGTCTAAATTTCATTAAACAAACAAACGTATAAATAAGTAGATATTGATGAGAATATGAAGAGGAACTAGAGTTCAGTGGAATGGGTAATATCTAATGTCTTCAGAAAATGGAAAAAATACCCTATTTTGCTGAAGATCAGCAGTGGGTAAGGAGCTATTTTTGGCTGGAATTAACAGAGTCCTAATTTTTGTCTTTCTGCCCCTACCTGGTCCTTTCCCAGAAGCCTCCAGTTTCCGGAGTTTGGCTATTTCATCTTCAGTGATGATGGTCATGTCTCTCCAGAAATCCACATTCTTCCCTTGCTCCAACTCCATGTAAACCTAAAACAAGAGGGAAAAGATATTAGAAGAGGGAGGGACGGAGGGAGGGAGGGAGGGAGGAAGGAAGGAAGGAAGGAAGGAAGGAGAAAGAAAGGACACAACAGCTACAATGCTTGTTTTCAACGGTTATCTCTCCTTGAAATTTGAACTGAGGTAGGAATAGATGTTATAACAACAGGGACAGTAAGCATATGTGCCAAAGTTATTTTTTTTTCCTCCTGCCATACGGGGAGAAGAAAATGGAGCCGATGGGGGGGACATAGTATTTGAAAGCAAATTAAATTTGAAAAAAGAAAGAGAAGCAAAGAGAAGAAACTAGAAAATACTGTAGCAAAATAGCTTCTTGAAAAGAATTTGCATTTATTCTCTCCTTTTGTTTATAATCATCTGGACTAGACAAATTGTTTGATTACAAGTTACATGGTTGTATTAAATTGCAATTGTTAACTAGCACAGCTTCCTCCAGCCTGGTACACGTAGTCCTCGACTTATGACCGCCCCCTTGGTTTCCATTAAAATTTAGGACAGCCCCCCCCCTCAAAAGGCCTTAATGACCTGGTTCCAAAGTTCCAATGGCCACCCCCCCCGATCACATGACTACATCAGCCACTCAGCAACTGGTCAGCATTTAGGGCCATTTACAGCATTCCATGCCACCATGACTTACGACATTTTTGCTGAAAACCAGCCTCTTCCCATTTTTTGGGCAAAAACAGCTCATAGCGAACAATGGGTTTGCTTAACGACCCCCTCAAAAAAGGTTGTAAAATCAGGCTGGTCACATGGGTGACCCACTTTACAACTGTCATGTCTTACGACCGTAACGGGCAGGCTCCATTATGGTCATAAGTCGAGGACTACATGTATCTTCTAGATCAGGGGTGTCAAACTCAAGGCCCGCGGGGTGCTTAGATCTGGCCTGCGGGGCTGCCCTGGAAACAGCGAAGGACCGGCCCGCGATGCCTCTGCCAGCGAAAATGGAGCTCGGGAGGGCTGCGTGTGGCCCTTGCGAGCTCCGTTTTTGCTGGCAGAGGGTTGCAGGAGGCCGTCGCAGCCGAAAACGGAGCTCGGGAGCCCATTTTCGCTGGCAAAGCGCTCGGGCCACCACAGGCACCCCTGACACGAGGCGCCCCCGACATGAGCTGGCCACGCCCCCCCGCCCCCCCGCCAAGGTCAAACACAACCCTGATGCGGCCCTCAATGAAATCGAGTTTGACACCCCTGCTTTAGATGGTTGGGCATTTGAGCCTTAATATATTTGCAAGCCACCAAGTAGAGGAAGGCTGAGCTAGACGAACTTCGGATCAGGGTCGGGAAGAGCCTTCTCTCCCTCCTGAGAGAACAGGACAGCCACCATCGGCTGGATACCTGGATGTCTTCTAGTAGATCTTCCATGTCGGAGACAGTGAGTCCATTCAGAAATGTGTACGGTTCATGCATCTCCACTGCCAAGTCATCATCTTCAGCACTGATGTATTTTGCCAAGAGATCAATTGGCTTGGCCCGCCCGTCTCGGATCCGGATTTTGGAGCTGCCAGAAAAGGGATATCCAGGGAAAAGGGTTAGAGCAATGCAGCCCAGGATAAAGATTTTGGGAAGGGTTCGATAGCTCTACATCTGGTGGGTATCCAAGGTTAGATCCCAGACATCTCCAAAGAAAGGAATTTTCTTTGCTACCCTCCAGAAACACACTGCTGGTCAGAGCAGACAACCTTGGTGCAACAGACAAAATGCCCTTGCAGGTAAAGGCAACTTTCTGTCTTAAATCTCAATATAATTCCTGGTACAAACTGTTCAAAGTTATTGCCGCAGGCAGACAGCATTCATCCTTTCAGGTTCTCCAGGGCTGGCAGGATAGACCCCAAATGATAAGGTATCCCTAATGGAGTTGAGTGGCAGTCATGGAGGTACCCCTTGTAGAGTTCTCTATCCTGAGTAGATACGGCATTAATGTCAGCATTTGTGACATTAAACTGTAACCCTGTGCTTCAGTTTACTTGGCTGATTGAGGAATTGCGGGAGGGGGAATATTTAAAAAAAACAGCTTTTCATTTAGATGGACATCAGTTTCTATAGTCACCTAAACAGGCATGCTGTATCCATCCTGCAGACATGTCCAAACCAACAAAGGCATGATTGCTGGTTCTTATTTTTAACTATGGGCTGTTAACTGCCTATCTGCCTATCAAGGGCCCTCATTCCATCATCAATCGCTTAAGGAGATGACAGGATTGTCCTGAAAGGGCTCATCTCAAATGCCTCCATTTCCTCTTGATCCTAAGCAAATGGTATCCGCATTTCTGCTGCACAAAGCAAAACTGGCATAATGGTAGTATTGAATATTTAAACATTTATTTTCAGGCTTTTTTATTTCCAGACACATCATGATAATAGCAATAGCAATAGCACTTAGACTTATATACCGTCTCATAGTGCTTTAATAGCCCTCTCTAAGCGGTTTACAGAGTCAGCATATTGCCCCCAACAATTTGGGTTCTCATTTTACCCACCTCGGAAGGATGGAAGCCTGAGTCAACCTTGAGCCTGGTGAGATTTGAACTGCCAAATTGCAGTCAGCCAGCAGTCAGCAGAAGTAGCCTGCAGTAATGCACTCTAACCACTGCGCCACCGTGGCTCATAAGTGGCAAAAGCCATTTAAGTGCTACCAATTTGTGCAACATCAGAGGATGGGTCAATCTTTGATGCCGAGATCAAGTAGCCTACGTATCAGAACATCTAATACAGTAAATATTATCTAATACAATTATATATTGTATAATACCGTGTTTCTCAGAAAATAAGACCTAGCCTTATTTTCTTTTAGACTTGAAAATAAGCACTTGGGCTTATTTTCGAGGTGGTCTTACCTTTTTTGAGGTGCAGCAGGCCAGACTCGGTGAGCTGGACGCGCCGTGGACGCACCGTCACCTCCATTTCGAACCTTCAGCGTTCGGAATGGGGGCTTTTTGGCGAACGGGAGGAAAATAGGGAGGGGGAATTTTCCTGCCTGCCATCCTTCCCTCAGTCTGTGCTGAGTTTGAGGAATGGATGACAGGAAAATCCCCCTCCCCATTTTCCTCCCGTTTGCAAAAAAGCCTTCCGTGAGCCTCCCGAAAAGAGGGAAAAAGCAAAGCAGCTGGCCGCGGAGCTGCGGGCTTCAGGGAAGCGGTCCAACAAGCAGAAGCGCTGCACCCAGAAAGAGAAGGGCAAAAGCGGTATTTGCGCTGCCCCAAGGGGCCAGCGGGCTGCAGCTGCAGCCGAACAGTTGCCCCCCTCCCCGCACCGCCATTCGTGCTGGCCACACCCATCCCCCCCGGGCTTATTTTCGGAGTAGGGGTAATATTAGGCCCACCCCCAAAAAAATTAGGGTTGGGCTTATTATTGGGGTGGGTCGTGTTTTCGGAGAAACACGGTATACCTACAGGTAGTCCTCGACTTATGACCGGTCACTTAACGACTGATCGAAGTTACAACAGTCACCCGTCCCCAAGGTACTTGCAGCCTGGTTCAAAGTACTGACAGCCACCCGTCTCCATGGTCAACTGACCACATGTCAGGTGCTCAGCAACCAGCCTGCACTTATTGCTGTTTGGAGTGACCCAGTCATATGACCCCATTTTACAACATTTTTGCTAACAATCAGCATTTACTTCCTGTTTTCAGCAAAACTGGCCCATAGCAAACAACGGGTTTGCTTCATGAATGTGGTGGTCATTAAACAGCAGCCGCAAAAAAAGGTCCTAAAATCAGGTTGGTCACGTGGGTGATCCATTTTACATCCTTATGGACTTACTGACTGCCGGCTGCCTGCAATGTGGCAGTTCAAATCTCACCAGGCTCAAGGTTGACTCAGCCTTCCATCCTTCCGAGGTGGGTAAAATGAGGATCCAGATTGTTGGGGGCAATAGGCTGACTCTGTAAACCGCTTAGAGAGGGCTGTGAAGCACTGTGAAGCGGTATATAAGTCTAAGTGCTATTGCTATAATGGACAGTTTCCATTAAGGTTGTAAATTCAGGATTAACTATAATATCATATATGTAATACCTAGGTCCTCAGTAAGATTAGTCAACAGATCTTTCAAAGAGTTCCTATGCTTGTAAATACGATTACAAAGCGGGATTTGATGGAAAATATGATGGAAAACTCAAGTCAAGCTCCTGACCCATCTAATCCAGTACCGTGGAGTCTTCTTGACTAAAGGAAACTATTTCCAAAAATCCTAGCAGTTGGAGAACCCAAGAAATTCCAAACTAGATGTTTCACCATTAGGCTATCAATTCTTCCCTGTTCTTCATCTGATCATATTGGAAGGTTTTTGCCTTCCTTCGACTCCAAAGAAATATATTGGCAGCAGGGGTGGGTTCCACTTACCTTCCCCACAGGTTCGCATTGCTTCCGCACATGCTCAGTAGCTTCAATCAGCCCGAAACACAGCTGAGGAGCTGATCAGCTGTGCTTCGGGCGAAGGAATAAAGGTCAGTATAAACCCGGGGGCGGGCGGGCGGGAGGGCCCTTTTTCAAGCAGCAGAACAGGAAAAACCTTCCAAACAGTAAAAAATTCACAAAAAAAATTCCCCCAAAAAGATGGCGGCGCCCACGGACCGGCACCGACCGAACGTCACCAGCAGGTAGCTAACGGTTCGGGCGATCCAGTCCGAACCGGGAGGAACCCACCCGATTGGCAGAATCAGATCTGAGAATTATGCTGTGGATTAGTAAATTCAAGAAATGGTTTTATTATTCTTTTATATTTGGGAACTTAATTGCCCCCTCCCCTGAAGACCTAGGTTCCATCCATTGTCCCCGTTTACCGTAGCTTGGCTTGCTGAAGATGGAAATTGTCCTCTTGCTCCTCCCACGTCTTGAAATGCTCCGCCTCTTTCTCCCGCTGCAGCATCTCCAGCTCTTGCTCCCTCATGGCTTTTTCCCGCTCCCGCTCCAAGCGGAGCTGCTTCACCTGGTACACGTGGGGAAGGGAGGGGTTAACAGAGGTACACAACACACTGGCACTCATTTAACAGACTAGCAGAGTTGGAAGGGACCTTGTAGGTCATCTAGTCCAACCCCTCGCCCAAGCAGGAGACCCTACCCTCCCTTCTCACTCCGGAGCAGTGATTCTTAAACCTCAGCAACTTTAAGATGTGCGACTTCAACGTTGGAGTCCAGATATCTTAAAGCTCTCCTGAGGTTGAGAAACCATGGATCCAGGGCACAGTGCAGAGCAGTAGCAGACCCTGCTCCTGCTCTTAAACTCCAGCATCAGAGTTGATGATATTCTAGGTTCAACTCAGAGAGGTGGGCTTTCTGAAAAATCTGGAACCACAAAAATTTGTTATGCAAATGAGCAAGACCCCCTAGCAATACAGGTAGTCTTTGTTGTGACCCAGCGCAGCAAACCCCCAGAAACGACACACACACACACACACACTTGTCCAAACTAAAGAAGGTTTTATCACGAATCAAGGCTTAGTGATCATTTAAGATCAGAGTTTCTCCCAAAGGGGGT
>QLTV01002258.1:1172787-1186426 GCA_003457575.1 Thermophis baileyi
GACATAGCAGACTCCACTAGCATCCTGGTCCCACTACCTGAGGAAAAAGCCAGGACAGCAGGGTCCAAGTTACAGTATCTGGATCTTGTGGAGTGGGGGAGATTCTTCCATTGGGCACACAATTCCTTTTTTTGCCTATGCAAGCATATCAGAAATGCCAACCAATCTTCTGAAGCAACTGTCTCCTTTATCTTCACTTTGAAAGAACATTTCAGGCAGGGGCATCTGGAGGGAGGGTCAAAAAAGTCAAGATGGCAGCTGTAACTACATGATCACAGCCACCATCTTGATTTTTTTTTCATTCCCCCCCCCATTCCACATCTTATTCCAAAGGTGTGAGAGAAAAAATGTGGCTGAGAAAGAAAAGTTAACATGGTGCCCACATTTTTGCCACTTTTAATTTGTTTTGCTATTCCCTTTCCCTTTTTATGTTAGCTTGTATTTTAATCTTTGATGTTGAAATTTAATAATAATATAAAATATATTTCCTGGGGAAAGAACAGTGGAAAACAGCACAGACATTACCTTCCCCAAGTGGGAGATCACAATTCCCGCAAATACTGTAATATCAGATTTATGCTTGGAACAGATGTTTACCTCTCTCCACTCAAAAAGGAGATGAGCAATGACTTCACATAAAGGACACCAGATTTTACCCTGTTCCATTTCCACTTAAACCAAGAATCTAAGAAGCAATAATAGTCACTCTAGAAACACCAAAGATGATCTGGCCAATGAAATCCTAGCTTTTTACTAGCCAGGCAATATGCTGGTATGATTGCAGTTGCACTAACTTGGTTTGCAAATCCTTGCAAATATTATTTTAAAAGGACAGTTCATTCTACTGTTTATATAAATAACCTCTTCATAAAATTATTTAATAGCAAATATTGTAAATGATTGCCCTGGCAATTCCACAGTTTGCCTTTTTCTTGGCAATGTAATCCGTATAAAACTGTCCCCCACCCACCATCACTTTCCCATACAGTACTAATTGTTAAACTAGGATTTCTATGCTGTAGTTTTGCTGCAAAATCACATTGCCCACTAGATGGCAGCCACAACATTACGTTCTGCTATGTGTCTCTGGCCATCTAGTGGTCAGCTGGATTTTTGCAGGGTAGATGTGGAAGCAGGACCTCTTTTAGAATGAATTAAGTACTCTTTTTTATTGGAATTTTTTGCTCTCTGGTGTGAACTGAATTGGTCAAAAGAAACACTGCAGGAGAGCCATGTTAGTCTACGGTAACATTAGAAGGAGTCTGGTCATACCTTTTCTGACTAACAGATTATATTAAAAGGCATAAGCTTTTGTGAAGCGTAACATTGGATGAAGTGATACCACTGAATCTTCGGCATATAAAGTAGGGACTCGGTTGGTTATTTCCCTCTTAGCAACTTCTACCTTCTTCTGGAACAATCCAACCATCTTTGTGCCAAAATAACGGCAACACAAATCAGCTTTAAATCACTTTGGTGATGGTTGGGTGATGCTGCGAAAACACCAGCAAGTTTCTCTAGGTCTAAATCCCTTCCTAGGAGAAAGCAAAGAGGGAAGAATGCAGAAGAAATATTTCTAAACTCACTGGACAAATATGCCTTCGTTCTTCATACTCAGAAATATTTTAGCCAGAGATGGACTTCACATCTGTTCAAATCAAAATACCAGCCTCAGGCTTATATTCCTGATTTTGCAATTTTCTGTGGGTGCATCGAAGGTCACTGAGGCGAGATGGAAGAGTTGCTTTTGGGAGCTAAAATGTCTTGCTGGTTCCTTCTTCTGGAAAACTGCGATTGGATGCAAAATTGATGATTCTGTCCCTATTTATATTAGGAATCTGATCTCTGACTGATCTAACCAATGGTGGAATGAAAACAGTGTTATTTTTTTATTGAAAGAATTGAGAATGGAAGCGCCAACCTGAAATTCTGGAATAAATCATGACATTGTATTTTAATTCATTATTGTTGCTGCCTTGAATAAAATGTATTCAGCCATCTGCACTGACACATGTACAGTGTCAACCCTGAAATGAACCTGGCCGAGGCCATCTCGACAGGGAGGGGGGAATAGTTAGCTTGGGTTATGCCGTCAAAACAAAAAGTTTTCCTGTGGGAACCAAGATCATTCCAACAGGTGGCTGGGAGAGGAGGAGTGGAGTAACCAAGCAACCGGCCAGCACCTCTGTTGGACAATGCGACTGATGACTTGGGGGAAGGGGAAAACTTTCACTTTTTAATTAGGTGAAAATTGTTCTTTGAGGAATCTACCTGCCTCGGAGTTCTGTTCTGAATGGGTGCATTTCTTGGAACGCTGACATACAGGTAGTCCTTGACTTACAACCACAATTGAGCCCAAAATTTATGTTGCTAAGTGAGATATTTGTTTTAACAAATTTTACCACCTTTCTTGCCACAGTTCTTAAGTGAATCACTGCAGTCGATAAGTTAATAACCCTGTGGTTAAGTGAATCTGGCTTTCCCATTGACTTCACTTGTCAGAAGACCTTGATGGAGATATGAAGGAACTGTTTCCTAGACCAAAGGTGCTGAAGCATTTTAAAGTCCAGAACTAAGCAATAATATTCAGAAGCAAATACATCCTTGATTCACTGGGTTATAAGAAGGAGGGGAAGGCACAATCAGAAGGGGAGGCTTGCAAGATTCGGTAATTATAGTCTATCATAATAAAAGTACCGTATTTTTTGGAGTATAAGATGCACTCCCCCCCCCCAAAAGTGGGTGAAAATTTTGGTGCGTCTTATAGACCGAATACGGGCCTGTTTTTGGCTTCCCGAGCCCTCCGCGCATCGCATTTTTGCATGCCCCGGCCCCCAGAAGCAGTCTGCAGTGCTCCGCAAGTCCCATTTTTGCCAAAAACGGGCCTGTTTTTGGCCTCCCGAACCCTCTGCGCATCATGTTTTCGCCCTCCCCGACCCCCAGAAGCAGTCTGCAGTGCTCCGCACGTCCTGTTTTTGCCATAAACGGGCCCATTTTTGCCAAAAACAGACTCGTTTTTGGCCTCCCGAACCCTCTGCGCATCGCGTTTTCGCCCTCCCCGGCCCCCAGAAGCAGTCTGCAGTGCTTCACACATCCCGTTTTCACCAATAACGGGCTTGTTTTCACCAAAAACAGGCTCGTTTTTCGCCTCCTGAACTCTCCGCGCGTCATGTTTTCGCCCTCCCCGGCCCCCAGAAGCAGTCTGCAGTGCTCCGCACGTCCCATGTTTGCCAAAAACGGGCCCATTTTTGCCAAAACCAGCCTGTTTTTGGCTTCCCAAACCCTCCGCACATCCCGTTTTCATCTTCCTTGGCCCCCAGAAGCACTCTGCAGGCCAAAAACGGGCACGTTTTTGGCGAAAACGGGATGCACTGAGGGTTCGGGAGGCCAAAAATGGGCCTGTTTTTTGGCCTGCAAAGTGCTTCTGGGGGCCTGGGAGGGCGAACACGGGACGCGCAGAGGCCAAAAACTATTTTTTTTTCTTGTTTTCCTTCTCTAAATCTAGATACGTCTTATAGTCTGGTGCATCTTATAGTCCGAAAAATACGGTAGTTTTAACCTTCTGTGGGATTGATTTCCTGGTCTGGTCTGGCCTGGCTAAGGGGTTGACACTACTTATGTAGACTGAGTAGTTGTTAGAACCTTGTTTATTTCGAACTCCTCTCTACAGAGAATAAATAGTACTGTCACAGAAAAGAACAGCATTGTGGGAGTAAAACATATATAACATAAATCAGAGGTAAATGTCACTGGTTTCCTACCCCTGAACATCAAACAAAAATGTACTTTAAGCTCTTTCCTTCCTTGAAGCCCAATTCTTTAAGAAAACATCTGGAGAACCTGAAAGTTTACAAATGGCTGACCTGCTAAAATCAAAGTATTTTTGAAAGCAATGCCATTTTTAGAATTTATTATACAAATATTGGGATGGTTAAAGATGCCAGGGAATCTTGAAAAAAATCAAGATAAGTCCTCTTTTCCTGGAACCAGGATTGTGGTTGTAAATGATATACCCCCAGAGGGGTAATATGAGGCAGCCTGATTTATACACATCTTGAAAAGAACATCTAAAAACCAACTGTGAGTGGAATTTGCTCAGCCTTTTCTGCCTTGGTTGTCCTTGGAACAAGTCAGAATCCATTTTGGAATCTGAAGGGTGTTTGAAGCATGCCCAATTGTTATTGTTAGAGTTGGGGGAGAAATTAGATTTTCATTTTAACACACACCGTTTCGCATTTTCCCGAAGACGTAGATCGAAATGTAGCTATATTTCAAAATCAACATTTTTCTACATTTAATTGTTTCTCCAGTCCACTGAATATGCACCAGAGATATAAGAAAACATGGACCCATATGCAAATGAGTGTATGTTAGGGAAAGTTCAAAGAAAATGTTATAAAAATAGGATAAATGTGAAGGGGAAAAAATGTATGTGAATTTTGATAAGGATATTCAAATACAAGTAGTCCTCAACTTACGACCACAATTGAGTCCAAAATTTATGTTGCTAAGTGAGACATTTGTTAAGTGAGTTTTGTCCCATTTTATGACCTTTCTTGTCATAGTTGTTAAGTGAATCAATGCAGTTGTTAAGTTAGTCACACAGTTGTTAAGTGAATGTGACTTCCCATATTGACTCTGCTGGTCAGAAGGTCGCGAAAGGGGATCACATGACCCTGGGACACTGCAACCGTCATAAATATGAACCAGTTGCCAAGCATCCGAATTTTGATCACGTGACTGTGGGGGATACTGAAATAGTTGTAAGTGTGAAAAATGGTCATAAGTCACTTTTTTCAGTGTCGTCGTAACTTTGAACGGTCACTAAATGAACTGTTGTAAGTCGAGGACTGCCTGTACCTGCAAAGTGTTGCTCAAATGAAATGACCATTTCCTGGGGTCTTTGAATTTTGGTTTAATGTCAAAACATTAGAGATTGAATAACATCAATGACCAGATTTTCCATCCTTAATTATACCACAATTTTTTAAAAAGAGAGATTTTGTTTTGTCTATCCTGACTAATCTGATTTTCAGGGACGTGAGGGAATCTTGCCATATGAATTCTATTTATACTGTATAGGACTCCTTTATAGGGGATTAAAGGTTCAGCATCTCCAGTAAGGCAGGCTGAATTTCAGAGTTGCCCCACCCCAATTTTAATAAAGGTCCAGATATACCCAAGAAGAAACTTCACTTTCACAAAGTTGACTTTTCCCAGTCTTTCCTGTACTTGTGAATCCTGAAAACTGCATCAACTCTGCATCTATGTGACTTTTTGACCTCTGGGCAAATGGAAGAAATGGGTAAGGAAAAAGTTCTTCACAGGCTGACGCAGGACTGGTCAAAGAAGTCAAGATGGCAGCCACAACAGTGTGACCGAAACTACAACTGTTTTTATGGGCAAGGTAGTCTGTCTCCAGGATCATATTAAAAGAAGGGGAGGGGAGGGCTTAGATGATATCCCACCATCTTGATTGTTTTTTGACCCTTTCTGTAGTGTAGATGCCTACCTGTGTCTCATTTGACCAATTATTAGTTAAATGGGTGTGTATTTAAGAAGCAAAATCTTCTCTTTCTCCTCCTCCTCTTTCCCTTCTTTGTATTTTAGAGGCAAAAGGCCTCCTCCTCCTCCTCCCCCTCCTCCTCCTCCCTGATTGCTGATTTCTTCTCTTCAAGATGAAATTTAAACAGAAGTGAGGCTTTTCAGTCATATATTTCTTAAGAAATCTGACTTCTGCTTCAAATACTTCAAATGGATGTGTTCTTGCTGATGGCCAGCTGGCCGTAGACCATACTCCGCATCCAAGACAATTATATTACAAGCTATTTTCTCTTTGACAGGATCTTCTGCTACCGAATTTTCCAGTGTTCTTTCACCACTCAGTATGATCAGGAGTATCTCCTCTAACAAAGCCGCTGCTGAATTCAATCTTCCAATAATGAATATGGTAGCTGGAGAAATAATTGGAGATTCTGTGACTAATTGGATAACTGGACCGTGAATTTCATAAGCAGAGGGCAGGGGTTGTTTGGAAAATTCGAAAAGTCACAGTCCTGATTGGAGGAAACAGTCATTTAATTCAACTCCATTCCAAGCTTGGCAGCAAAACAGATTGGTAGCCAGGGCTGGAAAAGACATCTTTCCACTGAGATTTATGAGACTCATTGCCAATTAAACCAGAGAAGATTACACCGACTTGGAAAGACCAATCATCTGATGTAACCTTCCCCAGTGTATGGTATACAGCAGAGGTGGGATTCAGCCGGTTCGGATCGGTTTGGGCGAACCGGTCGTAGCGACCTGCGGGTGGGTGGGCCCGCCCGGGTGCAATCCCGTCCTATATCGCTATGGTTTTGACGTCGCACGCATATGTGCGGATGGCGCGTGCGAGCGAATTGCCGTGTTGTTTGAAGCTAACCGAGTGTGCGCGCGCACTCACATTTCCGGTACTGGGTGAACTGGTAGTGTCAGTATGTGAAGCCCACCTCTGGTACACAGGTAGTCCTCAACTTCAAACCACAGAACTTCCCATTCCTAAGTGAGGTAATCATTCAGAGAGTTGTGCCCGATTTTATAAAAAAAAATTGCCATGGTTGTTAAGTGAATCACATGGTTGTTAAGCAAATCTGGCTTCTCCCATCTGTCGGCTGGGAAATGGCAAATGGCAATCACATTATATTGTGATGTTGTGCAATCAGGGATGTTGCAACCATCATAAACACATGTTGATTGCCAAGCGCCCAAATTCGGATCATGTCACTGCAGGGATGCTGCAACAGTTGTAAGTTGCACCTGAAGCAGAGGTGGGTTCCTCCCGGTTTGGACTGGTTCTATAGAACTTGGCGGCCTGGGTCGCTAGAACCGGCAGCGACCCAGGCCTGCCACGCCCCCGCACCGGTTCTTTCGGCGGCGCCATAGGTGCCGCCATCTTGTTTTTTGCTTCTGCGCATGTGCAAGAAGCTTTTTTTAAGCACTGCGCATGCACGAAGCGCATGTCAAGCCCGCGTGGTGCGACACTGAGTGAACCGGCAGCGAAGAAAACCAGAACCCACCCCTGACCTGAAGGCACAACAAGAACCAATGGATGCAAATTAATCAAGGAAAGACCCAATCTAGAACTAAGGAGAAATTTCCTGACAGTGAGAGCTATCAGTGGAATGGCTTGCCTCCAGAAATTGTGGATGCTCCATCATTGGAGGTTTTTAAAAAGAGATTGGACAGCCGTTTGTCTGAAATGACGTAGGGTCTCCTGCTTGGACTAGAAGACCTCCAAGATCCCTTCCAACTTTTTTTTTCCTGTTAGTCTGTAACTGCAAGGACCAGTCATAAATCACTGTTTTCGGTGCTATCGTAACTTTGAACACATACTAAACAAATGGTCGTAAATCGAGGACTACCTGTACAAAGCCACCAGATCAGGAAAGACATACAATTATAAGAAAAGACCAACATTGTTTTAAAGCCAAGTGATATGAGCCTTCTTGTTGGCCATGTATGAATTGATCAGCGTTTTTCAACTTTGGCAAGCTGGACTTCAACTCCCAGAATTTCCCAGCCAGCAGGCAGACTAGGGAATTCTGGGAGTTGAAATCTACACAACTTAAAAATGCCAAGGTTGAGAAACATTGCTCTATGCCAGGGGTGTCAAACTCGCAGCCCGCGGGCCAGATGTGTTCTGCGCTAGCCATGCCCACCCCTGTTTTAGCGAAGGGGGAAAACTTGCGATACGTCACGTGAAGACAACGTGACGCCGCCGGTTTGACACCCTTGCTCTGTGCTATCCAGAAACATTTTAGATTAAAGGAGAAATGCATTTGGTTGTTTCCGAGAGTTTTTAAAAGCCTCCTGAGCTGACTAGCCGAGGGCAGGATGTTCATTCGTATTCTGAAACTTTCTTCTAGTTTCCGTTTCTGTCAATTTAATTTTCTCTTGGGTTTTTAATCAAGTTAAATCAGAAATCCAGGAAATGGGAGTGTATGAAAAAAACTCAATATTCTTTGACTCCAACGGCAGTGTGTTTTCTCCATTTTTTTCCCCCTTCACTGAAACCCATGGTCCAGGAAACCCAAAATATTTAAATAAATATTGAGATTCTGTTCCCACTGATTCATTTTACTGTCTTGTTCTGATCTATTTGATCATTGCAACTGCAGAAAGCTACTTCGTAAGGACTACACACACACACACACACACACACAGTGCCTGGGCCAATTGCCTGCCCCCCATGGGTCTGTTCTCTTCCCCCAAGGACTTACTCTTCCAATAAAGAGAAGCTGAATCACAAACTGAAATATCAGCGTGTCTGCACACCCATCCATTTAAACTCAAATCACGTCTCTGGGGAGAAGAAAGAATGTTCAGCGTTTCCCAGTTCATTTCATCCTGAAGGGCTTCTTTGTCTTTCGTTGTGCGATCCTTTGTCCAGAGGTGAGAGATGGGTGTTTTACTGTCAGGTTGTTGGCCAGACAACCGCATGGAATTCACACGGAACAGAGCAAAGCCTGGGTCTATTTTAATGGTTGACGGGGAATACAATGCATTCCCAAGGCATGGTGATACAGCTCCGTTCCAAATCTTCCAGAGTAGCCTTCTCGCTTCTGTTTATCTTTATGTAATCCGCTTTTATTATTGTTAAAAATAAATCAAGGCGGCCGACATACAGAGCCCTGGTGGCACAGTGGTTAGAATGCAGTGCTGCAGACTAACTCTGCTCACAGCCTGGAGTTCGATCCTGATGGGGCTCAAGGTCTACTTGTCTACTGTCGACCTCACCCCATTCCTAAGAGGTCTGTAAGGGGCGTGCATAAGCGCACCAGCGTGCCTACCGTCCCTGTCCTACTGTCCTATTGTCTTCATCTATCTGTATTCACTTTGATTATGTTTATGTTTATACCTATACCTGCTATCTTGTACATGTTTGACAAATAAATAAATAAATAAATAAATAAAGGTTGACTTCCATCCTTCCAAAGTCAGTAAAATGAGGAGCCAAATTGTTGGCGGCAATATGCTTCCTCCTCCTCCTCCTCCTCCTCCTCCTCCTCCTCCTCCTGTCTCTACAACAACAACCTTGTGAGGTGAGTTGGGTTGAGACAGAACAACTGATCTAAAGTCCCCCAACCAACTTGCATGCCAAAGGCAAGACTAAAACACCACAGTCTCCTGGTCATGGCCCAAAGTCCCTCAGCCAGCTTTCATGCCTAAGGCGGGACTTGAACTCTCAGTCTCCCACTTTCTAGCCTGTTGCCTTAATCACTCGACCAAACTGATTCTCTTAGAAGCCCACCAGGTATAAGGAAGTCCAGTTCATGCTATCTTTAGCTAGCAGATCATGGACCAAAACAGTTACAGGCAAGGTCAAGCGAGCATTTCATCCCATTGCACGCAGTTGTATTGACTTCGGAGTGATTTACAACCAGGAAAGTCTGTTTGGGCCTTGCATCTTGTGCCTTTTCTTGATCATTTTCTCTTACCAAAAATTCCAGGATTTCCAATGGAAAAGCTGAGGGTGGGAGCAAGACCCACAGATGCCTGGCATCGGGAAATGAGGCATAGGAAGAATATTGTTTTTCCAGGCCCCGCCTGGAAATTCCAAGCACAAGAATGCTAGGGACGTAGGAATGTAAAGTCTGAACCACCACATTCTTGGCAATTGTCAGTATGTTTATTTATTTTATTTATTATCTCACCTTTATTGTTTTTTATAAATAGCTCAAGGCAGTGAACGTATCTAATATTCCTTCCTCCTTCTATTAGCAATAGCACTTAGACTTATATACCGCTTTACAGTGCTTTACAGCACTCTCTAAGCGGTTCACAGAGTCAGCATATTGCCCCCAACAATCTGGGTTCTCATTTTACCCACCTCAGAAGGATGGAAGGCTGAGTCAACCTTGAGCCGGTGAGATTTGAACCGCTGAACTGCTGAACAGTCAGCTGAAGTAGCCTGCAGTACTGCACTCTAACCACTGCGCCACCTCGGCTCCTTCCCCCATAACAACAACCCTGTGAGAGAGAGAGTGATTGGCTCAAAGTCACCCAGCCGATTTTCATGCCTAAGGCGGGACTAGGACTCACAGTCTCCTTGTGATTGGCTCAAGGTTGCCTAGTTGGCTTTCATGCCTAAGGTGGGACTAGAACTCAGAGTCTCCTTGTGACCTAGTCTGACCAAGGTCACCTAGTCTGCTTTCATGCCTAAAGAGGGACTGGAACTCACAGTCTCCTTGTGATTAGCCCAAGGTCGCCTAGTTGGCTTTCATGCCTAAGGGGGGACTGGAATCCACAGTCTCCTGGTGATTGGCCCAAAGATACTCAACTGGCTTTCACGCTTAAGGCAGGGCTAGAATTCACAATCTCCTGTTTTCTAGCCTGATGCCTTAACCACTAGACCAAATTGACTCTACCAACTGTTCTACCAAGATTAAACCATGACAGCGCTGCATCCCAGAACATGGGGGAATTAAGGAAATATGGACAAACAATTCTGGAGGAACTTTTCATGATGCTTCACAGCTCAGGAAAAAAATTCAGAGAACGGCTTCAACTTTGAGCTCGTCTCCTCAAGCTGCCATATTGGTCTGAAATCTGGAAGATTGTCAGTGTGTTTATAGAGCCATTGCTACTTGTTAAGGATGCATATCTTGCTGTGCAGGACTGGTATATTCTCAATCAGAAAAATGTGGTTCCTTGTGCTGCCCATAATTAGCTATGAATTGCGGGGCAAATGGACATTATTATGTATTTACTGAGAAGGAAACAAGGGAGTTGGTGGAAATACAGTTGGCTGCAGGTGACAGCTGCCAAAGGAAGTTGAATTGGGAATGGAGCAGAGATGCTTGCCTGGTGAATTTAACCCTTTCTGTCCAAACTTAAACCGGCTTTTTTCTCTCTGCATTCCTTCCATTCATCTCTTCTGTCTCCTTCCAATTAATCCTTTCACTTGCCAATGTAAATCCTGCTCTCTCTCTCTCTCTCTCTCTCTCTCTCTCTCTCTCTCTCTCTCTCTCTCTCTCTCTCNCCTCTCTCTCTCTCTCTCTCTCTCTCTCTCTTTTTTTTTTTTTTTTTGCTGTTTCTCTTGGAAGAACATTTGTATTTCAGTGTATAAGAATGGTTTTGTGTGTGAGAAAGGGATTGATATACTGTAGGCGAGGGAGGGAAAATTGATGTTATAAATTGGATATTTTCATTTTCAGATAATTAGTATTAATGTGTGACTATTAATTCAGTCGATAGAACTTTGCCTTGTCTTGGTCCTTCCATGGCTTCTGGCAGATTGTACGTGTACATATATGTACACACATACACAAGCATGTCACATGTACATATTTCTTCAATGGGTGGGGGGCTTTCCTGAACTAGTTTCAGTTGTAGCTGGCTGTCCTTGATTGTGCTTTTATTAATTTTATTTTTAGCATTTTTATTTTGAACTGGTCTGTGGCTGCATAAACTTTATCTGTGGAAGAAGATGAGCATTGCATGGGGTTGTTACTGCGATAATAGTCGCCATCTGCCCTCCCCACTTCCCTGTTTACTGCTTCTTACATGATCTTGGAACATAATGTTTTGCTTGTAGCACAAAAGTGTTTTAAAAAATGTATTTGGAAGACTCTTCAAATAAACACAGATAGTCCTCAACTTATGACCACAGTTCCATTGCTAAACAAGGCAGTTGTTAAGGGAGCGGTGCCCAATTTTACAACCTGTCTTGCCACAGTTGTTAAGGAAATCACTGCAGTTGTTAAGTGAATATGTGGTCATTAAACAAACCCAATTTCCCCCACCTACCCCCGTTGATTTTGCTTGTCAGAAGCCAGCTGGGAAGGTCACAAATAGCAATCGTGACCCAGGATGCTACAACTGATGTGTACAAAGTTAGCACCCACCCCTCTCCTAGAAGAATGAAATATTTTGAGAAATATTTAAAAAAAAGGCAGAATGTTATATTTCCCTAAAGGAGAAACATGCTCTTGGAAAGCAGCCCCCACCTTTCTTAATAGCCCCAGCAGGACTGGGCCAGCCTATCTACAAGACAAAAGACCTTCAGCTCCAGGATGATGGGATTAAGACATGGCCCTCCAGGACATAATAGGATTATCTAGCAGCAGGGCTCACTGCATTACAAAATCTTCTAAGGACATTGCATCAGCCCAAGCTTCAACCAAACTTGTCTCAGACAAACTCCTAGGTCTGGATTTGCACATGGCCCCATGGGAGTCTGACAACAGCCAATAGAATACATGTTCTTGCCCAGGAACAGGAAGCTCAAGGGCAAGGCCCAAGAGAAGGTATAAATACCCCTCATTCTCAACTCCATGTGGTCAGCTGCCCAGAACCACCCATGTGCTTCTGCTTCATCAATAAATGGACCCTCTTTCCAATCAGCCTCCAGCCTCCATTTTGTCTCTAACGTCTTTCTCCCGGCTTGGAACTGAACCAGATGGATAGTTCTTCCAACAGTTGTAAACACATGGCAGTTGCCAAGCACCCAATTGACCATGGATCATGTGACCGTGGGAATGCTGTGGTGGTTGTAAGTGCAAGGACTGGTTATAAATCACTTTTTTTCAGTGATGCTGTAACTTCGAATGGTCACTAAACAAATGGTTGTGAGTCAAGGACTACCTATAAAGTGAGATAGGGCAGAGAGCACAGCAAACCCCAAGGGAGGTATCCAAAAGCATCTTTGCACACCTGGGCACCGAAATATCTGTCCGTGCTGCATAAAAGGGCAACATTTGTGAGTCCTCACCACTGTGTGTTCTCTTTCCTTCTCTCTTTAGCCTCTGCTCTCAGCTAGCAAGCACCACCTGGCCTTCAGAAATCAGCAAGCATTGTTGGCATCTGGGTGAGCCGTTGTTCCTTTGTGGCAACGAAGAATGCCAGCAAGGAGAGCCAACCGAAGGCAGCCAATGACTTGTACATTTGTATTGGGTTTAGGCCATATGTCAAGGCAGGTAATCGCGGTTAGCATTTGGCAAGAACAATGGGGAAGCTGGAATGGAGCGAGTGGTTGATTTTGGTCCTTTCTCCTCTTTTGCGCTATTGTAGGTACAAGAGCAGCTGAGGCCAACTCGAGAGCTTTCCAAGCACCAGGAATTTGCTGCCTTCTTCCTCTTAACACCCTGGCCTGCTTTTCTCATTATTGCTCCTGGATAAACAGAGCAGGATGGAGAAACGGAGGCACGGAGGATGCCAAACCACAGGCTCTGAGCTTAGAAGTGTCTTGTAAAGCGCGATTCCTTTCACCCAGTGGAGGTGGACAAGCAGGCACGTTCCTTTGTTTGGAGGTGGGGGTGTTCAGTTCTGTTGAATTTCCAGGGAGGAAAATGTCTAGCTGAAACCAATCCATGCTTACTTTTTTCCTCCAAATGTAGCCTAAACAGGTTTTTTTGGAAGAGAGTAAGTCTCTGTTGGGACTTCTTTCCATGAATAATATTAAAAAAGAAACAAAACTCACAATTTTTTTACTGATTGAAAAGCCTAAAGCTCAGTCTAGGGCAGGGGTCTCCAACCTTGGCCACTTTAAGCCTGGCGGACTTCAACTCCCAGAATTCCCCAGCTGGGGAATTCTGGGAGTTGAAGTGCCACAAGTCTTAAAGTTGCCATGGTTGGAGACCCCTGATCTAGAGAACAGAAG
>QLTV01002258.1:1188123-1208853 GCA_003457575.1 Thermophis baileyi
GTTTCCACCCATTGCTTCTTGTCCTACCCTCAGGTGCTTTGGAGAATAGTTTGACTCCCACTTCTTTGTGGCAACCCCTGAGATATTGGAACACTGATATCATTTCTCCCCTAGTCCTTCTTTTCATTAACCTCGCCATACCCAGTTCCTGCAACCTTTCTTTATATGTTTTAGCCTCCAGTCCCCTAATCATCTTTGTTGCTCTTCTCTGCACTCTTTCTAGAGACTCAACATCTTTTTTACATCGTGGCGACCAAAACTGGATGCAGTATTCCAAGTGTGGCCTTACCAAGGCATTATAAAGTGGTATTAACACTTCACGTGTCCTTGATTCTATCCCTCTGGGATGACATGATCCCAGGACACTGTAACCGTCATAAATATGAGTCAGTTGCCAAGTGTCTGAATTTTGATCACGTGATCATGGGGACGCTGCAACCGTCGTTAAGTGGGGAAAACTGTCCTAAGTCACTTTTTTCAGTGCTGTTGTGACTTTGAATGGTCACCCAACAGTTGTAAGTCAAGGAATACCTGCAACTGCAGAAAGCGGAGAATTAAGAAATTTCTACCTCCTCTCATGTCCAATCCAGTCACATGTCCTCCTTGATAACATTTGGTTTCCTCTTGAGGAACTGAGGGGGGGAAAAAATTAAACACAGATCCACTAATAGTGGGTAAAACAGAATCATATATTTTGCAATAAATAACTTGGAGATCTAACATAGCTTCCGGGCTGCAGGGAAGCAGGAACCTCTCGTGAAGGAAATGCTTATCATCCCATTTCTGTGAAAGACTTTTCTCCTTGTCTCCTTCCCCTTCAATTCTCCATCTTCAAATCCAAACATGGACCCAAATTTCGGGTTCCAAATCAGATGGACCAAAGATGACATTTTATTAGCAACCCTCTCTTATTTTATTAATATCTAAAGACATAACAGAGCAGGATGGATAAGTACTGTAGCGTGTTTTTCAATATTTTATTATACTTTCCCACATCCCCATCCATAATACCTATTATAGGTATGCATTTGTTAATAAAATATTATCAAAAAAAAAAAGGCAATTTTGGTAGCATTGTTTTGATGGTCCATATTAAGATTCTTTTTGTTTGTTTGTTTGTTTGTTTGTTTGAGCTGTGTGGTTCAACACCACACAAAAAAAGATTCTTGCCATATAGCACATACATTGGTTTTTCTCAGCATCTGAGGCTATCTGAAAAGTGCTCAAAGAACAGAAAAGTGGACAATTTCCAACACTTTTCTGTGGAGATTCTTTGTGCACTTTCCAAACGCCCTCAGGCTGAGAAAATCAGTGTATGTGCTATAGGATAAGAATCTTTTTTTGTGTGGTGTTTACCCACACTACTAAAACACAACAATAACAAAAAGAACCTTGGAAATGGTCCAACAATGCAGACGTTCTGATATTAACTTAGAAATTTTCTGAGAAATAGACATTTGAGTTTAATAACAGGGAAATGCCGTGGTTTTTCAGCGAACCCATTGCAGTGTTTATAGGATCCTGGAAGTAAATACCGGTTTCCAGGGGGAAAAAACATTGTAAATTATGGTCATGTCACCACAGAATGCTGCAAATGGCCATAAATGCCAGCCAGTTGCAATGGGCCCAAAATATGGTCACATGATTGTGGTGGGTGCCCTGGATGTTAGAATTTTGAATCTGGGTCTTAATTCCCCCTTTCAGGGTTCATCGTGGTGGCATGGTGTTCATATGCTGACTCTGTAAACCGCTTAGAGAGGGCTGTAAAGCACTGTGAAGCGGTATATAAGTCTAAGTGCTACTGCTGCTGCTATTGTAATTTCAAACAATCGCTCAGCAACCAGTCATAAGTCAAGGACCGCTTGTAGAGTGTTTCACTGCTGCTTTGTGTTGATGACATGGGACTGACAGGAGGATTGTTGAACTGCAAAGGCAAGAGATGCTCCATGTGTGTTAAATCTCTTTTATCAAGGAATGTCCATTGAGCAGTGATGCAAAGAAAGGCAAAGAAATGTGCCAATAGTAGGGGGGGGGGATGAAAAGAGCTAGTTGCGCGTACTTTGGTTCTGAATCAGGCTGTAGCTAAATTGTAATCCAGGAAAAAAAGTGAGCAGAGCAGAAAAAAGAACGGAGAAAGGAATGTTACACGAGAAACCATTTTCCTTAGAAAAATAAAGAGTACAATAGCATAGAGGTCACCCGGGATGGTGAGTGGGACTGTCCAATTGAAACTCCACCCTTTTTGCATAAAAGGGGCATGGCTTTGATTGCACAGGGATGGGAGCCATCTTGACTTTGATCCCCTATGAATGCCCCTGCAGGTGGTACTGTATAGTAGTAGTTTAGAAGTCTCAGGACACAGCAGGTCTACAACTGGGACCCGGAAGGGAGATTTATCACGTTGGATTATGGAGATTGGCAGAATGTACTTTATGATGTGGTACATTTTAAGATGAATTCTGAAGGCCGTGGGAATAAAACCTGCTGCAGTGAGCCTTGCCCACTCAGATACCCATCCTGAGGAGCTGCAGTGTGCGGTTGGATCACAAAGATTAACAAATGTTTCTTCATGCTGCTCGCTGTTGGATCGGAGATGTACCCACCCTTCTTCGGCGGCTGGGACGGCGCTGTGTAGAAAACACGGTCTGTAATCCAGATGGGTAAGACACCACTTGAGAAGGGCCCCGGAGTTGTTCATTGGCTCTCATCTCACGACGCATCTCGGTCAGCGTCTGGGATGGGGATTCAAGCAGGCGTTGGAAGAAGCTCTTTGTCCCAACTGGCTTTTCGTAACAGGTAAAAGTCAAAGCTGTGCCCTGATCAGACTTCATCTCGCGCGAAAAGCCATCTGAGGTGCCAGCAAAGCAGCGCCCAATTGCAATCTCCTTGGCAAGGTGTGGATTCTGGTCAGTCACGGTGTAGATGCCATAGTTGTGCCCCAAGGGATCCACTGGCGCCAACATGGTGAAAGCCATAGTGTCATTATTTTCCACTAGAGGCGGGTGACGGCTTAGATACTCCCTCAAGTAACTGTTGACAGCGGTACGGTGGCAGCTCCCTTGTGGGATGACAGACACTACAGTCCTGTCCACCATTCCTTGGTCAAACAACATCCCGCTGCATTTGAATTCAACGCAGGCTGCCGAGCTGTTATGTATCTCAACGTCCCGGATGCTACGGGAATCTCTTAGGCCATACAGTTGTCCCCGAGTCCTTGGATGACTGCCACCCACATTTCGTGACCTCACCATGTATTCGTGTGGCCCATTAATCTTCACTTTGATATAGCAGGCACGGAATTCTTGAGGGTTCGGCCACCAAGAGAGGTAGTCTCCCGTCCAAGTGGTCAGGTCAGTCTCTTTAAAAGGCACAACATTATATTCATACTTGTCCTCCTCCACTCGGTAAAATCGGAAGTGGTTGGCTGTGACGGGAGCCTGATCACAGTCCTTCAGATTTCGATAGGCATAAATGGGCCCGTTGGTCTCATCGATATTGTTCTGGTTGGGTTTGGCAAGGTTGATCCTGAAAGCTGTCTTCTTTAGGGCAGGGTCCTCATGGTCAGTTCTCTGGTAGCCAAGCTTGTTGAGGTAAGGCTGAGAAACACCTACAGCGCGAGGATTGAGCTTTGGGCTTGAAGGAACAGCCTCCAGTTCTTCTCCTCCCATGGTTGCTGTGACATAGGCTGTGTAGGCATCAGCCCTCTCGCTGTCACAGAAAGCAGGTAAACATGCACCATTGGGACCTGTCACCACACTGTCAAATCGGCCCCAGGCCCGAGGGTTAGAAGGATAACCAGGTCTGGGCTCAAGATTGATGAGAGTCACAACAACTCCCTCCAGCTGCTCACTAGGGTAGAACTTTTCATTGATGTATGTTCTGACTTTGACGAAGCAGCGACGGCTTTCTGCAACATCCAGATTGAATAGGCGCCTTTCCCGGACTTCCAAGTTGCCAATCAAGAAATTTCTCTCTTCCCGTTTCTTGCGTTTCTTCTTGGCCAGCTTGAGAGATGCTTCTTCCTCCCACAGGCCTGTTATAGGATTGAGGGACCAGAGTTTCATTTTCTCTGTATGTTCCAGAGTTTTGATGAGGTCAGTGTCCATCTTTATCTCCACACGCCCGATTTCTAAGCCCCGGTGTGTTTCTTCTTCCCAGAAATCCATTGAAAACATGCCATATGTCCTGAGAGGGAAGAGATCCCCTTCGGCATTGATGAAATTCAGGTCACTGGAGGCAGTGCTCACTGTACCAATGTCTCGTGGGTCCACAAAAGTAATGCTTGCCTTGACGGTCCCATTGTAGACCTGCCCATCAGATCTGAAGAAAGATCCAGGTGGGATGACTATCTCCCCAATAGGATTTTCTCCAGATACTTCTCCCAATGGAATAGTATTAGATTCCATTGATGCCAGGTCAACAGGCTTCTTCTTCCTCATCAGTTTGACTTCCTGGTAAACAGCCCCACCACGTTGGTCAAGTGGGAAAACCTTGACCGCATCTACAAATTTCTGCATCCGATCCACAAACCTGACCACAAGTCTCTCTGTGTCGGGTGGCACCTCTATGGTGAATGTGCCTTTATACCCAGTGAAGCCAATTTTCTCTGCACCCAGATAGACCTCACCAAAGCGGAGAGGTTCGCCATCGTCAGCTGCTGATGCTTTGCCCCGAACCAGGACTTTGGGCTGAGTACAGGTGGTACAACCACACTCTGCAACCACTTTGACGGGAAGGATGTAACCAGTGCAATGGATCTCTCTCACTTCCATGCGTTGTGTCCCACAACAATGCTGAGTAGCATCTTGGCACCGCAGGCCATCTGAAGAGTTTCCAGCACAGGGAGTACTGGGGCAACGACCAACATTGTAAAAGTGGGAACCTGTTGCCTCTTGAAAACAATCATCAGGGAGTTTTATGAGGTATTCCTCTGGCCGGGCTCTACATGCTGGAACATCTGGACCTGAAAGAAGAAGAAGAGAGGATGAGATTAGGTGTCCTGCTAAGACCCAGTTATACTAGATTTGTGACGTTTAGCAGAAGATAGAAGATGAATAACAGGCAAAAGGGGGCTGCTGCGATATCACAAAGAGGTAGGTAAGCAAAGAATCCATCTTGGCAGAGAGGCTTCTCAGTCCATCTTTTGTTCCTGAGAAGGTAACACTGCATATTACCTCCAGCACCGAGAAAGATTTCAATCTCAAAACTTATGTAAAATTCAACACTGAACTCAAAGGCAACAACACACAAAAATTATGCCCAGAGTTGCAGGTGGGTGGGCAACTTTAGGAATCAAAATAAATAAGGCACGCGTTATGATTCATATACCACAGTGGCTACGTTCCCCCAATACTGAGCCAAGCTCAAACAAACCACATTATCCCGAAACCAGATATTTCAAGAAGGCCCTGTCACAAAAAAGCAGCTACTTACTTATTACTGTCAAATGGGCAGCAGAGGATTTGATTGAACTGTGGTCGTTGCTGGCTTTGCAGTGGTATAAGCCAGCTTGGTGAGTTCTCAAATCACGTAACACTAAGCTCCTGCTGTATTTGTAAGCTTTCCAGTTCAGAAGCGTTCCATTGTGATACCTAGAGAAACAGAAGAAGGGGATGGAGAAAGGCAGAAAGAAAAAGAAAAAACCCCACTTATATTTGAATTGGCAGCAATTACCTTCTTCCTTGGTCAGTTCCATACACTGTTTCCACTCCCCAAACCTTCAAAAGTCAGTTTTTATTAAACCATAATTTTTCTCACTGTTTTGTGCATGACACACTGAGATTTTAGGATGAGGCAAATAAATGTAAGGATTGCCACAATCGAGCTCCTACTTAAGCACATTTTCCTTTATTTTTTAGAGAAAATGATAAGTTGGAATACAAAATGGTCTTATTAGATTAAGTTTAAAATACAGTATGTTACTATATCCGGTAACTCTTAATAGACTTTTGCAAATTAGGGCTGAATTATGAGTTTTTATGTCTATGGAGATTTTCAATCATCCAGATCATGTTTGTCCCAAAAGTGCTTTTTCAAAAGGCAACTGGATTACGTTTTTCCTTAAAGACATTTTGCTCCTCATCCAAGAAACTTCTTCAGTTCACTGAAGTCAGAATTGGAAGAAGCTGCTTGGATGAGAAGCAAAATGTCTTCAAGGAAAAACGTAATCCAGTTGCCTTTTGAAAAAGCATCTTTATGAGGTTTTATAATTTGATTTTTTATTATAAGGGATGATATGGGAAGAAGAGATCTGCTCCTTATTGAAATATTAGAGAGGGTTTTAAGTTTCTGAAGTTTATACTTGTCTGGAGGGAGTGGGCAGTCATATTTTATATATTTTCTATTTTTTTCTATATCTTTGCACTTCTTTTTTTCACATTTCACATTTTTCTTAATTTGTATTAGTCTTTTATCTTTGTATTGGTAAACTCTAATAGAAAAAAGCTCAGCTCCTACTGACTATATGAATATGTATATTCTTGGCAGCAAAAGCTGCTTGTGTCATTCGCTGCTCTCCAGGATGTATTTTACTTTCCAAGTCCAAGACAGTCCTTGGACTCTGGTGTTCTTCGGACTAAAAAAAATATATCTAGATGAAGCCTCATTTCCACCCATCATCCTCACCTTTAGCTCACCCTGCCATTGGTTTTGAATTTTTTTTAAAAAAGAGTCGTTCAATTCAGAAAGCTTGCTGAAGTGGTGGTATGGCAGAAGGGCAGATCAGGTTGAACAGAAAGGGAACAGAGCCAAAGAACCAGGTGTTTCTGTCTTTTGTTATCCTGGCTTCGAAATTGCTTTTACCTCAGTTCAACCTATAACTTGAAATGTTATGCAATTCTCTCTCTCTCTCTCTCTCTCTCTCTCTCTCTCTCTCTCTCTCTCTCTCTCTCTCGTCTTTCTTGCTTTCTTTCTTTCTTTCTATCTTTCTTCCTTTCTCTTTCTTTCTTTCTCTTTCTCTTTCTCTCTCTCTCTCTCTCTCTCTCTCTTTCTCTCTCTTTCTCTCTCTGTCTCTCTCTCTGTGTGTGTGTGTGTGTGTGTGTGTTTGTATCCACAAACACACACACAAAGAGTTCCTTTATTTTTTACATGGGATATTTCGGTGACGTTTTCAAAAAGGCTTTGATCCATATTCCCCAATTGTATAATCTCAATTTTTTATAGACTTGTTTTTCAAAGAAGTTTATATGGAATAGTTTAATGTATTATTTGGCCCTATAAAACCTAGCTGGGTTTTGGAGAAATAAAGGCCAGTTCTTACTGGCAGCCTTTATTGCAGGGGTGAAATCCAGCAGGTTCTGGCAGGTTCTGGAGAACCGGTAGCGGAAATTTTGAGTAGTTCGGAGAACCGGCAAATACCACCTGTGGCTGGCCCCAGAGTGGGGTGGGAATGGGGATTTTGCAGTATCCTTCCCCTGCCATGCCCACCAAGCCACTCCCACCAAGCAACCCCACACCCACCAAGCCACGCCCACAGAACCGGTAGTAAAAAAAATTGGATTTCACCACTGCTTTATTGGACTCAAAAGTGGCTGAGGCCAGAGACATCAAATGTAATGATTGATCAGGGTGTCCCAAGTTTCCACAAATGTCTTCTGGCATCTACTGAAAAGTTGTTTTAGACTAGAGGGTCTCAGGTGAGTGACAGGTGTCAGGATAGACTGACATTAATTTTTAATAGTTCGTTTTGGGGCTTACGTTTTAATTGACCCGATCTTTCTGTGTTTGCTTGTTTTTTTAATCTGATGTTCTTAAACTTCTGAGAGTCTCAATTAAGAATGGCAAGTTGAAAGTTGAAAAAGAAATACATGTGAATTTTGCTTTCCCCATGAAATGTTAGATCTGCCAATCTTCCTCAGCCTGAAATCTGGACTGCAAAAAAACAGTTGATCACCAGATGGCAGCAAAGAGATGCAGAAAACTCTAACTTCGCTTCAACCTGTCAGGGATTTAGTTTTTCCTGTTTGCTAGCATCAGCCCTCAGTTTTCTCATCTGCAAAATGGTGCATAGCACTGACTCATCATACAGGGATGTCTGTTCGGATTATTGCTGGATAATACACAAGAAGTTCCTGTTTAAAAACAAGAGCGAGTAATGCAAGTTCCAAGGTTGTGATTACAACTTCCTCCCACAAAGACAGAACTTTACGGCAAAAATGATAGTAGCAAGAGAAAGTGGTTGAGGATTCCATTTTTTGTTCCCTTCATCACGTCAGCTTTTTATTCCCAGAGAATGAGTCAGACACAAGTTCAAGTTACAATATGTGTTTTTCTCTGCTCTCCTTAATTCCACCTTCAGCATAACTCACCAGTAATATTTTTGGGGTTCAGGGGTGCCTTGGGCACTGCAGCAGAACCTCACTTTTTCTCCAACCATCCTCACTTTTGATTCAGGACTTGTCACCATGTAAAGTTGTTCTGCCATGGATGGGATAGGAAGGGAAGGGAAGGGAAAGGAAAGGAAAGGAAAGGAAAGGAAAGGAAAGGAAAGGAGAGGAAAGGAAAGGAAAGGAAAGGAAAGGAAAGGAAAGGAAAGGAAAGGAAAGGAAAGGAAAGGAAAGGAAAGGAAGACAGTAGGGAACGAAAGAGGGAAAGGAAGGGACAAACAAAAATATTAATCTGTACATTTGTCTCACCAAAACAATTTATGGATGATGAGTTTTCCCTTCACCTTCCTTCAATGTTTTATGCGTTTGCTATGCCTCCAAATTTTGCTAGCCGACTTCCAATTTAGCTAGGACATTTCCGACATTAATTCCAGAATTGAATCATGTGTAATTTGTCAGTTTTTATGACTTTCAAGGAAGTGTTACACAACAAAGTTTACATCTTGAGAGAGTCCCTTGGGAGTTGGGCGGCATACAAATTTAATAAATAAATAATAATAATAATCTAACAGATGCGGTCACACCATATACTGTTTCACAAGGTCAGGGTGTTTTTTTTTTCTGGCCAAGTACAACCTCAGCCTGCTTTTGGGTTGCCTCACCAGCCAATCTATTGAAAAAAATGGGTTAATTCAGTAGCCGGGTTCAGTGTCTTTGACCCAGAGTTGAGTTGAAATGCCCTCTACCCAAATCTGAACATAAACTCTGCTGCCCTCAGTGCCAGTCCCAATGTTGCCTATAGTCTCTGTTCCAGCTTTCTGCCAGTGTCTTGATTTCTTGTATTCAGAGAATATTGGTGGGTAAGATGCTGGCCTAGGAACCAGGACAGAGGTGGGTTCCTCCCAGTTTGGACCGGTTCTCCTGAACTGGTAGTGTCATGATGATGCCCCCGATCCGGTTCGGTCGGTGCCGGTCCGTGGGCACCGCCATATTTTTTTTTAATTTTTTTTCCTTTTTTTTTTCCTTTTTTTTCTTTTTCTTTTTTCTTTTTCTGCGCATGTGCAGAAGCCGAGTTTCTGGCACTCCGCATGCTTCGCCATCTTGTTTTTGGCTTTTTTATTTTTATTTTTTTACTTCATATGTGCTTTTTTTGGGGGGGGGTTAATTTTTTTGCACTGCGCGGCCATGCGGCATGGGAGGAAGCGAACCGGCAGCGCGGTAAGTTAGAACCCACCCCTGAACCAGGAGACCATGAGTTCTAGTCCTGCCTTAGACATGAAAAACCAACTGAATGACTTTGGGCCAGTCGCTCTCTCTCAGCCCAACCTGACCCACAGGGTTGTTGTTATGGGGAAAATAAGAGGAGGAAGGAGTATTAGGTATTTTTGCTGCCTTGAATTATTTATAAATCATAATAAAGGTAAGATTATAAAATTCAAATAAATAACCATTAATTAGACCCATGGGTTTAGCCCTTTATCAAAATCTGGAACCAACTAATGTAAATTGTAAATGTAATTGTAAATGCTCCAACACTGGAAGTTTTTAAGAAGAGATTGGATAACCATTTGTCTGAAGTGGTGTAGGGTTTCCTGCCTAAGCAGGGGGTTGGAATAGAAGACCTCCAAGGTCCCTTCCAACTGTGTTATTCTATTCTATTCTATTATTGAAACATTTGTCCGTCTATTCAATTCTATTCTATTCTATTCTATGCTAGGCTATTCTATTCTATTCTATTCTATTCTATTCTATTCTATTCTATTCTATTCGATTCTATTCTATTCTATTCCTCTTCCTGTTCCTATTCCTATTCCTATAAGTGCACTTACCCAGTCTGTGGAGTACGATCTCCACCAAAGAGGTCCCAGAGCCATTGACAACAGATGAGGCACTACCTGGTGCAAAGCGCTCAAGCTTAGCACTGATGTTGGTGCTATTGCCAGCACAGATGCCACGGATGGTGAACTGACCCCAACGATTGCTTTGGGCCAAGAGGGTGAGAGGCTGGTCTGTGAGGGATAGTTGGGCATCGGCTAGGGGCATCCCATCGGCCCGTCGTACAGTGCCCATGAGTGTGTGGTTGGGACAAATGCAGCCAGTACAGTCCTTGTTGGGGATGCCGATGGCGCAGCTGAGCTGGCAAGCTAGAAAGAGAGAACCAAGAGGGAGCATTAAGGAGTCGGGCTTGTTAGAGAAGGGGAGGAGCAAATGGGGACTTATGAGCAATCGAGGTCTGCTAGGTTTTTACAAGAGATGCCGAAATCTCAAGGGAGAGGCTTCTAAGAAGCATGGATGATAGCAACAGCAATATCACTTAGACCAGGGGTGTCAAACTCGATTTCATTGAGGGACGCATCAGGGTTGTGTTTGACTTCGAAGGGCCGTGTGTGTGTGTGTGTGTGTGTGTGTGTGTGTGTGTGGCTGGGGGTGGGCCTTGAGTTTGACACCTCTGACTTTGACTTAGACTTATATACAGCTTCCCAAGGCTTTACAGCCCTCTCTAAGCGGTTTTACAGAATCAGCCAGAGGTGGGTTTCTAATGGTTCTAACCGGTTCTTTAGAACCGTTAGTAAACCGGCGATGACATCACGGAACCGGTTATTTCGGTGTCTCCGTGGGTGCCGCCATCTTGGATTTTGCTTCTGCGCATGAGCAGAAGCTATTTTTTATTGCGGGGGCACGCGCATGTGCGCGCACGGCGCAACCCTGAGTGAACCAGCAGCAAAAGGATCCAGAACCCACCCCTGGAATCAGCCTATTGCCCCCAACAAACTGGGTCCTCATTTTACCAACCTCGGAAGGATGGAAGGCTGAGTCATCCTTGAGCCCCATCAGGATCAAACTCCTGGAGTGAGCAGTGAGTTAGCAAATGTTGCAAAATAGGGGATGCTGGGGGCACCTTTCTTCAGCCAAAGCCGAAAACTGCCTGTCCTGCATCTGATTACCTAACTTGCATTTTTTGTATTTTTCCCCCCCTCCGGTTCAGGGAGAACTTCTTCCCTTGCAGAGGAGAGATTGCTTGACAACCTATCTCTTCCTAAAATTGCTTTTCTTTTGCGTACAGGCTGTGCTTCCCTGGAAGCTGCAAATCAGCTCAGCTTTGTAATCCTGATTAGTTAATTAGCACCCAGGCCCAGCTTGTGCTGCTATCTGAAATTGCCATGATCCTCCTTTTGTATCCTAAGCAGCCAGGAGCACTTAAGCTTGCTGGCACCAAGGCAAGCTTTTCAATGTGTATTCGCCATTGTGTGCTTGTAATCTCTTCCTTTGCAATGAGCAGAAATATAAACATTGATTTCCCCTTGCTAATTATCCCCCCCCAATCAAAGTGAGGCAGGGGTGGGTTCTACTTACCTTCCCTACCGGTTTGCATCGTGACGGAAGTGCGCGCCTACGTCATGATGCGGAAATAACCCTCTGTGCATGCGCAGACGCCTCTGCGCATGCGCAGAGGGTTCTTTTCCAGCTGCGGCGACCGGAGAACCGGTTCGGGGGTGTGGACAGCCGGCCATCGTTGCCGGTTCGGCGAGCAGATGCAAATTTCCGCTACTGGTACTGGAGAACCGGTCCAAACCGGCAGCAACCCACCACTGAAGTGAGGATTCCGAAGGGTGGGGGAGTGAGGAAAAGGCCTATAAGAGTTGCCCCCTTTTCCAGCTTTCTCGTGAACTGAATTTGGGGACATGAACCTTCCCTGCTGTTAGGATTCCTCTGGCTAATTGGGCTTGTATCCTCATGACATTGTAAGTATTTAGGAGCAATTTCTTAATCTTTTCTAAGATTTATTAAAGTCCTGGTTTTTCTCCTTTGGTATTCATCCTGCAAATTCTAAACTAAGTGTTGAACATGCAGATTAACAGATGTTAATGTTAATGTTGCCTTTAAGAATTTGTGGCGGGGACAGTGAGGGCCACAGAAAAGAATGGTGCGGTGGCCTAGAGGTGGAGCTCTCGCCTCACAATCAGGAGGCTCTGAGTTCGATCCTAGGTAGAGGCAGATATTTCTCTCTCTGGGCACACTGAGAATATATCTGCTGAACAAAGCTCCGCATTGGCGACAGGAAGGGCATCCGGACATTAAACGCTCTGCTAGCTCCATTCAGTTGCCCAGACTCCACCCCGCAAGGGATTATGGGGGGTCGTTAAATGATGATGATGATGATGAGAGCGAGGGCCACAGAAATATGCATACGAGTCACATAACCTTTGAATAAAGGTTAAATAGTCAGAGAGATTCTTGTCATTACCTGGACAAGATATGTTGGCGCATATCTTCGCCTCCAAGGGACGCCCCACACAATGTGAGTGCTTAGTTTTTTGACAACTTCGACGACGCGCTTGCTTCCCGCCACTGCCGCATGTTTTTGAGCAAGGACTCCAGGCTCCCCATTGGCTCCATTTGAGTTCTGAGGGCAAGAGAAGCCACTAGCGTTAATCATCAATTGTGCATTTGCCTTCATGGAACGACCTATCTAACCGTTTCTGAAACTGGCACAGCTGACATCAGCCCTACATATGTTTACTTGGACTGAGTCCTCTGGAAATCAATAGCTTTGGTGTTCTTTGAGCGGGGTTGTTTTCTTGCAAACATTTTATTACCCTACTAGGTACCGGTAACATCATCAGTGGTAGCAGTGGTGATGTTACCTAGTTGGGTAATGAAACCTCCGCAAGAAACAACCCAACTCAGATAGCGCCAAGGACCCCACAGTTCAACCTTGAGCTACAGATGTCTCTTCTATTGGCAATCAATACAAGCAGTCCTCGACTTACATCAGTTCATTTAGTGACTGTTCGAAGTTACAACAGCAATGAAAAAAGTGACTTATGACCATTTGACACACTTACGACTGTTGCACTCGGATGCTTGACAACTGATTCACATTTAGGACAGTTGCAATGTCCCGGGATCACGTGATCCCCTTTTCCGACCTTCTGAAAAGCAAAGTCAATGGGGAAGCCAGATTCATTTCACAACCGGGTTAGTAATTTAACAACAGCAGGGATTCACTTAACAAATGCGGCAACAAAAGTCGTAAAATGGGGCAAAATTCACTTAACAAATTTCTCACTTAGCAACAAAAATTTTGGGCTCAATTGTGGTCGTACGTTGAGGACTACCTGTAGCTTGTATGCCTGTGGAGATATGCATAGGATTGTGCTTCAAAATCTGTGATCAAGAAAACTCAGGAATCACCTTTGTCCCCGTTTATTTAGTAATCCCATGAAAGAGTTTTAGTTGAGGTGTGTCGTCATATAATACCATGCCACTTTTGTGTATACATGTACTTCTTTAAACGAAACAGAGGTCCATGGGTACCAGGGGTGGGTTCTAACTTACCTCGCTGCCGGTTCGCTTCTTCCCGCACCACGTGGGTGCACCTCGTGGGCGCGCGTGCGCTTTGTGCGCACACACATGCGCAGTACCCAAAAATCAGAAAAAAATACCAAAAAATAAAATAAAAGCCGAAAACAAGATGGCGACGCATGCACAGTGCCAGAAACTCGGCTTCTGCACATGCGCAGAAGAAAAAAAACCCGGAAAAATATTCCCCCCCCAAAAAATTCAAAAAAAAAATTCAAAAAAATTCAAAAAAAAAAAGATGGCGGCGCCCACGGACCGGCACCGACCGAACCGGATCTGTGACATCACTGTGATGTCACCAGCAGGTCGCTACCGGTTCAGGCGATCCGGTCCGAACCGGGAGGAACCCACCTCTGATGGGTACCCATCTCTAAAAAAACTGTTTATTATAATTTTTGCGAATGCATATTATACTGATGTTCTTCAGATTTTAATCCCAACCTCAGTGAAGGATGTGAAGATTACTTTGGAAGGTCAGATCTCTTGACACAAGGAACATTTTGCCTCTTGCAAAGCATGAACATTAAGGTGGCTTTAGGCACCCTGCCCTGTCTTGCATTGGCAAAGCTCTTTTGGAACTGTTGACAAAAGTCCCGTTTTTCTTCTCCTTCCTCTCCAGCCTCTGCTCCCAAACCACAAACACTTCTTCTGGTTTCTTTTTTTGTTACGAATTTATTCTATGACTTATGCAAAAAAAAAAAATCATGTACGTTAAGCCAAGTAAAAGTTCAACGTCTCTCCCAACCAATTTTAGAACAGCAATTCTTGCGCCTGAGAAGGTAAGCAAAAAGAGACAAGCAGTTGGCCTGCTTCTCCAATCCAAAGCCCCAGACTCATATTTTGAACAGAGAAAATGCTGGAGTTTTTCCCTAAAAGAATGTCTGCCCACCAAATTATTAAACGCCACTGGAGAGTTGTATCACCTCTTCAATCAATCAGAATAGAGCTGGAAGGGACCTTGGAGGTCTTCTAGTCCAGCCCCCTGCTCAAGCAGGAGACCCTATACCATTTCAGACAGGTGGCTCTCCAGTCTCTTCTTAAAAGCCTCCAATGATGGAGCAACTGCAACTTCTGAAGGCAAGATGTTCCCACTGGTTAATTGTCCTCACTGTTAGGAAGTTTCTCCTTAATTCCAGGTTGCTTCTCTCCTTGATTAGCAATAGCAATAGCAATAGCAATAGCACTTAGACTTATATACCGCTTTATAGTGCTTTACAGCCCTCTCTAAGCGGTTCACAGAGTCAGCATATTGCCCCCAACAATCTGGGTCCTCATTTTACCCACCTCGGAAGGATGGAAGGCTGAGTCAACCTTGAGCCGGTGAGATTTGAACCACTGAACTGCAGCTAGCAGTCAGCTGAAGTAGCCAGCAGTACTGCACTCTAACCACTGCGCCACCGAGGCTCAGCAAGGAGAGCGAGATCCGAAAGGCAGGCGGGCCTGGCCATGGTTCTTCTCTTGCCTTCTGGTGCTTTGGAAAATAAGTTGACCCCCTCTTCTTTGTGGCAGCCCCTCAAATACTGGAACACTACTATCATGTCACCCCTAGTCCTTCTTTTCTCTAGACTGGCCATACCCCATTCCTGTAACCGTTCTTCATATGTTTTTGTCTCCAGGCCCTTAATCATCTTAGTTGCTCTTCTTTGCACTTTTTCCAAAGTGTTTATTTATATAATTTTTTATTTATATATTTATTTGTCCCTTTATAGATATACATTGGACAGATAAATTGGAATGGCAAAGGACCTATGAGTACTCATCTCAAACGATCTAAGCCCCAGAGCTCACTGTAACAGCATTGCCAAAAAGGCATTAAGAGTTGTTAACCTAATTTTGCGAAGCTTCTTCTCCGGTAACATTGTACTGCAAACTAGGGCGTACAAAACCTTTGCCAGACCAATTCTCGAATACAGTTCGTCTGCCTGGAATCCACACTATATATCGGACATTAATACAATTGAGTGGGTCCAGAGGTATTTCACGAGAAGAGTACTCCACTCCTCTGCTCACAATATTTTATTTATTTATTTTTATTTTATTTATTTATTTATTTATTTGTCAAACATGTACAAGATAGCAGGTATAGGTATAAACATAATCAAAGTGAATACAGATAGATGAGGCCAATAGGACAGTAGGACAGGGACGGTAGGCCTTACCTCACCAGGCTTGAAATTTTGGGCTTGGACAACCTAGAACTACGCCGCCTACGGTCCAACCTATGCATAATTTTGTTTGTTTGTCAAACATGTACAAGATAGCAGGTATAGGTATAAACATAAACATAGTCAAAGTGAATACAGATAGATGAGGCCAATAGGACAGTAGGACAGGGACGGTAGGCCTTACCTCACCAGGCTTGAAATTTTGGGCTTGGACAACCTAGAACTACGCCGCCTACGGTCCAACCTATGCATAGTACACAAAATTGTCTGCTACAACGTCCTACCTATCAACGACTACTTCAGCTTCAACTGCAATACTACATGGGCATACGACTTCAGCAACAGAATGGTCAATGCCTGGAATACACTACCTGACTTTGTTGTTACATCCTCAAACCCCCAAAACTTTAACCTCAAACTGTCTACCGTGGACCTTACCCCATTCCTAAGAGGTCTGTAAGGGGGCGTGCATAAGCGCACCAGTGTGCCTATCATCCCTGTCCTACTTTCCCCATTTATTTGTACTCATTTCTTGTATTCATGTCCATTTTTATACTTATACCTGTCATATCGTACATGTTTGACAAACTAAATAAAATAAATAAAAATTTAGAACCAACTTTTGAGTAGAGAAGAAGCAGGAGGTACAAAATCATAATGATGAATGAGTGCTCAGCTCTGCTTTTTCCCCCCTTCTACCCTCCCAATTCCATTTCCTTTTGAGTTGGGACTTTTCTTGTATAAGTCTAAAAGCAGGAGGCATTTTAATCATGGCTTTTGCATACCACTCGGGGGGGGGGGTGCTTTTTTAAGGCTGAAGAGCAAGACTATAATGTAGTAGCAAAGGTGACAATGACTGTGGGAAAAGAGGAAGGGACGAGCTCTTAAGCCCACAAAACACAGCACATAAGAGTAATGTAAGATACTTTATGTGTAAAAAAACCCATTTAAATAATAAGTTTAGGAAGAGGAAGCAAATAAATAGGAATAAATACATTTTGACAAAATGATACTTCTTTATTCATTAGATTGATATACCATCTTAGCTCTAGGAACTGCGGGGTTAAATAATATTCCTTCTAATTTTTACCTTCACCTTAATCCAATCATGTAGATTAGTCTGAGAGAGAGAGAGAGACTGGCCTCAAATCACCTCAAATCAGTCTAGTAGCACCTTTTCTGATCAACACATTTTATTAAAAAGCATATGCTATATAACCATGATGGCAAAACTATGGCACGCGTGCCACAAGTGGCATGCGGAGCCATATCGGTGGGCACGCAAGCTCAGGTCCGGCTTGCATGCGCGCGCCGGCCAGCTGATTTTCGGGCCTTCTGGGCCCACTGGGAGTCGGGAAACAGGCTGTTTCCAGCCTCCAGAGTGGGTGGGGAAGGCCCGTTTTTTGCTCTCCCCACGCTCCAGAGCCTTTCTAGGAGCCTGGGGAGGGCGAAAACAGCCTTCCCCACCCCCCCCGGAGGTCCTCTGGAGGCCGGAAACGTTCCGTTTGCCGACTTCCGGTTGGACCGGAAGTCCCGTTTTTTTGCTCTCCCCAGGCTTCAGAGCCTTTCTAGGAGCCTGGGGAGGGCGAAAACGGCCGCCCCCCCCGACTCGCCCTCCCTAGGCTCCTAGAAAGGCTCTGAAGCCTGGGGAGAGCAAAAAAATGGGACTTCCTGTCCAACCAGAAGTTGGCAAACGGGCCATTTTCTGCCTCCGGAGGGCCTCCGGGGGGGAGGCCGTTTTTGCCCTCCCTAGGCTCCTAGAAAGGCTCTGAAGCCTGGGGAGAGCAAAAAAATGGGACTTCCTGTCCAACCAGAAGTTGGCAAACGGGCCGTTTCCGGCGTCCGGAGGGCCTCGGGGGGGGAAGGCCGTTTTCGCCCTCCCCAGACTCCTAGAAAGGCTCTGAAGCCTGGTTAGAGCAAAAAATGGGCGTGCCATCGTGTGCTGGGAGTGGGGGGGGGGTCACATGCGCGGGGACGCATGGAATTATGGCTGTGGGCACGTGCGCGCGTGACCCCCCCACGCTCCCCTGCCTTTTGGCATGCAAACCAAAAAAAGTTCGCCATCACTGCTATATAACTACTCCAGAGGTGGGTTCCTCCCGGTTCGGACCGGTTCTCCTGAACCAGTAGCGACCCGCTCGTGACGTCACGATGATGTCACCGATCTGTTTCGGTCGGTGCCGGTCCATCTTTTTTTTGTATTTTTTTTATTTTTTACTTTTTTTCTTCTGTGCATGCACAGAAGCCAAGTTTCTGGCACTGCGCATGCGTCGCCATCTTGTTTTCAGCGGGGGGGGTTGTGTGAATTTTTTTATTTTTTTGGACTGCGCATGCGTGCGCGCGTGTCCACGAGGCGTGCCCACACGGCGCGGGAGGAAGCGAACTGGCAGCGAGGTAAGTTAGAACCCACCCCTGAACTACTCCTTCATTTTTGGCTACCAAAGATTAACATAGCTGTCTTTCTGCAGTATTGTTGTGCTGCAAATCCACTCCCATACTGGCTACATTACACAAATATAGCAGGATTTTGGCCAGTCACTCTCTTTTAGCCCAACCCATCTCACAGGGTTGTTGTTGTGGAGGAAAAAAGAAGAAGTAGGTATGTTTGCTGTCTTGGGCAAATTAAAGTTGATAAAATAATAAAGGTGAGACAAAAATCTAATAAAATAAAATAAATACACTGGCAGGATTAAACCCCTTGTCCTCCAGAGGTTTAAAACAGGGGTGGGTTCCTCCCAGTACGGACTGGATCGCCCGAACCGGTAGCGACCCGCTGGTGACGTCATGGATCCGGTTCGGTCAGTGCCGGTCCGTGGGCGCCGCCATCTTTTTCTGTGAATTTTTTACTGTTGGGAAGGTTTTTCCTGTTCTGCTGCTTGAAAAAGGGCCCTCCCGCCCGCCCCTGGGTTTATACTGACCTTTATTCCTTCGCCTGAAGCACAGCTGATCAGCTCCTCAGCTGTGTTTCGGGCTGATTGCAGCTACTGAGCGCGCGCAAAACGTCGCGATGCGAACCGGTGGGGAAGGTAAGTGGAACCCACCCCTGGTTTAGAAGGAAGAAAGACTGAATAGCAAATCACACAGGGCAGCAATGGGAAAAACTTTTATTTGTTCAATTTTTATTGTTAGTGGCACATGCTTTTCTCACTTGGAACCCCTCGTTGGGCATCACAGGTCAGCTGCCATCCCTGGAATTCCCATCACCAACCTCAAGAAAACACACTGTGCCGGGCTGATATTTTGGATCTTTTTTTTTTTGACAAAGAATTTAGACAAAGTTGATAGATGTGTGTGTACTTAGGGTCAAATTCACCTCATAGCCCCATCAGAACAAAGGATCGAGTGTCAGATCTTCTGGACAAAAATGTTCAATGATGGCCAAAAACGTACTTGGCAGAAAACCTTGGCAGGGATCATGTTAATTAAAAAGAAATGGCTTTGCCCATAAAAACAGAAGCTCTCTGGCCCTTTGGCGACCGCAAGGCCATTGCTAACATTCCTTGCAGGTGATGTCTTGACCTCACGCCTGGGCGTGGTAGAGCTGTGTTCACTGCCCAGGCAAGTAGAGAGTTCTCGTGTCTTGAAAAATGTCAGCGGCTTCACAGAGAAAAAAATAATCTAGATGGCATTTCAGACCTTGAGAGCCATTTTGGGATAGTGGTTAAGGCATCAGGCTAGGAACTTGAAGGCTCTGAATTCTAGTCTTGCCCTAGACCCAAATCAGGCTGGGTGACTTTGGACCAGTCATTCTCTCTTAGCCTTAGCAACGAGACAATGGCAAACCACTTCCAAAATCTTGCCAAGAAAACTGCAGGGACTTGTCCAGGCAGTCGCCAGGAGTCAAAACTGACCTGAAAGCACCAAAAAAAGTATTGGAATTCAGAGACAGGATGTGGGTGGGGAAAATGTCAGGGGGTGAAATAAAAAGGAGGGGAGGGAAGAGTCTTTAATAAAATATTTCTCCATTTTGGCAATAAGAAAAACCATACAAACTTTGTCTAAATGTCTATGGAGATTCTCAGTCATCCGGGTCATGGTTGTTCCAAAGATGCTTTTTTCAAGAGGCAACTGGACTTTCTAGAAAGTCTTGAAAAAAGCACCTTTTGGACAAACTTTGTCTAAATTCTTTGTCAGAAATGATCCTAAATATCTTAATTGTCACCAGATCCCCATGTTCCCCACCCTGACCCCAATAAGAAATTAAAGTAGGTTGAGGGCCAAAACGAACCTTGGCAGGGTTCAGATCTGCAGGTCCGACGTTCCATGGATTTCCCAGGGCATTTTGACAGCTGTCCCGGCACTGGTGCAGAGTTCTTCAGACAGGTCCGGTGTCTGGTTTGGATGCCGCTGAGGCCACATGCTGTCTGGGAACAGGGGCTCCAGGGAGACCAACTTGACCATCCCGGCTTCTGCACAGGATCTGTTGGGCAGAATACATTAAGGGGAAAAGAAACTCAGGAAGTGAATTGTGTCTAGAACTATGATGGTTTGGGCAGTAAACTCTTTACAAGTGATGACCAAGGCTTTTCTTCCGAGATGATTATGTTATGTTGAAGATGTCTTCTTTCGTGGGGACTTAGAGTCCAATCGCTTTATTATTTTATTTTATTTTTGTTTTATTATTTTATTATTTATTTTATTATTTTATTTTATTTTATTTTTTATTTTATTTTATTTTATTTTATTTTATTTTATTATTAATTTATTTTATCATGTATTTTTTTTTTTATTTTATTTTTTCATTTTTTTTTTTTTTTTATTTTTTTTTTTTTTTTGGTTTGGTGTGTAAGCTTTGTAACATTTCACCTTCTTAAATTGTAACGTTCTTTGACTTCCCTAAATATAAATACTCTTTGTTTTGCCTGTAAATGTTTTAA
>QLTV01002258.1:1208880-1235822 GCA_003457575.1 Thermophis baileyi
CAACAAAACTGGCTTTTTGGGGCTATGTCAGAAAGAAAAGGAGGAAATGGAAAGGGGGGGAGGGTTTGCAAAGAGAAAACATTTTATTATTTATATTTTATTTTATTTTATTATTTTATTTTATTACTTTTATTTTTGCTGCCTATCTGATTGCTATATCTCTGGGTGGCTTACAAAGTTAAAAGTCTCAACCCCTCCCCCCCCCAAAAGCCCACTCAATACAAAAAAATAACAAAAAAATAATCATGGATATCATTAAGAGCATCAAAAAATAAAACTGCTAAAAACCGTATTTATTTATCCTCTGTTTTTGGCTCTGAAGGCAAGGTGAGCTTTACAAAGAGGCATGAAGGAGAACTATTTATTGAAAAGAATGCAGGCTACATATATTGTTTGTTTGTTTGGGTACAAATAAAAAACTAAGAGGTATTCACCCATATTTCTTTGTTTACTTTTGGGGCAAAGGGTAACTACCCTGTTTTCCCCAAAATAAGACATCCCCTGATAATAAGCCCAATCGGGCTTTTGAGTGCATGGCAATAAGGCCAAGCGCTTATTTCAAGGTTCAAAAAAATTTAAGTCAGGGTCTTATTTTTGGGGAAACACGGTACCATTAGGAGGGAGGTACATTTGGCTGTCATCATGGATCCAAGAAAAAGTGGGATGCTTGGAGGTAATTTAATAATCAAAAACTGCTTTTAAAAATGTCTGTACCTCCAGATCTCCCCAAGTTGCCAGAATTTGGGGAACTAATAACACGACTAATTAAATGACTGCTATCAGTTGCCTTGTCAATTATCCTGGACTGCTCAAGAAAGCATAGATTTTTCATACTTATTTTTCATACCATGGCCATAAAACCAGACAGAATGACAGAATAACAGAGTTGAAAGGGACCTTGGAGGTCTTCTAGTCCAACCCCCTGCTCCAGCAGGAGAGCCTTAATAACAATAGAATTGGAAGGGACCTCGGAGGTCTTCTAGTCCAACCTCCTGCTCAAGCAGGAAACCCTATAACCGTGATGGCGAACCTGTGGCACGCGGAGCCATATCTGAGGGCACGTGAGGCGTGATTTTCGGCCTTCCGGAGGGTGGCGGGAGGTCGTTTTTGCTCTCCCCAGGCTTCAGGAAAGCCTCCAGAGCCTGTGGATGGCGAAAAATGGACCAAACGGGCCTACCGGAAGTTCAGAAACGAACTTCCGGTAGGCCCGTTGGGCCATTTTTCGCCCTCCCCAGGCTTTAGGAAAGCCTCCTGAAGCCTGGGGAGAGTGAAAAACAGCCCAACGGGCCTACCAGAAGTCCGGAGGCTTCAGTGAGGCATGCACGCATGTGCGGGGGGGGGCAGCACGGGGGGTTGTGTGTGCATGCACGGGGGGGGGGCATTCCATTATGGGTCCCCAGCTCAGCTCCACCACGCATGCACATGCGCCTCCCGCCAGCCAGCTGGTTTTCGGGTCTCTGCCGTGCATGCGCAGGGTGCATGCGGGAGACACGCATGCATGCTGGGGGGGCACGAGTGGGGGTTGCGCACGCATGTGGGGGTCACACACACGTGCGTGGGGCGCATGCAGGGGGTCGCACGCGCATGTGCGGGGACCCCAGGGGGGTTGTGCATGCATGCGTGGGGGGGAGGGAATTGCATTATGGGTGTGGGCATGCGCGTGCCCTTTTGACACCCGAGCAAAAAAAGGTTCGCCATCACTGCCCTATAACATTTTAGACAAATGGTTGTCCAGTCTCTTCTTAAAAATCTCCAGCATTCGAGCACCCACAACATTTGGAGGTTCCTATACCATTTCAGACAAATGGTTGCCCAGTTAAGGAGAAACTTCCAGTATTGGAGCACACACAACTTCTGGAGGCAAGTTGTTCCACTGATAAATTGTTATTTCACACTTACCCACAGGGCAGAGGAATCGGACATGATAGTTAGAGCAGGTCCTATTGCTGGGCTGCTCTTTGTTGAGGCAATGGAAGCCTTCTTGGGGGCTGAAGCGCACAACTTCCCCCACTTCCTTGGGCAGTTCCCACTTAGTGGTGCGGGCTTGGATAGAGAGGGGCCGGGCACAGATGCGCTCGGGGTAGTAGAACCGGATGGCCTCCAGCGTCTCGAAATCCCCTTCGCCTCCAGGATGGTCCACATTGAACCAAGAGGTCCATTCCCCTGCAGGTAGAAGAGGAGGAAAAAGACTCCCATGACTCTTTGCGGTGTGCGGAGGGCTGCTACTCTACAACAGGGCTTTCCACACCAGGCCATCCAGAAAGAGGCCCATTTCACAGATGGCTACATCAAGAAATCAAGAATCCCCATTTATTAGGACACGGATTTCAAGGGATCAAAACAAGGGAGGGAAAAAAATTCATAATATACACTGAGAAGGGCAGAAGTTTTCAAATGAGCTTTCTGCACTTTATTTCTCTTTCAAATTTATACGATGCCCAACTCCCCACAACTTGGGGTGTCTCACAACAAAAATAAAGAAAATATAATAATAAGCAACAATGTCAAAAGAAATCCATTGTTATATCAATTGTATAAGCTAAGGACACTTGTGGTTCAGTCGTATATTATGCAAACACAGCAATTGTTAACCCAGATTCTTACTGTACAGGTAGTCCTCAACTAACAATCGTTCATCTAGTGACTGTTCAAAGTTATAACGCCACTGAAAAAAGTGACTTTTGACCGTTTTTCACACAGCCTGTTGTAAGGAATATCCTTCTGGGTTCAGTTCCAAGTGGGGAAAAAGACACTGGATTCAAGGAAGTTGCTTGGAAAGAAGGTTTACTGGTGGACAGGAGCACATGGCAGGGGCTCCTGAACAGAAAACATGTTTTGGAAAAAAAAATGGGGGATTGTAGGAAGTTAGCACCCACCCCTCTCCTGGAAAAATGAAATATCCTAGGAAAAATTAAAAAGGCAGAATATTATGTAGAATATCCCTAGAGAAATTGAGAAACATGCTTTTAGAAAGGAAACAGACTCACTCTTCACCCCACCTTTGTCAATGGGCCATCAAGGAATGGCCCAGCTCACTCAGCCCCCCCACCTCTGTCAATGGGCAGTCTATTCTACATAACAAAGATAGGATTAGCCCTCTGCCTCATGGCACCTGGGAAGATTGCATCAGCCAGCACTCAAACTAGCTTGGTATTCAGGACAGCCTACTGAGTTGACCCATGGGAGTCTGACAGCCAATGGGATACATTTCTGTACAGGAACAGGAAACTAAGTGGTGGGGCCCAACAGAGGTCATAAAACCAAGAGCATCTTTCTGCCCTTCTCTCCTCTCCCAACATCTGGAAGCATGTGATCCACCTTTTCTGTTCAGGAGCCCATGCCATGTGCTCCTGTCCGCCATTAAACCTTCTTTCCAAGCAACTTCCATGAATCCAGTGTCTTTTTCCCCACTTGGAACTGAACCCAGAAAGATATTCCTTACAACAGACTTTTGACCGTTTTTCACACTTACAGCCATTGCAGCTTCCCCAAGGTCACATGTTCAAAATTGAGACACTTGACAACTGGCTCATATTTATGATGGTTGTAGTGTCCAGTGGTCATGTGATCACCTTTTGTGGCTTTTTGACAACCAAAGTCAATGGGGAAGCCAGATATATTAACAACCATATTAGTAACTTAACAACTGGAGTAATTCATTTAACAATTGTGACAAGAAGGGTCATAAAATGGGGCAAAACTCACCAATTGTCTTGCTTAGCAACAGAAATTTTGGGCTCAATTGAGATTGTAAATTGAGGACTACCTGTAATGAAATTTTTCCTAATACTAAAACTTCAGCGGTAAAGCTTTTGTTGAAAATAAAGCTTCATCTTTTCATGATTTCATCTTTTCTAAGAGGAGAAGGAGAATTGTAAAAAAACCCAGAAAGCTATAAATTCCAATTTTGGAATTATCTATGTTCTTTTCTAATCTAAGCAGAATTAAGAAGAAATCAAAGCAGAATTAAGAAGAACTAAACAAAAGACAGAAGTCAATAGAATGGAATGCTGGGGATGAAGTGTAGCTTGCAACACCAGGAGTGTCCACCAGGGTGGTCAAAAAAGTCAAGATGGTGCCCAGAACGGCAATCAAAACCCTGCCCCTTTTTATACATATGACACCACACACATTAAAAAGGGGTGGGGCTTTGCTTGGCCGGTCACAGCCACCATGTTGACTCTTTACCATCCTTGTGGGCAGCCCTGTGTATCCTTATGTCTTCAAATCATGAATTAGCCTTCATATTTTTAAAAAGATGACCCACCAACTGTTTTTTCATCAAGACGTGTCCTGGCTTTTATCCTTTTTTTATGTTTATTCAGTCGTTTTGTCTTGGCTGCCTCAGAGTCATTTTTCATCTGCGGATCTGTGAAGAAAACCACAAGTTCAAATAAAAAATAATATTTTTATACCTTGTGGTTAAGCAGTGGCTTACTGAATAATATATACCTCACTGGCTCTAGAAAACACTCCTAGGCCAACTATATTCTGACTGGGTTTACCTATTCAGCTAACCCATCCAGTCCTGGTTGGAAATCCAGCTGCATTATTTATTAAATAGCTTTACAGTTTTTGACTGGCAGATATGGTAGATGAGGAGCTGTAATCCCCAAGTGGAGATGGAATTAAAAAGGAGTTATCTGAAGGATAACAACCAAAGCTGATTATAGGACCACAAATTTATGTATGTATGAATGTATGTATGTATGTATGAATGTATGTATGTATGTATGTATGTATGTATCTATGTATCTATGTATGTATCTATGTATGAATCTATGTATGTATCTATGTATGTATCTATGTATGTATTATTTATAAAAGTTATTGGCTGCCAATCTTATTATAGGGTAATTCTTGGTGGCTTACAGTCATAAAAATATGTTTATACATATACATTTAAAACAAATTGGCCCCCCTTTAGCAGGCTGTCTGCTCCATCAGTGGAGTCTTGATTTATTAAACCAGAATGCTCTCTTGCTACCAAACAGAGCTCTCAAGGGATCAGTCGGGTAAATTGAAGACCATAAAACTCAGCCGTTTAAGATTCATTATATCAAAGCACTGCCATTAAAAATAATAACAGCGCCCACTGGACAGACTGAAATGGAAATTCACCAGCTGTATTGAGGAAGATGCTGAATAAGAAGCAGAGAAACTCAGATGCTAGTCCCCCCCCCCACCCTCAGTCTTGGAAGTTCATTGGCTGACTTTGGGCTAGTCCCTCCCTCTCAGTCCAAGAGTCAATCAGGTGTAGCGGCGAAAGTGCCAGGGCTGTCTTAACGCATGGGCCTGATGGGCACTTGCCCGTGGGCCCCACAAGCATAGGGGCCCCATACTAATCTGTGTAATGTTAACCCTTCAATGCACCTTATATCATATAAATACAGCAACATATTTATTACATTTTACTGCATTTTTTATTAATACTAACATGCAAATATATGTTTAATTTTATAGACCATTTACATTGTTATTCCTGTGAGTAGTTGTCATAGGGGCCCCAGTACACTGCTTTGCCCGGGGCCCTGGAAAGTGCTGGGCTAGAAGCAGATTCTAATCACCCCTCTGCTGTGACAGCTCATTGGCTGATTTTGGCCCACTCCCTTCCTCTCTGCTCAGGAGCCATCAGGTGTGGTAGGGAAGATTCTGCACTAGAAGCGGGGAGACCCAGGTATTAATCCTCGCTCAGCCATGGAAGCTCATTGGCTGAATTTGGGCCTCTCCCAGCACAACTTACCCTACAAGGTTGTTGTGGAGAGAGTACTATGTACACTGCTGATAAAGGCAGGGTGTAGTTCTAATAAATAAGCTCAGTCTGCTACGTCTGATCAATAAGAAAAAAAGGACCTGAAGTCTGCTTAAAGGATGCCCACTGGCATCCAAAAGCTGCCTCAATGGCATATAGTTCCTTTCTTCCTGCGCCTGGCAAATCAGGCATTGCTACTGGACCTGCTGCTCTCCATCTCAGCAAGATGCTCTATTTCAGACGTGTCAAACTCAAGGCCCGGGGGCTGGATCTGGCTCGTGGGGTGCTTAGATCTGGCCTGCGGGGCCACCCTGGAAACAGCAAAGGACCGGCCCACGGTGCCTCTGCCAGGGCCCTCCCGAGCTCCATTTTCGCTGGCAGAGGGTTGCAGGAGACCGTCCCAGCCGAAAACGGAGCTCTGGAGCCCCTTATCGCTGGCAGAGCACTCGGGCCACCACAGCAGTGGTGGGTTGCTGCTGGTTCGGACCGGTTCTTCCGTACCAGTGGCAGAAATTTGCATCCGCTTGCCAAACCGGCAGCAATGGCCAGCTGTCCACGTCCCCGAACCGGTTCTCTGGTCGCCGCGGTTGGCAAAGAACCCTCTGCGCAAAACGCGCACTTCCGTCGCGATGTGAACTGGTAGGGAAGGTAAGTGGAACCCACCCCTGCACCACAGGCGGCCCCGACACAAGTGACGTCGAGCTGGCCATTCCCACCCTGGCCCCCCGAGGTCAAACATAATCCTGATGCGGACCTCAATGAAATCGAGTTTGACACCCCTGCTCTATTTACTCCAGCATCCGATTTCCAACTACAGCCCGCAAAGAGGCTTCTGAAAAACCCATTAGCCTGGCATTTGGGCATCATTTCTGCCATGTTTGTTTTGTAGTGCCATATAAATCGGAAGAAAACTACTATGGCTTATGCAGTTATCTTATGTATATCTCTACCCTTGTCCCCTTCAATACTGTTGGACTACAATTCCCATCAGCTTAAATCACAGAGCCTAATTACAAAGTCAAAATGTCCATTGATGTGACCCAGCTACTGTGTACTGTATTTACTTTACAGCAAATTATAATCTATCTTTTTACAAAGACACAACATGCCCACCAGTGGAAATATTTGGATAATGTCTTACTAAAAAAAAAGTTGATAATCTTAATGAGAAAGTCTCTGACAAAATCCAGTTGCTCAAAAAGAAAGAAATAATTATTTTATTTAGATTGACAGGACAATATCTATTTCATAACAGATTAAAATGAAAACTCTGTAGGATATATTGAAATTTTAAAGGGCTTGTTATAGGAAGGTTTTAATGTAGAAATTATTTATGGAATGTTATTTTTTAAATCCTTAATTTTTTATAAAAGGATATCATGGTAAATAGTGATTTCAGCAAAGATACCTGTCATTTAAACTTCACTAACTAAATGGTTGAGGAAAGTTACTTTGCTTATTCCATAATTATTTAAAATGGTGTTTCTCTCATGCTGCTGGGGAATTCTAAGAATTGAAATCCATACATTTTAAAATTGAAAGCTTGAGAAAACGCTGCTTTAAAGGCTAAATGTTGGTTCCTGTTATATTCCTTTCCCAGACATTATTGATTATTAAAAGGAAGTAGGAAAGGACATGACTCCGGGGGCAGGGACTGCAGGACTGTTGAGCAGAGCAACAGAGCCTCTGCCCTACATATCGGACAGCTTTTCCCTGCTGTGCAGCCATGCTGGGAATCTTCCGGAACCAGCTAAACCTCGTGCTGGGAATTTGAAATTTATCTCACCTTGAAGGTCACACAATTCAGAGATGTAAACTGAGCAAATGTCAGCAGAGGGAAGAAAGAATAAAATAAAAAAACTTCTCTAGGAAGAGTAAAGCGTCCAAAAGAAAAAGCAATTGTCTCTTTTCCCCCTCAATGTCCTATATTTTTTATTTTGCCCTCTCTACTCGCATCCCCAGGGAGTTCAGGAAAGTCACAATGGTGGCTGGGACCACATTTTTAAAGCTGTTGTTTTGTCTTTTTTGGACTCCCGTGGGTGCTGTGGTTCCAACTGCTATTTAAAAAAAAAAAAAAAAAACAAGCTTCAATCTTGATGTGATCATATCTTCATGCAAAGTAGGAAACAGATGGCTCTTTGGAGAAATATTTGCAAGACAGATACTTAAACATGTTGCTGTTTCTCAGACAACCATCTCTGTGGAGGAATGGCCAAGCATCCCTATGAGGAATGGTCAAAAGATCATTCTAGAATTACAAGGTTCGAAAAGGCCCTTGAAGGCCTTGGGATCAACCCACTATGCTGATGGCTGTCCAACTTCATTCAGAAAGGGGATGGGAAGCCAGTCTGGGGTAGTGGTTGAGGTACCAGGCGAAGTCCTAGTCCTACCCAAGGCATGAAGTCAGCTGGGCAACCTTGTGCCAGTCACTCTCTCTCAGCCTTAGAAAGGCAGCAATGGCAAATGGCTTCTAAAATCTTGGCAAGAAAACTGCAGGGACTTGTCCAGGAATTTGCCAGGAGTTAACACTGACTCACCCCGCCCTACACACACACACACACACACACACACACACACACACACACACAACAGATGATCCAGTCATTTCCTTCCCTGGTATGATGAGATACACGTAGTCCTTGACTCACAACCACAATTGGGACCAGGATTTTCGTTGCTAACCTAGGTGGTTGTTAGTGAGTCACGCACAATTTTATGACCTTTCCCCCCCCAGGTTAAGCGAATCACTACAGTTGTTAAGTGAATCACGCAGTTGTTAAATGCATCCAGCTTCCCCCATTGACTTTGCTTGTGGGAAGGCTGCAAATGGCGATGACATGTACCTGAAACACAGCAACTATGGTAAATACATACTGGTTGCCAGGTGCCCAAATTTTGATCACGTGACTGTGGGGACAGGGGTGGGTTCTAACTTACCTCGCTGCCAGTTCGCTTCCTCCCGCGCCGCGTGGCTGCGCATGCATAGTAGTGGCAAAAATTCGCAAAAAAATCCATTTTTTAAAAAAAAGCCAAAAACAAGATGGCGGCGCATGCGCAGTGCTGGGGACTCGGCTTCTGCACATGCGCAGAAGAAGAAAAAATAGTAAAAAATTCCAAAAAATATTTTTTTTTCCAAAAAAAAATAATCCAAAAAAAAAATGGCGGCATCCACAGACCGGCACCGACAGAACTGGATCCGTGATGTCACCAGCGGTTTGCTACCGGTTCTATAGAACCAGTGCAAACCGGGAGGAACCCACCTCTGTGTGTGGATGCTATGACAGTCATGAGTGCAAGGACTGGTCGTAAGTCTCTTTTTTCACTGCCATTGTAACTTTGAATGGTCTCTAAATAAAGGGTTGTAAGTCAAGGACTACCTGTATGTTGTATTATATTCAAAATTATACTTGTTAAGGAATTGTGCAGAGTAACCTCTGCTTCTGAAGGCTTGCACAGTGAACCGTAATGTTGCAGTAGATATGAGTAATGATTCAGTCAATACACAGATACGTTAAAGTGTATAAAAGTAGTTTACTTAAAGAAATATCACAGTCCAAATAACAGTCCGAATCATACACGTTCAATCAGTCAGTATTCAGAAGTACAGCAGTCTTCTTACCAGTCTTTCTTTGTCTTAATCATCAAACAAAGATTCTCTCCTATCACAGATAGCTAGCTACACACAGAGCTTAATTGCAGACATGAAGTCACTCAGCAATGAATCAGCAAAAGCGAGAGAGAGAGAGCACTAACCATGTTCTCTAGCTCCCTCTTATGGCCGTTACTGCCAGTCAGAATGCACCAATGCATTTAAAGCCATATTACATATATTACATTAAACAGTGATTTGTGGCTTGTTTATATTAACCAACCCAACCGTTTGGACAGAGTCCTAACAATACTGAGATAAGAAGAACCTTAGTGGAACAGGCCTTGGCTCCATCTAATCTGGCATTCTCTGCCATCACTCATTGGTCAAGTAGATAGCAATAGCAATAACATTTAAATGCTTCAGTGCTTTGCAGCCCTCTCTAAGCGGTTTACAGTGTCAGCATCTTGCCCCCAACAATCTGGGTCCTGTATCCTCAGGGATGCATTTGGGAAGCTTGCCAACCCAGGTTGGAGGCCAAGAACCCCCTTGAAATGTTGCTTCCCAGCAACCAATATTTAAGCCTTGCTGCCTCTGCGTCAGAAGGCAGTAAACTGTCATTGTTAAGAGCATTCATAGCCTGACCCTCCATGAACTTAACCAGACCTCTCCAGATGCTGCCTTTAGCATACCGGCTGATAGCAAATCCTATCGTTTTATCATTTCTTTCTCTGTGTGCTGAATCTCCTTCCACCATTCTCTCTGTGTTGCTCTCGCTTTGGGGGTGAGTGTGTGCGACGTGCTTCCTTTCTTTTGGGGGTAGAAGACAATCTGTACAGTGCCACCCAATATACTGACAAGTGGAGCTCTACTCTAGAGAGCATCACTTACAAATCTTGGCAGAATCCAACATCACAAATTACCTGGATTTTATTCAAAGAGAAAGCGGGTGCTTCATGATCTTTCATGGTTTTATAATTTATTCTAGCAAATATGGAACACAATGCAGTTTCACCATCCCAGCGTAGGGTTTCTTTCAGTCCTTAGTGGCTGTTTTTGGCAGATGGGCATTGATTAATTAGCTCAGCTCCTCCTACCCCTCCCTTCTGCCCACTGGGCTCACAACATCTGGTTCTGCAGAGGGATCTGCGCCTTTTCACCATTTTCTGAAGGGGCCGTCAAGAGACACGCGCTGGCTCCTTCTATATTCAGACTTAGTGCTCTTTGGATAGAACTCTAAACTAGTTTTAAAATCAGAATTTAGTGGGAGTGTTTTAAAAACAAAAATAAGTCTCCTGAGAGAGCGCTAACCCACTGCTGCATAGAAGGTCAAATTTAAGACGGTAAAGAAAATTGAGTTCTGCCAGTTGCAGATTGCTGATTCTGGTACCAATGATCATTTATCATTTTTACACAGCTTTTCCTGACAAAGGCATTGTCCTTTCTCCACTGGTTTTATTTCTTTGGGCAGTGTAGCTGTCAAGCACAAGAAATCAGAAAATCCAGGCAGTTCAAATGAATATAAAGGTTTATTGCAAGCTTAAGGTCTCTACAAAAATCTAAACTACTAACGGTCAAAACAAATTGGTGGTAGATAAGAGTCAATGGAATTCAAGGCGGGCTGGAGTTAGATCTCGTGTGGGCACGAAGGGATGACACGTGTGACCCCTCCCTTGGGCTCAGCCTGGTCATCTCCTACACTAGCACTACTGCTACAGAAGCCACATCAGTCTTTCAAGGTAGGCCAGGTCGAGAAACAAACACCAGAGGGATTCCAGGCATGCTACTTTATTATAGGATATCTTCAAAGTCTGTCACTTTGCTAAGGACAATATTATCCAAGGTTATTTTAACACTCTTTCTCACTCTTTCTGCTTTCCTAGGGTTTAGCAACTTTTCCCCTCTTCCTTCCAAAAGCCAGAGCTAAATATCTCTGCAGCTGGGCTAGTTTTAGAGATGGGTTTCTTTTAGAAGAGCATTAGACCCAGATTACTTAGGCAACTTGACTGGTGGTTAAACCAGCTCATCTAAATACCTGCTTGCATTTGCCTGACCCACCACACGTTAAAGAGATTGACTGGTGGTTGTTTTTCCTGTCAGCAGATGACACTCAGCAGGAGAGGGAAAGCCTGAAATATCCACCAATTGTTTCCTTAACATCTTCCACGTTAAAACAGCAAAGGCAACACTATTCATCAGCCGTGATTCTAGGGATAGAAGAGGGATCAGACTTCAGGCAGTGCAATTTATGCCAGCATAGTTATTTGCTGTTTCATGGATTGGAAGCAGTTTAAGATGTCATCTGCCTGTGCCTCAATGCTCCCCTTTGCTTAGCTTTACTAAACAATCACCTGCATTCAAATCATGATGGAAAGCTATATGTAAGAACATTAAAAGTGACTGGATCAGATTATGGGTCTGTCTGAATTGGCGTCTCTTCTGGACCAGGATACCTGTGGTTGATTTTCTCCACTACGGTATTTAAAATTTGGAACTAGACCAGCAGTGGGTTGCTCCCGGTTCGGCCCGGTTCTTAGAACCGGTAGCGGCGGCGGCGGCGGGAGGCTCCGCCCACCCGCCCAGGACGCTCTTCTGCACATGTGCAGAAGCGTCGCACGTGTGCGCAAGCGTGTGCGCGAACCGGTAGTAAAGGGTTTTAGAACCCACTACTGAACTGGACCACCTGTTCCCATGGAGGGTGCATTTGACTTTTGGTATCCAGGGACTGACATATGCAAATTGGGAAGTAATCTGCTGAAATGAATAGGGTTCTCTCTCCCTTTGTTTATAATAAATAGGTCTAAATATGGATAGATCTAAAAATAATATAGGAGGTGATCTGCATAGAAGAGACCAGGAGAGCTGTCCTGTCTAGCAATCTGAGTTCATGGACTGGGCAACAAGATGCCTTTTCAAAGTTCACTACAACATTCCCCTCATCCCACCTTCAATAATTATCTGTCTCTATCAAGGCCATGCTTAATCATTGTGTTATTAGATCTTTCTCCACCATAGATAAGGCCAGTCACCATTTCAAGTTAGCTACAACTTGCCTTAAGAGCATATTTGCCTTTTGTCAACACAACAGCTCACTCTCATTATCTCTTACCGTAATCTGTTCTGGTCACAAATCATAGGAAGAGGCCCCTTCCTTATATAGCCTCAAATTCTGATCTCACTAGAAAGGAAGAAAAGATCTTTCTTTCCTTCTTTCCTTCTTTCCTTCCTCCTTCTTTCCTTTCCTTTCCTTTCCTTTCCTTTCCTTTCCTTTCCTTTCCTTTCCTTTCCTTTCCTTTCCTTTCCTTCTTTCCTTTCCTTTCCTTTCCTTTCCTCCTTTCCTTTCCTTCTTTCCTTTCCTTCTCTCTCTCTCTCTCTCTCTCTCTCTCTCTCTCTCTCCCTCCCTCCCTCCCTCCCTCTCTCTCTCTCTCTCTCATATCATCTAGCAATTATGGACAATTATCAACTCTCCATTAATTGCAGCTGCATGGTAAATTAGCCTCAGCCCTCTTGCAAGCCCAACCTACGTCACAGGGTTGTTGCTGTGGGGAAAAATAGGAGCAAGCGGGTGAGGTATGCTGCCTTGGGGACAGAAGACAATGAAATTAATTAAGTCTGTCCTCCTCCCTGTTCTTGAAGATTTGTGGACCTTGTTGCCATTTTAATTCCTAGGTAGCTATGCAAAATGTATAAAAAAGGCTGTCATGTGATATGGGGAGGGACAAGGGACAGAAAAAAAATCTTTCTTTCTCTATCCACATGCACACAAATACATGCACACATCTAGATGTACCAATACCTTGAGCCAAGACGCCGATGAAGACAAAAGAAATGAAGACAAGGGCCAGTTTGAGTCCTGTCATTGCTCCAGGTGGTCTTTTTTGGCGGGTGTGGGGGTCAGAAAGCTTCTCTCTGCACCTCTGGGGAGGGACTTCTAGGCTGAGATCCTGAGCTGAGCTGGAAAGATCCTGGGCTGAGCAGAACAGCAGGTTTTTATAGGACTCAGCCTTCAGCCTTCATTGGTTGGGAGTCCTTCTTGGATAGATTGCCTGGACGAGAGAAATGAGAGAGACGCAGAACCCAGAGCATTTCAACCTGAGCAGCACTTGGAAGAATATCAGGGGATTTTTCTGTTATTATTATTGTTTTTGGGAAGGCTTCGACAGAAGCTATTCTAGTGTGGGCTGCTAAAATTGGACAGAAGTTGGAAGGCAATGAAACCACAAATGAGCTAATGTGAAGCGAGGTCATCCTAAAGAGTTATCCTGATAGAGGTGGCTTTTAAATGGTGTGTGGGGAGGGAGGAGGGAATAGAGACCTTTGGATTCCTTTTGAAGTCACAGTTGTCATTATACAAACCTGCCCACCAATATTGTTAGGGGGGGGGGGAAACGGAAGAGTTTTTGAAAAGTTTGTGTCAGAATATCTGGACAGCACAGCCTCATTGAGAAGAAGCAGGACAATAAATGCTAGTTCTATCTTTATTGTAAGGTCACATTAACAGCATCTTGCTTGTCTGAAAGTTTTTCTCCCCTCCTCTCTTTTTACTTTCTTGAAAATTAGGGCTGATGGTCCCTTCTGAAACGCTTTTCACAAGTCCCCTGTCTCTTTCTGTGGACCGAGATAACTTTAACGTAAAAGTTGACTAGTCTGCGGCTCTTCCTACATCTTCCAAGGTCATTCCCGCATACTATTAGGCTCGTCCTGCTGGACCAACTGGACAGGCAGAGACCATTAGATTTATTTTATTTTATTTTAATTTTATTTTATAAAATTTATATGCCGCCCAACTCCCGAAGGACTCTGGGCGGCTTACATCATAAAAAATAAAACATATAAAAGCAATTTTAAAAAAAACATCTATATTTAAAATAAAACATTCACACAACCATGCATGGGCCAATCAGGGCAACTATTGGCCCCAGGCCTGCCGGAAAAGCCAGGTCTTAACGGCTTTACGGAAGGCCAGTAAGGTGGGGGTAGTACGGATCTCGGGGGGAAGTTGGTTCCACAGAGTCGGAGCGGCAACAGAGAAGGCCCTCCCCCGCGGTCCCGCCAGCCGGCACTGTCTGGCAGACGGGACCTGAAGAAGACCAACACTGTGCGACCTCACTGGTCGATGGGAGCACTCTTCAAGGGTAGCCCCATGTAGAGCGCATTGCAATAGTCAAGCCGTGAGGTGATAAGGGCATGAGTGACCGTGAGCAGAGCCTCCTGATCTAAATAGGGCCGCAATTGGTGCACAAGACGTACCTGTGCAAAGGTCCCCCTGGCCACTGCTGTCAGGTGTTGATCTAATCTCAGCTGTGAGTCCAGGAGGACACCCAAATTGCAAGCCCGTTCTGAGGGGATTAAGTTTTCTCCCCCCAGAACGACGGAAGGACGATCAATCTGGTCCTTCGGAGGTAATATCCACATCCACTCGGTCTTATCTGGGTTTAGCTTGAGTCTGTTAACTCCCAGATATAAGCTGTCCCTCAAATAGAACCCCCTCCCCCAACCACTGGACTCATCACTGCTACAGCTATCCGCAGAGTTGCAGTCGCCATCTTGATTTTCTTCTCCCCACCTCCAAGATGCCCCTCCTTCCATATTTAGTCTCATAATTGCGTCTTCTGAGTCTTCTTTAGGTTGGCTAGCAAAGTGGCAACGCCTGCCCCTCTACAATTGTTCCAGTGGAAGAGAGTATGTGTAGATCAAGCTTGAATTATTGGTTCCTTGATGCCCTCCGAGCTTGGTTGTTTTCTTCCAAATCTTTCATTACCAGGCTAGGTAACATCAGCGCCCCTCAAGAAATCTTCCCTGCTATGATGAGATACAGGTAAGTCCTCGACTTACAACCACAAGTGGGATCGGAATTTCTGTTGCTAAGCAAAGCAGTTGTTGAATTACACTCGATTTTACAGCTTTTTTTTTGCCACAGTGGTTAAGCAAATCACTGCAATTATTAAGAGAATCAGATGGTCATTAAGCAAATCTGGCTTCCCCCATTGACTTTGCTTGTTGGAAGCAGGCTGGGAAGGTCACAAATGGTGATCATGTGACCCCCAAGATGCTGCATACATGCCGGTTGCCAAGCACCTGAATTTTGATCACATGATTTGGGGGAAAGCTGTGAGGGTCATAAGTGCAAAGAGTGATTGCAAGTCACTTTTTTCAGTGTTGTTGTAATTTTGGTCACTAAATGAATGGTTGTAAGTCGAGGACTACTCCAAATTAAAGAGGCATGGAGACATCACAAATCCTTATTTCACTCCTTGTTTGTTGTAAACTACTCAAATTCTCCAAATTCACTTTTTACAATAGCTTCTTGTTCATTATCCCTCAGGAGAATAAGTGTTCTGTTACATCTATTAGTCTTACTATATTCCTCATTCTGGCATGAACTACACACAGATTTTGCACTAGTCTATTTATTAGGTCCATACCCGAACTTTATTATTTGTACAACTCAAGAAAGCACACGTAACACTCGCTCCAACAACAACCCTTGTAAACTCTTGAGGAAAATTTACACTCTCTGGCTCAGTTTTGGCAGCAGCTACTCAAAGCTTGAGCAAGTTGCATCTAGACAAGAATCTCTATTGAATACCAAAATAAGCGGTTGGTTGCCTCCTGTCTATGGGAGAATGCAGTTTCTCTCTCATACTCATTTCAATTTAAATCCAGAGCTTCCTTTTCCCACTTTTTGCACAGTTTAATGGCTTCTTGCTTTGCTCAACTCGACTTGGTGCTGGATGTTTTGTTGGTTGTTGTCTTAATCGGCCTTCCCATAGTTAAACTTCCAAATGTGTAATTCAGTAAATTCTATACAAAAAGGACTTTTGTTTTGTCTAAAAAAACAAGAAGAGAAGAGCTCACATCTGTGATATTTATGTTTTAAAAGCTTGCATTGGGGAAAAGTTTACAAATATGACATCAGGAATATTTGTGTTAACGAAGTGTTTCTCTGGGAAATTCCATTACAAACCATGCACATTAAGGTTGTGTACAAAAAATATTTTGATATTTCGGCGAGTTAGATGTAAACAGACGCAAATCATCCCAAGATTGGCCAACTGAGGGACATTTCTGGAAAGCCTTTTAAAACTCCAGATAAATTACCTTTAGATTATGTCCTACTCACAAGGGTTTTGATGGTCTTAAAAGAACTATTCTGGAAGCCTAAAAATTCATTTTGAAAAAAATAAAACAATCACTAGATGGAAGCAAAAGTCTTTTTCTATATCTTTACTGCCATCTAATGGTACAGGTAGACCTCGACTTATGGCTGGTTGCTTAGCGACTGTTAGAAGCTATGATGGACCACCCAGTGTTATTTACAACACGGATTCAAAGTTCCGACAGCCACACCCACATGTGGTCATGTGATCATAGTTTGGGACAGTAGTGGGTTTCAAATTCCGTCGCTACCGGTTCGCTATTGGGAGTGTGCGCGTGCGGTGCTTCTGCGCATGCACAGAGACGTCCAGGCGGAGCCTCCCGCCGCCGCCGGTTCACCCGATACGGGGCGAACCGGTAGCAACCCACCACTGGTTTGGGAGCTCGGCAACCAGCCTATGATGTATGGTGTTTTTGCCAGAAACCTGTGTTTACTTACATACAATGGATTTGCTTAACGACCACTCCATTCACTTAACAACCTCTACAAAAAAGGTCATAAAACTGGTCAGGATCATATGGTGATCCGCTTAACAACTAGCACGATTTTACAACCATAATTCTGGGCTCAATTACGGTCATAAGTCGAATACTACCTGTATGTCCATTTTAACAGAAGGGAAGGCGGATGCCAAACTCTGTGGGGAGAGAAAGTTTTAAAAATGCCAGTTGCCATTGTACCCAGCATTGCTCTATCTGTTGTCCTTGCACTTTTTTTGATATTAAGCACCTCCTGCTTTCCGTGATGTGTATACATTAGAAGAGCAGGGAAATTTTTTTAATATAAATCAGGATAAATAAATAGAACATTGCTCATCCCTTTTTCATCAAGGTCCAACTCCTGTCCCAAACTGTTCGTTAAGGTCTAGCAAACTTGAATGCCTCTTCCCAGCACCTTTGCCTCACCTATACATTGAGATCTTTCAATTCAGGTGTGTTAACCTGAAGGCAGGGTGGGGTGAGATATTTAAAATTTGCAAGAGGTGGGCATATTAGCCCCTTGCAGCCACCCCTGCCTTGATTGCAATGGCCTAGTCCCAGATGGAGTGTACAATATTTGGGTGAGAGCATCTTGAGAGAACATAACCCTGAAAGTGTTCTAAGACATATAAAATATATTTAAATCAGCTTTTGGCCTTAAATTGCTAAAGACTGCTTTGAGGAGTCGACAGGGAAGAAAGAAGGAAAATTAAAAAATTGAGTGTGCCTTCATAAAAAAAAAAATCTTTTCCTAAAGGCGCGCGCGCATACACACACACACACACACACACACACACACAACCTAGACATAAATCAGCTTTTAGCAGATTTTTAAAAAGAAATTGGCTTGAATTTTAATGGGTTTCATAAGTGTTATTTGAAGAGGAATTTATGTGTGTCTCTTTTAATTCACGTTTTCCGGAGAGGTCCTCTTAGGTGGCTCAGTTGTCTGAGCATTCTGTTTCTTCCAAATGGTTTTGCCAGATTTTTTACAATGAATTAAACAATACTATTATACATTCCAAAGCCTAGACATGGAACTGATTAATACTGGGGATCTCGTTTTGACATTCAAGAGAAGCAAACCAGGGAGTTCTTAGCAGGGCCAAGATATCCAGAAGCACAAACTGCTGGATGATTCCAAGCTCTACAGCAAGGGTGTCCATCTCCAAACTTGGCAACTTTAAGACCTGTGGACTTCAACTCCCCAGAATTCCCCATGCTGGCTGGGGAATTCTGGGAGTTGAAGTCCACAAGTCTTAAAGTTGCCAAGGTTGGACACTCTACAGAGAAACCACACACTCTGTGCCAGGGTATTCTGGCAAATTCAGTTCAAATTTTTTCTGCACGTCGTAGGGGAGGAAGCGCCCAGCCACCAGGTGGTGCTTGCCCATAAATCTCGTGGCACATTGCTTTGGAGCCGCCAAGGAGACAAGAACATCGGGGCTGATTCCATCACTGCTGCCCATCTCTACATCCCAACCTGCAAAGAAAGAGCAAAAATAAGGCAAAAAAACCAAAACAAAACCCAGGACAATTACAGGAACACCGCTTGATCTGAGCTCTAATTATCCAGATATCCCCAGCAGGGGGTGTATTCTCTATTTCTCCTTCAATAATTCATTTTCAGAGATTTTTACAGCTTTAATTAAAGGAAACTCTAGATGGTAAAGTTTTGTGGTACTATTGGCCTTTGCACATCCCACATGGGAGCAGACTTCCCAAACTTGAAGGGCTGTCCCAGGATAGAAGGTGGGGACTGATTTTATTTATATATATTTATTTATTTTCTACCTTTATTGTTTTTATAAATAATGTAAGGCAGCAAACGTACTTCATACTCCTTCCTCCTCCTATTTTCCTCTCAATGACAACCCTGTGAGGTAAGATTGGGCTGAGAGAGAGTGACTGGTCCAAAGTCACTCAGCTGACTTTTATGTCTAAGGCAGGACCAGAACTCACAGTCTTCTGGTGATTGGCCCAAAGTCACCCAGCTGCCTTTCATGCCTAAGGCAGGACTAGAACTCACAGCTTCTGGTTTCTAGTATGATGCCTTAACCCCTAGACCAAACTGGCTTATTTGTTATTACTCCTGAAGTGAGGGCAAGAAGCAGATCCAAACTCAAACTAAAGAAGAATTTCCCGCCCATGAATGTTATTAGGCAGTGGAACAACTTGCCTCTTGGAGTCATGGAGGCTTCATCGCTGGAGATTTGCAAGAAATGTTTGGTAGCTGCATGGTCTGTGGATTCTGCCCTGGGCAAAGTTTGGACTAAGAGGCCTCTAAGGTTCCTTTTGATCCCATGATTCTATCTGGTAGAACTAGAATGAATGGGATGAACTATCAAGGAGGTAGATACAGAAGAGAGATTAGGAAGACCTTGACAGTTAAAACTGATAGAATAGTTTCTATCCTTTCAGTGGATGTTTTCAAACAGAGTAGCAGGGATGGTGCAGTGTTTCTCAATTTTGGCCCCTTCCAGTTGTGTGGACTTCAATTCCCAGAATTCCCCAGCCAGCTTGTTTAAAAACAGACCAATGCTTTGTGCTGATGAATATCACATTTCTTGTTCCATTAATTTAACTTAAATTAAATTCTGATTTGTACCATTGTCAGTGGAAAGAAATTAGAACATTTAGGGGAGGAGAAGTTGATTCCCATTCATGTCTCATCTGCCTGTTTGTTCTTCCACAGAAGAAATTCCTTCCCTTGATGGTGAAAGCAGGTTTCAGGCTACCCTGAAACTCTCTAGACACAGCAACACGTGTCTGAAGATGACATCATGTCTCGTTTTAGGAAAACTGATTCCTTCTTACAGCAAGCTCTGCCGTTCAAAAGAACCGCCTACTTCAGACAGCCACCGCGGGTGCCAACGAGCCAAGCTGGAACTTGGCAAGAGGACGGAAGTATGAAGAAGTGGAGAAGGGATTAAAATGAAGATGAGGGAGAACCAAGGAATGTCATGTTCTGAAAGAACAGGGAAGTGGTGATGGCAATGTGCGGGGGCGACATTAATAGAGACTTCATGTTTGTGAAATTTATCCTCTCAAGCAGCTTTCCTCCTACCTGGTATTCAGATGTGTTCAGACTACTTCTCAGAATCTCTAGCCAGCAGTGAGCATTTTGTCCCAATTTAGTTTAGTTTAGTTTGGGGGGTTTTTTATGACTACATAACAAATATTCCACCCACAAAGCTTTAAGGAATGCATGGAATCATAGCATGCAAGGGACGTTCTAATCTATCTAAACCAGCATTTGTCAATCTCAGCAATTTTGTGATATATGGACTTCAACTCCCAGAATTCTCTAGGCAAGGCTTGGGATTGTGAGTTAAGTTGAAGGGAGTGGGTTATTTCCATTTTATAAAAGTAACTTCTGAAACATATTTGATTAAAAGAAACAGTTGTGGCACTGAAGGTAGTATAGATATAAATGGGCTCGATTTGATTGATCTGGGATCCTCTTAAGTTCTTTCACATCTATCAATTGACTTTAGCGAATACGGCAAAACTGAAATTCCATGTGCAGGAGTAGTCTACCATCAGTTATCAAACATTGGGGACATATGATATTTATCTTTATGTCTGAAGTCACCTCCAGTTTGGATTATTACAGTGAGGCTACCCTTGAAGACTAGCACCTTGTCCAGAAGCAGTGGCTCAAACAGATACCTGGTGATTTTTCACTGCAATACAAGTTGGCAGTTGTCACCTTTAAAGCTCTTTATTGTTTAGGATCTGGTTACTTGCAGGACTAGCTTTCACCAGTGGTTTGAAGCCAACCTGGAAGAAGGCTCCCAATAACATAAACTTTGAAATTGTTTTCTTTTCATAAAATAAATAAGACCTGGTTGTTTTAGCAAAACTTCAGCTTCTGAAGAGTTATTTTTGTTCCAGCAGGACATTGAAAGGGTATATGAATTAAGTATGTTCCTTGGTGTTGAGCGACTTATATTAGTGTATTGTGCCTGTTAGTTTTTAACATTATTGTTGACTGGAAATCTGTATGCTGCTTAGAACCAGACATGAGAGGAATACCATACAGATCAGGGGTGAAATGCTACTGGTTCGGCCCAGTCCGGGCGTACCGGTAGTGGCGGCCTCCGGTGGTTCGGAGAACCGGTAGCGGTGGCAGTATGAGGCTCCGCCCACCCGGATGTCACCATTTTCTTGCTTTTAACCCTCTGAGCATGCGCAAAGCGTTCTGCGCAGAGGGTGAAAAAGCAAGCGCGACAGGCACGTGCGCTTCTGAACCAGTAGGGAAGGTAAGTAGATTTCACCGCTGATACAGATACTGTAGTCCTCAACTTACAACCACAATTGGGACCAGAATTTAGAGCTTGAAGCATTGTTAGACACACCACACACCCACTTCATGGTCTGTTTCTGTTGCTCCCCTCTGGGAGGAGGTTTCAAAGTAGCAGGACTACTAGATTCTGTAACAACTTTATGCCATCCGTCTGGTAAACTTGCATTTTTTTTGGCCATGTATATGTATACATTCGAACTAGACTGTGATGTTTCTCTGTGTCATATGTGTGTGTGTGTGTGTGTGGGTACATGCATAATGGTTATCTTTTGAGAGCTGAACGCAACGAAATTGCATTTTAATGTATGCTGATTAGTGTATATTTAAAGTGACAATAATGTTTTTAGCTGTGGTGGTGCAGTGGTTAGAGTGCAGTACTGCAGGCTACTTCTGCTGACTGCCAGCAGTTTGGCAGTTCAAGTCCCACTGGCTCAAGGTTGACTCAGACTTCCATCCTTCCGAGGTCGGTAAAATGAGGACCCAGATTGTTGGGGGCAATATGCTGACTCTGTAAACCGCTTAGAGAGGGCTGTAAAGCACTATGAAGCGGTATATAAGTCTAAGTGCTATTGCTAGTGCTATTGCTATTGCTATTGCTATTGCTATTCTATTCTATTCTAATTTCTGTGGCTAAACAAGGCAATTATTAAGTGAGTGGTACCTGATTTTACAACCCTTTTTTTGCCATGGTTATTAAATGAAACACTGCACTTGTTAAGTGAATCATGCAGTTGTTAAGCGAATCCGGCTTCCCCCGTTGACCTTGCTTGTCAGAAGAAGCAGGCTGGGAAGGTTGCAAATGGCGATCACATGACTCCAGGACACTGCAACCATTATAAATACATGCCAGTTGCCAAGTGCCTAATTTTGATCATGTGACCATGGGGATGCTGCAACAGTCGTAAATGTGAGGACTGGTTGTAAACCACTTTTTTTCAATGGTGTAAGTTGAAATGGTCAATAAATGATGGATGTAAGTAGAGGACTACCTGTATAAGCCTAGCAAAATGAATGGATGGATGGATGGATGGATGAATCTCTCAGCAAAGGGAGGGGTGGAAAATTGGGATATAGCCACCTATTTCCCAAAAGACCGGCTCAATTGACCTCCAAGAATCTGAAGGGGCTCAAATGTACCTGAGTGGGACCCCCATCCCCTCCATTATCTAATGACCAGCAAATAGCTGCCCTTTCACAACATCAAAAGCCGATTCCTAGGATAGTGGCTGCCTTCCTTTGCCTAATGATTGGGCATTAGCCCAATGCAAATGGCTGAGTTCAGGGGAACAAGGGGAGATCAGAGCTCTCATCTACACACCTGATGGGACATCCAGGCTGACAAGAGGAATCCGAATTTGTTTGAGAGTTGCCAAGATTGTGCAGTAGGGCTCCGACAGTTCCCCCAGGCTGTCTTCTACGCCAAGCATGGCGTCAACCACCAGGTTGTACGCATCACTGATTAGCTGAACCTGCCAGAAAGAAAGGGAAAAATTGCATTCAATGCCATATTAGCCTTCCAAACTCTTCCTTATTATTTCCAAAATGAAACAAGCTTACTCAGTATTCATTGTGCAGTTTTGTTTTTTTTAAATCATCCAGTTTTATATTTAGCCCTTTGCACAGGAAGCTTAATACATGTTTCTGTTTACATTGTGTTACATTGGCTACATTACAAATAAATTCTGATATTACTGTTTCATCAGGTTTAATTTGCTCAGGGATGTCATCACCAAGCCAAACCTGAATCTCTCTCTTGGGTTGTGGTATTCATATATGTACTATTATTGCATTGTAACATCTCCCGTGGAAGGGAGACTGTGACAGCTCATTACCCCAAATATCTTGAATTCTTCTGCATTGATGGGAAGCTCTGAAGACAAAATGTAACTTGACCAAATGCATCCACAGAGTGCAGGAAATAGCATCTCTGAATCAGTGATGGTTTCTAAATCCCATCACTATTGGTTCTCGCGCGCGCATACATGCGCAGAAGCGTCCGGGGTGGGTGGGCGGAGCCTCCTGCTCCCGCACTACCAGTTCGTAGAACTGGACCGTACCAGTAGCAACCCACCGCTGCTCTGAATGCTTGAAGAGAACATCTGTATTCCTAATTATCTAGGATCGTTCTGTGTCCAGTGTTTTTCAACTTTGGCAACTTTAATATGTATAGACTTCAATTCCCAGAATTCCCCACCCAGAATTGAAGTCCATACATCTTAAAGTTGCCCAGGTTGAGAAACACAGCTATAGACCAGGGGTGGGTTCCTCCCGGTTCGGACCAGTTCTCCCAAACCGGTAGCGGCCCGCTGGTGACGTCACGATGACATCACCGAACCGGATCGGTCGGTGCCAGTCTGTGGGGGCCGCCATCTTTTTTTTAAAAAAAATCGAATTTTTTTTTCGAATTCCCCCCCCCTTCTGAGCATGCGCAGAAGCCAACTTCTGGCACTGTGCATGCGGTCGCCATCTTTTTTTTGGCTTTTTTTGATTTTGGGGGGATTTTTTGGGGATTTTTTCCTACTGTGCATGTGCGCGCGCACGAGGCGTGGGAGGGAGCGAACCGGCAGCGAGGTAAGTAGGAACCCACCTCTGCTATAGACCCTTCACTATTACTTAGCTCAAACAGCCTCACATGGGGAAAATCTTAGTCGTACTCTGCTTCGAACTCTTGGAGGAAAATTGGACATAAATCTAATGAAGGAATGAACAGGGAAATGCATGATAACCAAACTAGCTTGTCAATGAGTGAAACCAGTGTGATAAATTAAATGGCATGGATATTTAGCAGAAGGATTGTACCTGCAGCTCTATTTGGATAAGAGGTAAAACAGAGCAAATGTTTTGCACGGCCCCGTATTATTTTTACCATTAGAGGTTTCAGTTGTAAGCTTTTATTTAAGATCTTTGTATTCTCACAAAACTTTTTGTTTTTCATTTGACTTCTGGGTGGCTTCTATACCGCAAGATTGCAGAAAGGAACTTCAATTTCATGACATCAAGTCAAATTGCAAAGCCAAAACCTTTTTTAAAAATTACTCCCCCCCCCGCTCTGCCTCTATCCATACTGAAATTAGGAAAACTTCAGAATCCAGCAATAATTTAGAGGATAATGCTTTTGGAAAGCTTCAACCAAAATCCAGCCAAACCCATTTCTCCGGAAGTTTCTTGCCAAGAAGGCAGGATCAGCTGTATTGGAAAACGTGATTCAAAGAAGCTGGCTGGACTCTGGTTTGTTTGAAAGGTGAAACAGAAGTGTGGAGTGAAAGCTAGATACAATTGTTTGTTTGTTTAGAAAATTTATATCACTGCCCACTCACTCTTGGTGACTCTGGGCAACTTACAAAAAATAAAATCCCGATATACAACCATAAAATCAATAACCTGACATCCCCCTGGTGACAGCAATCAGTCAAACAAGCCACTTGATGGGCTCCATCCCACTGTGGGTTACCCAGGCAAAATTTTTCAAGGGAGTGCCATATTTGCACAGAGATGCAAAGAAATGATAAGGATTTCCTTAGCCCTTTTTGGTGGTTTTCGATGCATAATAAAATTTCAAGCCCTAAATGGACATGATTTTACCAATTATTGGAAGCAAAGTAAGCATCAGGAAAAACAATAGCTTGCAAAATAATATGTAAGAGAATGAATGCAATGTTTATAACATAGATATATGTATATCCGTGTGCATTTTTTAAAAGGCATAAAGTTTTAAACACATCAACCCAACATTAAAACTGAGAGTGAGTGGGCGGCCATATAAATACTCTAAATACATAAATAAAAATAAAAAATAAATGATAAATCATATAACTCACAAATGTATACAGGGACATAGGCTCAGGTATCACAAATACCCATTAGAAATGGATGTGTTTCGATTTTACACTTTTCAATAGCATAAATATTGAACGTGCTGGCTTAACCGCAGCGCAGAATAAAGGAATCAGTCAGGCTAACATAATAACCCTGAATTAATAGCAGAAAGAGAAAAGATAAGAAAGCAACTGCTATACATCCTCAAGTCTGGATATCTCTCACAAAAGGCATCCATTTCTTCAAAGAATGCAGAGCAATTAACAAATGATCTACAGAGTAATAGAATACAAAGCTTACTCAGAGCAAAATAGGTCATGGGAATTCTCTACTGTTGCTAAAATCCCATACAATTTGTATAATATTAATTTGTTTCCAGCACATTCTCCCTCTTTTTACTGGTCCCATAAAATTCAAGTTCATTAGAAGTAGAGGCATGCTAACGCCAAGAAGGCTTTCTATAATGGTCCTTTCCCCAGCAGATCTGGACCAATGATGACCTACAGGTGAGACCAACTTGGGTACAAAAAGAACATCGTGTAAAATAGATATATGGAATTAAAATCTAAGTCAGAGATAACTCTAGTAAAAGCAATATTTTTCAACTTTAAGAAGACCCAGGAAGAATCAGGTATAGATTATTAGATCATGCTACAGAACAGGGGTGGGTTCCTCCCGGTTCGGACCGGTTCTCCCGAACCGGTAGCGACCCGCTGGTGACGTCACGATGACGTCACCGATCCAGTTTGGTTGGTGCTGGTCCGTGGGCGCTGCCATCTTTTTTTTGAATTTCTTTTGAATGTTTTTTTTTTAATGTTTTTATTTATTTATTTATTTCTTCTGAGCATGAGCAGAAGCCGAGTTCCGGCACTGTGCATGCAGTCGCCATCTTGTTTTTGGCTTTTTTAAAAAAATTTTGTTACTGTGCATGCGGGTGCGCGCAAAGCGCACGCCCATGAGGCGCGCCCACACGGCGCACCCACGCAGTGTGGGAGGGAGCGAACCGGCAGCGAGGTAAGTTGGAACCCAGAATCATTATAGGTAGTCCTTATTTAGCAACCATAATTGGCACTGGCAACTGGATCATTAAGCAAAACAGTCACAAAGAGAAACCACAACTGTGCTTAATGTCTGTAGACCAGATTCTCAGTCATCCGGGTCATAGGATGTCTAAAAGGTCCTTTTTCAAAAGGCAACTGGACTGCCTCAAGAGCTCCCAGGGAGAGTGCTAACAACCAGATGACTGCAAAGAAATATGATCTTTCCAACCTCCCCGTCCATCCTGATAGAACTAATCTTTCCATCGTCTCCACCATCCTGCCAGAACTAATGAAGCTTCTTGGATGAGAAGCGAAATGTCTTCCTCACAAAAAAACAGTCCAGTTGCCTTTTGAAAAAGCACCTTTGACACAACTGTGCTTATGATCTTATTTCAGCTTTCCTTTGCTTTAATGGTTTACTTTACTTTATTGTCATTGCACCTCATACAACAAAATTAAATGCCATCTTCAGTGTGCATTATACATAAAAAAATAAAACAAAAACACACATCCTTCACATTCTATACAACTGAATTGAAAACCCCTGATATTGCATTAATATTGCACTATACAGTAGAATTCAATATAGTTACTGCTCTGGGATAGAAGCTGTTTTTCAGCCTATTTCAGGGGTGAAATCCAGCAGGTTCTGACAGGTTCTGGAGAACCGGTAGCGGAAATTTTGAGTAGTTCGGAGAACCGGTAGCGGAAATTTTGAGTAGTTTGGAGAACCGGCAAATACCACCTCTGGCTGGCCCCAGAGTGGGGAGGGAATGGAGATTTTGCAATATCCTTCCC
>QLTV01002258.1:1235828-1247884 GCA_003457575.1 Thermophis baileyi
CCTTCCCCCAGGAGTGGGGAGGGAATGGAGATTTTGCATTATCCTTCCCCTGCCACGCCCACCAAGCCACGCCCACCAAGCCACACCATGCCCACCAAGCCACGCCCACAGAACAGGTAGTAAAAAAAATGGATTTCACCACTAGCCTATTTGTCCCTGTTTTTATTGTCCTGTACCGTCTGCCAGATGGTAATAGTTCAAAAAAGGGGTGCTTTACAGATCTGCAATGGTAGTCATGCAAGGATTGGTCTCAAAATTATTTTTCATCATGTTATAACTGTGAACAATCACTAAACAAGGCCTCTGCCAAATAAGGAGTACTTGTACTGCTGATGTGTTGTGCTGTCGTGCATAAAAGAGTAGGTGTACTGAACAGCATATTAATATCAGTTTCAACCTTATTATCCTCATGCATCTGTACCCAACAGGAGGAATTTACTAGATTGCACACTCCAGAACAGGGGTCACCAACCTTTCGGACCTCAGGGACCACTAAATTCATAATTTTAAATCCCACGGACCACTAATATGATCTGCCTAATGACCGGCTGGGTGGGCGTCGCTAGGTGGTCATGTGACTGGGTGGGCGTGGCCAACTTGATGTCACTCACGTCAAGGGGTACCTCACCAGCCTCTACTCGCCCCTCCCCTCCCAGCCACTCCTCGCCTGCCCGCCCGGGCTCCTTAGGGCCCCAACAGGAAGCAGTTGTTGGAGCTAAGCAGCCACCACGAGAAAGAGTTGGCAAAACAGCTGGCTCAGTTCAAATTGGATCTGACCGAGAAGGAGGCTCAGCAGAAGCACCTCACTGAGGACTACGAGCATAGGCTTTCCAAGCAGAGGGAAGACCTGAGGGAGTGCAAGACCAGGTACTGGCGCCTGGAGGCTCAGCGGGCTGAGATGGTCAGCCTGTTCCAGGCCATGATGCAGTCCCACTGGAACAAGGCCCTCCGGCTCTTCGCCACCAGCGGCACTTCCCTCCAGCCTTCGCCCAAAGCCCCGCACCAGGAGGCTGAAGCAGACCCCAAGTCGGAACTTCTTCCCCCCTCTGACCCGCACAAAAAGACCCCGAAGGGGGAAACTCTCTGCAGCAACACAAATGTTCATTGCACGTATCCGGCCCAGGGGCTGTAGTTTGAGGACCCCTGATTTAGTGCAATATAAAAAATGCAAATAATTTTTCTGCGGACCACCAAAATTTTCTCACGGACCACCAGTGGTCCACGGACCACCAGTTGGTGACCGCTGCTCCAGAAGACCATCCAAAACCACACAACCAGCATGGTCAATGCCTTCAACCTCGTATTGCAAGCCATGTTATTAGCAGAAGTATTAAAGCCTTTTTCTAATTCATCAGAAACATTTGCAATTGCCTTCCCTAAGAAAATAATTCAAATATAATCCAAGCATGTGTAATTTAAATCACAGGCCACGTATCCCATCCCTCGCCTGCCGAGGGCCCCCCAAAAGACCTCCAAAGTTGTGCCAGCTTATCATTGTTAATAGGGTAAAATGATATACTTATTAAATGTAGAGAAAGAAATGTTGAGAATGATTCAATTGGATGAATTACTGAGAACCCAGAATAATCATAATAACTAGATTATCTGTGCTTATCCTTTAATATTTCTAAAACTAATTCTGGAGATGAAAGCTAAGGGTTCTCTTGAAATCCCTTTTCAAGTATTTCTTCCATATTGTCATTTCACAGTGTGCTCTGCACTATAGATTCAACGATGCAGAAATATGCATTGAAACAGCAACGATGGCATCATACGTATGATTGCACTGAGGTGGGCACTATACTTTGGGGGAATCAAACATGTGCAATCAATGCTAAAATATAACCAAAACTCTCGAGTCAACCTCAAATTCAGATCACATAAAAACTGCAGATAGAGGTGGAAATGATGGCTCAGGATATATAACTAAGACAATGAGCTCCTACTGTACACAGAAAGAGAGAAACATACTGTACCTCCCCAATCTGGTGTTCTTCAACTATGTCTTATTTGCATAGCTTTCACCTACAGCAGCGGTTCTCAACCTGTGGGTCGCGACCCCTTTGGGGGCCGAACGACCCTTTCACAGGGGTCGCCTAAGACCATCGGAAAACACATATTTCCGATGGTCTTAGGAACTGAGACACCGCTCCTCTATCCGTCCACATACGAGTACCCGGGGACGGTGCGATGCACGGGCGGCCCTCGAATGCGCAGGCGCCACCGGAAGGGCCGCGCGCGCTAGCCCGCCATCTTGGTGCCACGCCCTTTGTCACCTCATCGCTTCTTGCCTGGCAACGCGCACGCGCGGGGAGGAGGCGGAATGGGGGTGGCAGCGGCGGGGCGGGGGTCGCGGCATTAGGAAGGTTGAGAACCACTGACCTACAGGATTATGGGAACTGTAGCCAAACACATCCAGAGGACAAAAGCTGGTGAGATATCCATCCTAACTTCCTTCTAAACAGAAGGGCAGCTAACTACAGTTCTTTTGAAAAAGAGATCTAGATCATTTTATAGGTAGTCCTTGACTTGCGACCACAATTGAGCCCCAAATTTTTGTTGCTGAGCAAGACAATTATTAACTGAGTTTTGCCCCGTTTTACGACCTTTCTTGCTGCAGTTGTTAAGTGAATCAATGCAGTTGTTAAATTAGTAAAATGGTTGCTAAGTGAATCTGGCTTCCTCGTGGACTTGGCTTGTCAGGTCTCAAAAGGTGATCGTGTGATCACGGCACATTGCAACGGTCATAAATATGAGTCAGTTGCCAAGCATCCGGATTTTGATCACGTGACCACAGCGATGCTGGCATGGTGGTGTGAAAAATAGTCATAAGTCGCCTTTGTTCATTGCTGTTGTAACTCTGAATGGTCCCTAAACGAATTGTTGTAAGTCGAAGACTGCCTGTGCTTGCTGAGATGCTAAAATCTAAGTCTCTGCCCACATAGTTCTGAAGGTGGGATGGAAACATTAATATGTGTGAAAGCTGGAAATAAAAGGATTTTTACTGTAATCGGCTTCCTTTCCCAAATGCGATTAAGCGTCTCGCCTTACCTCTGTTGGCAGGTAGGAAAGGAAAGGAATGTCGATCTTTTCACACTGCGTGGTGAAATCTCTGTAGAGAGGATTAGACGACTTTTTGGGATAGAAAATGGTTGGCTCATATTCCTGGAACAGAAAACGAGAGATGACTGCAGATAAGCATCAAGGGCAATCACTTTCCTCATTATAACCAAAGCTAATGTGAATGTGTTTAATCCCAAAAATCATTCCAATTAAATTAAAATTCAAGAGGCAGGACAAGGAAGAGAACATAGCTGAGGAAATAATGAAAGAAGAGTTACAAACAAATTGGGAAATTCCTAATGAGATTTTCTTTATGAACTATGAGGTGAATTAACTGGATAGCAATTCAAAGGAGCTTTGTAAGAAATCCTGAAGATTATGCTCAGTCCAGGAGTTGAAACTTCAAAGAAATTTAGGATATTTTCAAGGTTCAGGATGCTATTGTCTTCAGCAGTCCTCTGTAAGGGTACCCACATTATAAAACACAATGAGTCAGAATCCTGTCCTTGAGAAAACAAAGATTTCAGTTAAGTAATCAGAAAATTGAAATCCACTCTAGTCTGGCAGAGTTTGTACAAATGTATTTGACCATGTCTATTCAAACATGAAATGGTGAGAAACTGGATTGATAGATTTCAAATACCAAAGACATTTAGTGCTCCCAAAAAGGAAAATCATTCTCTTTAGTTTGTCTCAAAGAGATATAACTGCTTATCCATCAATGAAGCCTTGTGTTCATAGATGAGTTTATCAATACTCTGATGATAGAAATGTATATTAAGAATGCCAGCCCTGGTAGGTGGTAGTATCTAAACCAGGGTGTCTCAACCTTAGCAAGTTTAAGACTAGCGGACATCAAGAATTTCAGAATTCCTCAGCCAGCCATGTTGGCTAGGGTATTCTGGGAGTTGAAGTCTATTTGTTTTAAAGTCACCAAGGTTGGGAAACACTGATCTAAATGCTAATCTCATAAATGTAAGCAGGGAAAGGTTTAGTTAATACTTGGAGAAAGAGTAGCAAAAAGTGAGAGGGGACCACAACAAAAACAAAATTTACTTTAATTTATATTATTTTACATTGGTGTATATTTTTTTTCTTTGTGTCACATTAAAAATTTGTAATTGGTGGCATGGGAGAGGTTCAGAAGATCATTTCCAAGACTTTTATCAGTTAGATAAAGACCCTGAACTTCTCATGTTAGTTTTAATCCAATGATCAGAAGTTTATGTGATAGATTCTGAAATATATCTGGGTCCTTAATGCAGAGAAGAAGATCTCTTTACCTCAGAAAATAAGATTCTGTAAAGACATTTAAAGCTAGGACAGGGGTCTCCAACCTTGGCAACTTTAAGCCTGGAGGACTTCAACTCCCAGAATTCCCTAGCCAGCTGGCTGGGGAATTCTGGGAGTTGAAGTCCTCCAGGCTTAAAGTTGCCAAGGTTGGAGACCCCTGAGCTAGGACGTTGGTGGTGTTCTTCAGAAATTCTGTAATCCAAATTTTGTAAATCTGTCAATTTAAAATATATTTTTAAATCTTGTGCAGGATGGCAGGAACATTTGTTTAGTACTTATTCTTAGGAAACAAATCTAATTTTGCACTTCAGGAGTTACTAAATGCATGGGAACACAATGATCTATTCAACTGCCAAATCACTGAATTATGTGATACAATTCTTGGCTTAATAGCAACTGTACAAATGTAGTTTTGAAGGAAAAATATGTACGATTAAAATGAATGTATCATGTTTGGTGGTCCTGAATACAGTATATGGACACCAAGGTAGCAGCAATCCTGCTAATAATGGGTGAGAAATGTTTGCCATTGAGCAAGTTACAAAGTTTGCTATAGTAGTCAGAAAGCCTTGGACAAGCTTTCTCGGTGGCATTGTTGCCTTTAATGCAGATAACTGGAGATAAAGGATTTTGGAGGGAGTCTTGATTGGAAGAATCTGCGTTTAAAAAGCTCAAGTTAGTGGAGCAGAAACTCGGCCAAGGGAACCGTTTGCAAATAGTCTACAAAAGGGGACAGCCAATCTATCAATTCCCTGAGCTTGTGCAAGGCAAGACTTATGCTCTTTGGCATCAGCCATTCATTCACTGGTCTACTGATGAAGGAACCAGGCTAGAAACCAGGAGACTGTGAGTTCTAGTACCACCTCAGGCAAGAAAGCTATCTGGCTGCCTTTGGGCCAATCACAAGGAGACTGTGAGTTCCAGTCCCGCCTCGGGCATGAAAGCCGGTTGGGTGACTTTGGGCCAATCACCAGGAGACTGTGAGTTCTAGTTCCGTCTTAAGCATGAAAGCCAACTGGATGACCTTGGGCCAGTCACTCTCTCTGAGACCCACCTTGCAGAGTTGTTGTCAGGAGGAAGGAGGACAGTATTAGGTCTGTTCGCCACCTTGAGTTATTTATAAAAATAATAAAGGCAAGATATAAATAAATCAGTTCCATGATCCAAAGGTGGCCCGCCCCCACGGCATTGAGTTAATTGGATACTTACAAATACACGCAGATGCCGGGCACATGCCAGGCCGATTGCCCCATTCTGTTCACAACCACAGATCACCAATAGTGTCGGCTGCTTCTTTGAGAGAGACTGCCTGGGGAAAACCTGAAATAAAAAAATCCAGCAAATGAAGGTGGATATGCAAAAAAAAAAAAAAAAAAAAAGAATAATATTGTTCAAGTTCACAGTGTTCCTAAAAATAAAGCTTAGATCAGGGGTCCTCAAACTTTTTAAACAGGGGGCCAATTCACAGTCTCTCAGACTGTTGGGAGGGCGGCCCGGCCGGGTGGGCATGGCTAGGTCATGTGACTAGGTGGGCGTGGCCAATTTAACAGTCCATTAAACAATGCACACAAATTAAACTTTAATTTGTTTTGCTCCTGGGAGTGTTTTATTTGCTTTTGTTTGCATGTTGCTCTTTTGGTTGACTTTTCTTTTTACTAGATCGTTTTTTCAGTTGTTTAGGAGTCCAGTGGTCCACTTCAGAAAACTCAGTTTTGCAGCAATTCTTCTCAGCCCCAAGGAGCTTGAGAAATCTCTCTCTGTCTCTGTCTTTTTCTGTCTCTCTCTCTCTGTCTCTCTCTGCCTCCCCCGCCCCTCCCTTGTGGCTCCCAGTGTTTTGTATGGGAAACAGGTATCTCTCTCTCTCTCTCTTTCTCTCTCTTTCTCTTTCTGTCTCTCTCTCTCTCCCTCTCTCTTTCTCTATCTTCTGGAGGCGGGGGAGGTGAAAAACAGGCCGTTTTCACCCGTTTTTTGACCTCCTGGGGCTTCTGTGCATCCCGTTTTTCACCTCCCCCGCCTCCAGCAGCATTCTGCAGGCCAAAAACAGACAAAAACAGCCCATTTTTTGGCCAAAAATGGTCCTTTTTCGCCCGTGTTTTGGTCTGCTGGGGCGTCTGTGCGCCCCGTTTTTCACCTCCCCCGCCTCCAGAACATCTCTGCAGGCCAAAATTGTTGGCCTTACCTTTCAGTTCCAGCCCGCGGGGCTCACGAAGGTAAGTCCTGCGCTCGGCCGAAGGGTGGGCAGGGTGATGTGGGCGGAGCAGCCTCGTGGTCCTGCGCGGGCCGGATTAATGGTTTAGGCAGGCCACATGCGGCCCGCGGGCCATAGTTTGAGGACCCATGGCTTAGATCAAGAAGAGGGCAGAATTCCAACACAGTTCACAGCACACAAACTACATAATATATTTCTTTAACTTAGCAGATGAAAGAAGTTCATAAAATTGATAAAAAGTCTCCCAGTGTTGTTGGGAATCAGGAAGTATAACAAATTGAATTATGCAATTAAATAAATGATGATACCCAGTTATACATTCTCCAATCCTGGCTAAACAGATGATGCTGTTGCAATGTTGACTGGATATCAAATAATCCTCAACTTGTAACTATTCATTTATTAACCATTTGAAGTTACAATGGCGCTGAAAAAAGTGACTTATGACTGTTTTTCACACTTACAACCATTGCAGCATCCATGTGGTTATGTGATCAAAATTTGGATGCTTGGCTCGACAATTGAGCCCCACATTTCTGTTGCTAAGTGAGAATTTGTTAAATCAATTTTGCCCCATTTTACGACCTTCCTTGCCACAGTTGTTAAGTGAATCATTGCAGTTGTTAAGTTAGTAACACAGTTGCTAAGTGAATCTGGCTTCCCCATTGACTTCGCTTGTCGGAGGGTCACAAAAGGTGATCACATGACCAAGGGACACTGCAAACATCATAAATACATGCCAGTTACCAAGCGACTGAATTTTGATCACGTGACCATGAATTTTGATCATGTAACAGTCGTAAGCATGGAAAATGGTAATAAGTCACTTTCTTCAGTGGGGTTGTGACTTTGAATGGTCACTAAATGAATGATTGTAAGTAGAGGATTACCTGTAGCAGTTTCCCAATGCATCTTTTTTTTTTCCTGACAGATTACAGGGATGAAGTCCAGCAATTTTTTCTGATTTCTTTTAAACAGATTTTTTTTAGTGATGTTGTCTTCCCTTCCCTTCCATTTGTTTCCCAACTGCTGACCTAAATATTTGTACTTTGCAATGGGCATTGAGCGCCGTGGGTTTGCAGCTAATATCTGTTTCAATCATGTCATCTATAATTTTTAATTGGTCTCATGACTGTCTTCCTAGAAATCATGCTCCAAATATCTCAATTTGTCTTGCTGTGTGTTGCATCCATGGAAGCTATTCATGCTTAAATTGAGTTAGCTTCTGTTATGTATATATAAGCTGACAATTTTGCCAATGCTGCATATCCTCCAATTTTGTTCTCCCAGTTTCTGTATCCTGTACAGAAAAAAAAAAAAACATTGCCATTCTCTGACAGGGTCAAGGCTACAGATTTCCCTGCCTCTCCCTCCAAAATCCAATAACCCCTACTTTGCTAGGCTTCAAGAGATGATTAAAAACAGAGGTTTTAAAAAGCCCTTTGAGTTAGAGACGGCGCCTTCTTTTTGATTGGCTGTATTATGATTTTACTTTCAATTATTACTGATGGTTATAAACATTCTTCACAGTGTTTTCTGCTTCAGATTGTAACCTGCTGAAAGTCTCTATATTGCAGTAGGTTAAACAAGCAAACATATAAAGGAGCAGGGCCTTCATCACATTGGTGTGACCAACATCTTGCCTTTTTTGACCACCGCTCCTGAAGTGGACTAGATTTGGTGCATAGAGGAAAATCTGGCAACAGTAAGTTTAGAAATGGGGTAGATCAGTCTAGGGCAGTGTTTCTCCAACTTATCAATGCCCTGCTGGGGAATTCTGGGAGTTGAAGTCCACATGTCTTAAGGTTGCTAAATTTGAGGAAGAACTAGTCTAGGAACTAGTCTAGGAATTACCAATGCCTCTCTGTGACAGCAGTGGTTGGGTGTGGCTTGGAATTCTGTTGATCGCTTCCAGCCCTCTCACTTCTAGTCATGCGACCAAAAATCCAATTTTTTTTACTACCGGTTCTGTGGGCGTGGCTTGGTGGGCGTGGCAGGGGAAGGATACTGCAAAATCTCCATTCCCTCCCCACTCCTGGGGGAAGGATATTGCAAAATCTCCATTCCCACCCCGGGGGCCAGCCAGAGGTGGTATTTGCCGGTTCTCCGAACTACTCAAAATTTCCGCTACCGGTTCTCCGAACTACTCAAAATTTCCACTACCAGTTCTCCAGAACCTGTCAGAACCTGCTGGATTTCACCCCTGGGTGTATGCATGAACCTTGATTGGGTCCTAGAAAGAAAAGTGTAGGCACACGGTTGCACAAGCTTTGTAATGCAGGGGAAACTGGAGATGCCTCTTTACGGCCGCTGCTGCTAAAAGGTTCAGAAAAAATCCCAGAAGCCTGTTTTGTGCACCTGTTTTAGAATCTCAATTAGTCACTGAAAATCCTTTTTAATGTGTTCTTTGTTTGCTTTATGAAATTGAGGAAAATGCAGTTGCAGTTTGTGTTTCCTCCAGTCCTCAGATTATTTTTAGAACTTTTTATCCAAGGGGATAGGAACATAGTACAAAGCAAAATTCTGCAAGGGAACATAGATTCAGAACTAGGAGGATACACAAGTAGTCCTCAACTTACAACCATTTGTTTCACGGCCATTCAAAGTTACAACAGCACTAAAAAAAAGTGACTTACAACCGGTTTTCACACTTACAACCATTGTGGCATTCCCATAAGTGATCAAAATTTGGGTGCTGGGAAATGGCATGTATTTACGATAGTTGTATCCTGGGAATATGATTGTCATTAGCAATGTTCCCAGACTACTTCCAACCAGCAAAGTCAAGGGGGGAAGACAGATTTGCTTAATGATCTCATGATTTACTTAACAGCTACTGTGATTCACTTAACAATCTTGGCAAAAAAGGTTGTAAAATCAGGCACGGCTCTCTTAACAACCGCCTTGCTTAGCAATGGAAATTCTGGCCTCAGTTGTGGTTATAAGGTCTACCTGTAAAGAAGTAAAAATTGATTCCCACAGAAAAATCCAAATATTTTGTTCTATCTACATGCAGTCACTTTTCTTCTTAAACCTAAAGCTATTTCCTCAATGACCCTGGCCTGAAATCACTGTTGCTTTCCTTGATCGGTGCTTCTCAATCTTACCTCCCCCTTAAAATATGTGGACTTCAGCTTCCAGAAAGGAAGTTGACCGACTGGCTGGGGAATTCTGGGAGCTGAAGTCCACCCATCTTAAAGTTGCTGAAGTTGGGAAAGTCTGGCCTACATCCAGCTGTCCAGATATCCGTACTGCCAGGGTGGCCAACTGAGATTTTTTGAAGCAGTTTCTTGATAATGAGGTTCCTTACATTATATTTGATAATCTGGAAAACTATTGTGGATACTATGAACTCACCTTGGTCACTGCCATGGCAGATGCATGACCCCAGATCTCAATTAACTGCTGATGGCCAAATTTAAACTCTTCTAGCAGCTCCTTCTCAATAGCTGTGGCTTCCGCTCTGCTGCAGAAGAAGAAAGGGTAGAGGGAACCACAGTTACATTTCTCCTGAAAATTCCATTTGTGCATCTTCTTTCAAAAGCTAGGCTGTAATCAAAGCGCTGGAGGAATAGTCTGATGAATTTCTTACCAAATTACCTGACGGAATGTCCACATTCAGAGGTAGTTTAATTCTAAATTCCAGATGCAAGAACAAGAGACAGTAACAGAATAACAGAAAAACAGAGTTGGAAGGCACCTTGGAGGTCTTCTAGTCCAACCCCCTGCTCAAGCTGGAAACCCTACCATTTCAGACAAATGATTGTGCAATCTTTTCTTAAAAACCTCCAGTACACCCACAACTTCTGGAGACAAGTTGTTCCACTGATTAATTGTTCTGTCAGCAAATTTCTTAGTTCTAGGTTGGTTCTCTCCTTGATTAGTTTCCACCCACTGCTTCTTTTCTGCCTTCAGATGCTTTGGAGAATAGGTTGACCACCCTCTTCTTTGTAGTAACCCCTTAAATATTGGAATACTGCGATCATGTCACCCCTAGTCCTTATTTTCATTAAACTAGACATAGCCAATTCCTGCAACTGTTCTTCATATGTTTTAACCTCCAATCCCCTAATCATCATTGTTGCTCTTCTCTGCACTCTTTCTAGCATCTCAACATCTTTTTTATATTGTGGTGACCAAAACTGGATGCAATATTCCAAATCTGGCCTTACCAAAGCATTATAAAATGGTGTTAACACTTCACGTGATCTTGTTTCTATCCCTGTTAATGCAGCCTAGGACTGTGTTAGATTTTTGGCAGCTACAGCATACTGCTGGCTCATATTTAAGGGACTGTCCACTAGGATGCCAAGATCCCTCTTGCAATTACTACTGTTGAGCCAGGTACCACCTATTCTATACCTGTGCATTTGGTGTTTCTTGCCTAAATTCTTGCCTAAACAAGAAAGTAGGGGCAGTCAGGCACAACACAGGTTATGTAGACAGTAAACACAGGGTCAATCAAAATGGACTCAAATGTCTATACACCAATGCACAGAGTATGAGGAATAAACAGGGTGAATTAGAAATTCAAGTAAATGAGGTAAGATATGATATTGTTGCTATTACGGAAACTTGATGGGATGAAACTGACAAATGCAATATACACCTAGAGGGATTTAAATTATTTAAAAGAAATAGACCAAATAAAAGAGGAGGTGGAGTTGCACTATATATAAGAAATAACTACATCTCTACAGAAATAGAGCACAACAATAATGAAAATTATCTTGAATGCATTTGGGTCAATATTAAAGGGGGGGGAAATGACATTGCCATAGGTCTATACTATAGGCCACCCAACCAAACAGAGGAAGTAGATGAACTTTTTGCTAGTCAGCTAACTAAGGTATGTAACTAAGGTATATAAAGCACATCACAATAGTAATGGGGGATTGTAACTACCCTGATATCAATAGAGCACAACAATAATGAAAATTATCTTGAATGCATTTGGGTCAATATTAAAGGGGGGGGAAATGACATTGCCATAGGTCTATACTATAGGCCACCCAACCAAACAGAGGAAGTAGATGAACTTTTTGCTAGTCAGCTAACTAAGGTATGTAACTAAGGTATATAAAGCACATCACAATAGTAATGGGGGATTTTAACTACCCTGATATCAACTGGGAGACAAACTCTGCACCAAGTGGAAGATCCAACAGGTTCCTAACAAACCTAGCAGACAACTTTGTTACCAAAAAGTAGAGAAGGGAACAAAGGGATCAGCCATATTGGACTTAATTCTCACTAACAGAGATGAAATGATAGAAGGTGTTGAAGCTACAGGAACCTTGGGGGCAAGTGATCATGCAATATTGGAATTCAACATTATGCAAACACAAGCAGTAGAACAAAGTCATACTAGAGTCTTGGACTTTAAGAGAGATAATTTCAATAAACTTAGAGAGAGCTTGGGAAGGATTCCATGGAAGAAAAGGCTCAAGGGGAAAACAACTCAAGAAGCTTGGGAAATTTTGAAAAGTGG
>QLTV01002258.1:1289654-1302021 GCA_003457575.1 Thermophis baileyi
CCCCTGTTCATGCGCCCCGCCCCCCCTGCCCATTTTTGTCTTCCAGGTTGGTGCAAGAGGCCTTCCAGGCCCAAAACGGGGCACGGGGGCCCTCACGCGGTGCCCCCATACTGCTTTGGCTTCCAGGTTGGTGCAGGAGGGCTTCCAGGCCCAAAATGGGGTGGGGGGGTACGCACACGTGCAAACCCCCAAAATGCAATGCGAGCACCCCTTGCACATGCGCCCCGCCCCCGCGCATGCGTGGCAGAGACCCAAAGACCAGCTGGCTGGCGAGAGGCACGCGCGCATGCACGGTGGAGCTGGGCTGGGGCCAACGGCTGGCGTGCCCGCAGAGAGGGCTCTGCATGCCATCTGTGGCACCCGTGCCATAGGTTCGCCATCACGGTCCTAGTTTATCTCCCATGATTGCTGATTGGGTTTGCTTAATATGGAAAGTAATAAGCCATGGCTTATCAGCAATGTCTGGATTCTAACAACACATTACTTTAATTACAATAACATCTGTACTCAGTATTTTCTCTCTCAAAAATAGATGTTTTAAGACAGAGGTGTCAAACTTGCATCGTCACGTCGTCACAGATGTGACAGATCGCGACTCCCCCCCCCGTTCGCTAAATTGGGAGTTGGGCGGCATACAAATTTAATAAATAATAATTGGGGGGTGGGCGTGGCCAGCATGTGATGCATCCGGGCCGCGAGTTTGACACCCCTGTTTTAAGACCTGAAGAGCTGGAAGAGACAAATGATAATGTAGACCAGTATTTCTCAACCTTGTCATAGGGGTGAAATGCTCCCAGTTCGCTTGTGTCTGTCGGTCGCCGTAGAGCCGGTCGCCAAGGTAGCGCGAGGCGCCACCCACCCGCCCGGATGCCGCCATTTGGGTTCTTTTACCCTCTGCGAATGCACAGAACGCTTTGCACATGCGCAGAGGGTAAAAGAACCCAAATGGCGGCGTCCGGGTGGGTGGGCGGCGCCTCACGCTACCTTGGCGACCGGCTCTATGGAGACTGACAGGTACGAGCGAACCGGGAGCATTCCACCCCTGCCTTGTCAACTTAAGATGTGTGGACTTCAACTCCCAGAATTCCTCTGCCAGCAAGCTGGGAATTCTGGGAGTTGGTCTACACAACTTAAAGTTGTCAAAGTTGAGAAACATTAATCTAGTCCAACCCACTGCAATATGCAGGAAAATCATTTAAACCACCCATAACAGATGGCTGTCCAGCTTCAATTTAAAAACCTACAGAGACAGAGAACACATACTGTATATAGGTAGTCCTCGACTTACAACAGTTTGTTTAGTGACAGTCTGAAGTTACAACTGCAGTGAAAAATGTGACTTATATGACCATTGCAGCATCCCCCTGGTCACAGGATCAAAATTCAGAGGCTTGCCAACTGACTGACATTTATGATGGTTGCAGTATCCTGGGGTCATGAGATCACCATTTGCGACCTTGTGACAAGCAAAGTCAATGGGCAAACCAGATTCATTTAACAACCATATTACTAACTTAACAATTGCAGTGATTCATTTAACAACTGTGGCAAGAAAGGCCGTAAAATGGGGCAAAACTCACTTAACAAATGTCTTGCTTAACAACATAAATTTTGGGCTCGATTGTGGGTTGTAAGTTGAGGACTACCTGTAATGGTATGTGGGAAATGATCTTAGGAGATTGATGGAAGAATTGCAGATTGCACAATGGTCTGATAAATGAAGCCTGACTCCCCAAAAGGAATGAGGGTATGGCAAACATCTCATGAGAGACCCTCCCTAGTTTCTTGGACTGTAAAGGTGAGGGTGGGGGGAAGAGATGTACTTTCAGATTTGCTAGATTCTGTTAATGTACAGAATGTGCATTAATTATCGATGTACCAATAGAGTGTTAGTAATTCTGGGTGTGCTTCTTGTCTGGACTACTTTGCAAAGTTGACCCTAGACCTCCATAAATACAGTAGACCCGTGATGGCGAACCTATGGCACGCGTGCCACAGGTGGCACGCGGAACCATATCTGCCGGCATGGGAGCCATTGCTGTAGATCAGCTCCAGTGCGCATGCGCGCGCTGGCCAGCTGATTTTCGGCTGGCCACGTCCCCTCCCCTCCCAGGAGTCTCCAGCGGTCCGTTTTGAGGTAAGTAAAGGGCTCGCCCGGAGGCTCTGGGTGGGTGTTTCTGGCCTCCGGAGGGCTTCCGGGGGGTGGGTGGGTGTGGAAGGCCGTTTTCGCCCTCCCCAGGCTCCTAGAAAGCCTCTGAAGCCTGGGGAGGGTGAAAAACGGGCCCACCGTGCCATCACGTGCCAAAAGCAGGGGGAGCACAGGGGGGTCACGCTCGCATGCGGTGGGCAGGGCACATTGAATTAGGGGTGTGGGCACGCGCACGCACAACCCCCCCACGCTCCCCACGCTTTTGGCACGCGACGGCAAAAAGGTTAGCCATCACTGCAGTAGACTGTTCCACTGTATTTAAACTGTGTTTATACAACACAAATTTCCTGCACAGTGCAAGGATGATCTGCAAGGTCCTTCTAATCTGCAGTTTTATAAACACATTTTTCCCCATGAGATAAGGATGTCTCAATCTATTTTCTTGATTTGCACAACACATTGGACCATAAACCACCACCAAGGCTGAGTTCGTCCCATTTAGTAAATTCAAATGTACTTGGCTGAATTTGTGAACACAGTCCAGCACTGAGTTTACAAGCATTGTTACAAGTCTACTGAATTAATCAACTTGGCTGAGCTCATGCAACACAACACTGCCTTTGCATAACACTGAAACTTCCCAAGCATACTTTAGCCCAGGGTGTTCTGGAAACCCAGCCTGGGTGGTTAATTTATGGTTTTGTGCTGATGAAAGCTAAGAAATTGCGCTGTTAGCATGGTGAAGCTTATCAAGCAGAGAGTGCCACGAACAAGCAAACCATCATTTAGCCCAGCATGTTAGACAAATGTAGCAGGAGTAACCCCCAGTTGTTAACCAGAATCTCTCTGCTGCTTCAATATAGAGCTGCTGAAAAACACTCCCAGGTGAACAGCTTCCAACACCTGCTTTCTCAGCTGCAAATTATGAGACAGATGCTTCTCCTGTTAAAATTTGAAAGGGTGGAGTTGCTGGCACAATTAAGCTGGAGCCTTGCCCCAGGCCTTGCCCTACTTTTAAGCAGGAAACAGGCAGCTGTAGCTTTCCAAGCTCCTCAAGATAAAACAGCAAGAACTATATTTCGGCAACATCGGAAGGAAAGACAGCCCAAAACATCATGTAGTTCAGGTATGGTAGGTGGATAGAACTTAAACACAGGCAGTCCTTGACTTGCAACCATTTGTTTAGTGACTGCTCAAAGTTACAACAACACTGAACAAGTGACTTACAACTGGTTCTTGCACTTATGGTCATTGCAGCATCCCCATGGTCAGCTGATGAAAATTCAGGTGCTTGGCAACTGGCATGTATTTACAATAGTTGTAGATTCCCAGAGTTATGTGATCGCTGTGGTGGGGCAGAGGTTAGCACTATTGCAGGGTAATTCTGCCAACTGCCAGCAGTTTGATTCTCATCGGCTCAAGGTTGACTCAGCCTTCCCTTCTTCTGAAGTCAGTAAAACGAGGACCCAGATTGTTGGGGGCAATATGCCGACTCTGTAAACCGCTTAGAGAGCTGTAAAGCACTATGAAGTGGTATATAAGTCTAAGTCAGTGGTTCTCAACCTTTCTAATGCCGCGACCCCCGCTCTGCGACCACCGCCCCGCCCCCTCCCCGCACGTGATGAGGTGACCAAGCCTGCGGGTCGCCGGACAGCTGATAGCAAAGGAAGCGGGAGACTTCACCCGGACGCCGCCATTTGGGTTCTTTTACCCTCTGTGCATGCGCAAAGCGTTCTGTGCATGCGCAGAGGGTAAAAGAACCCAAATGGCGGTGTCCGGGCGGGTGGGCGAAGTCTCCCGCTTCTGTAGCTACCGGCTGTCCGGCGATCCGCAGGCACGGCCGAACCGGGTGCATTTCAGCCCTGCAGTGACGGTGGCACCAAGATGGCGGGCTAACGCGCGCGGCGACCCCTGTGAAATGGTCGTTCGACCCCCAAAGGGGTCGCGACCCACAGGTTGAGAACCGCTGGTCTAAGTGCTATTGCTATTGCCATTTGTGACCTTCCCAACTGACTTCCGACCAGCAAAGTTAGTGGGGGAAGCCGGATTTGCTCAACAGCTGAATGATTCACTTAAGAATTGTGGCAAAAAAGGTTGTAAAAATCCAGTGTGACTCACTTAACAACATCCTTGTTTAGCAAATGAAATTCTAGTTCCCCTTGTGATCGTAAGTCAGGATTACCCGTGTAGCAAAGGTGCTTGTGATGGCTACCAGCATTGCTTTTGTGCTCAGTCATGGGTTTTAAATTTCATTGAAGCTTAAAAGGTAAAGGCCGTGTTTTGTGATTTTCATAATTTGAGTCATATTGAGCCATGTGTTTGGTGTTTTGCTTATCATGTTGTCATGAATGCAGACTGATCAAAGATACAGCTTTTCTCAGCTGCTCTACTCTCACAGAATGAAACAGCCTGAATTACAAAATGAAATGTTGCACGGTGCACTCTTCACATCCCCATACAAAACAACCTCTCTGCTGTTTGTGAGAGCTGTCAAAAAAAAAAAAAAAAAAAAAAAAAAAAAGATCGTTGGCAGCTGCAACCTCCTTTTTATGGCACAGGTGAAAAGAGGTGGGACTTTGTATACCTGCAACAGGCAACTTTATTTCTTAAAAATAAATCCCTGCATACTTCCTGTTTGTTTGCTTAATTTTGGATCCCTCAGGAAAACAAACCCCCACAAAGGTACACAGGTGGTTTTTTTTTTTTTGCTTTTGAAGCCCTTTTATTTAAATTCAAATATTGCAGGTTCACATTTTGTCCATCAGTCCTACCGCTATTTCTAAGATAAGACAGCATGCGTTCTGCGTCGGCTTCTCTGCCAAAGAAATGCATGTAGCTCTATCTATGTCGTTACAGAAGAGCAGATCCAGTTTTTTTGTTCAAAAGAAAGAACATTGATTATTAAAATAGAGGGAAGCTGGCTTAAAAATACAGGCTTTTAAGAGATTTAAATACCTTCATTCACAAAATGCACCCCTGGGCAAGTCAAATGCCAGAGACTATTAATACAGAAACATTGTCCACAGTCAAAAGCTTTGTGGCATCCTGAAAGTCTAAATTTTCTAATACAAGTGTGTGCAAATTAGAGCTATCTCTACCTCTTGACTGACAAATCAGCTGGAAAGCAATAGAAGATAATATTTGTAGCTCAGGGTTGAACTGTGGGGTCCTTGGTGCTCTCTGAGCTTGGTGGTTTTCTTGCAGACGTTTCATTACCATACTAGGTAACATCATCAATGCTAGGCAGCATGGATAGTGTTACCTAATATGGTAATGAAACATTCATTTCTGCTAAGAAAGCTAGCATGGCAAAGAAATCATGATTTCTTCCCCCCCCCCCAGCATATAAAAAATTAAGGCAACTATCCAATGTCTGAAAAAGCAATGATGTTTAAATATATTAGTCCCTAAGTATCTAGTCCCTAAGACCTTTATGTAGTATGCAGGTACCTAGACTTAAAAGCTTTATTTTGGTCATGGTCCCTTGATCCGTTGTATAGCAGCAGCAAAAAAAAAAAAAAAAAAAAAAAAAAATAAGCCCTAGAATATTAAGCCCTATCAAACTGAGGAGGGGCCAGAGGAGAAAAATAGGACTTGACTTCTGAAAGCTTTTTTTCAAGCTCCTAGACCTCTACAGGTTAAATACCCCCATCCTTGCAATGTGATATCTCTACATCCCTATGGATGTAGCTTGAGTAACAGCAACCCTTGCAGAATCATATCTTAAAAATGATGAAGACCGATAGCTACACATTGTTAGTTTTCCAGTATAAAAAACAGTAAAAAAAGTAATTCTAATCCAGCATCACCCCTGTGATATCAATAAGTAGCTAGCTTCTGAAAAAGTGGTCAATCATTTACTTGCAGAAAGGCAAACAGATTCGATATAACTGAATATCAGACAATGGAGAGAGGTTTCATTTGGGTTCGAACTCCTTTTTGTAACAGCAGATCAAGGATGAATTAAACCAATGTTTCTCAATCTTAGCAACTTTAAGATGTCTGGAGTTCAACTCCCAGAATTCCCCAGCCAGCTTGGCTGGCTGGGGAATTCTGGGAGTTGAAGTCCAGATATCTTAAAGTTGCCAAGGTTGAGAAACGCTGAATTAAACCACAAAATTCTTTGAAACTTAAGTGCCGTAAGTAAAAAAAAATGATCCTAACTAGCATCTACTTTCTATACTTCATCACCTTGGATTAAAAATCTGATACAGATTCCAAAAAGAGAGGGAGGGAATGAAGGTAAGAATGAAAAAATGCCAAGGGTCTAGACAGAATTATAGAAATATTCTGGAAATAAAAGCAATAGTTTGCTCACTAAATTAGTTTAAGGTAATCAGGGGTGTCCAATTTTAAGACTTGTGGACTTCAAGTCCCAGAATTCCCCAGTCATTGAATTCCTCATGTTAGCTGGGGAATTCTGGGAGTTGAAGTCCACAATCTTAAAGTGGCCAAGGTTGGACACCTTTGAAGGTAATGAAGTTTCTACTCTCCATTGGGCAAATTACCAATCCTTTTTTTTTTTCATATTCCAGTTTTATACCTTTCGCACCATTTCCCTCTAGTCTAGATTATTAGGCTGCAATTTATGGATTTCCCAACTAGACAGGATTTTTCAGTTGAGCTGGCTGAGAACTGGGGGGTTTCATATCCCAACAGTGATCAGGCTGGTGAAGGTAGCATATCCATTGCTCTTTAATAGCATAGAAATGTTTATCAAGGAAGATTTCAGTGCTTGAATTAAAAGCATACCAATATCCATTACATGATTCTGTTACAGCCACGAAGGCCTCCGATTTACTTTGCAATCAAATTACAGGGCTGTAAATTGAGACAGCAGTTGGACCGCAGCAAAAATGGAGTTTCCAGCATGTATGTGCTGCCCTCTAAGCTATTGTCTGGATATATGTAGCCTAGATGTGGTCACCTAAAATATGTAAAGGGGATCAGAGTAATTCCCCTTGAGCACTTGGAAGAAAGTGCTATTTCCACCTATTTTGGGAGGACCAAGATTGTTGGGGGCAATATGCTGACTGTAAACCGCTTAGAGCAGGGGTGTCAAACTCAAGGCCGGCGGGCTGGATCCGGCCCATAGGGTGCTTAGATCTGGCCCGTGGGGCCGCTCTGGAAACAGCAAAGTACCGGCCCGGGGTACCTCTGCTGGCAAAAATGGAGCTCGGCCCTCCAGAGCTCCGTTTTTGCTGGCAGAGGGTTGCAGGTCATCGTAGCCGAAAATTGAGCTCGGGAGCCCATTTTCGCTGGTAGAGCGCTCGGGCCACCACAGGTGCCCCCGACATGAGTGACGTCGAGCTGGCCACGCCCCCCCGCCCCCCCCCCGAGGTCAAACACAACCCTGATGCAGCCCTCAATGAAATAGAGTTTGATACCCCTGGCTTAGAGGGCTGTAAAGCCCTGTGAAGCGGTATATAAGTCTAAGTGCTATTGCTATTATGGATGTGAAAGCACAACTGGAAATGTGGGGAAATGAAAGTACCTTATCTCAGCTCTTGTTATTGGTCCATCCAGCCTGCTATCAACTATTCTGATTGGTTGGAAATTAAACAGGGAAAATTCTGTGCAGAACTGAATGGGAACTGAGGAAAACGTCTGTTTGTTGGGAAGGTTTTATTTTTCCTTCAACGTCTCCTGATGTTACTTGGAAGAAGCAGGCTAAGGCTCCAGGTGAGGTGGGGCATTACAGGTAGTCCTTGACTTACAACAGTTCATTTAGTGACCGTTCAAAGTCACAGCAGCACTGAAAAAATGTGTTTTATGTCCGTTTTTCACGCTTATCACCACTGTAGCATCGCCATAGTCACATGATCAAAATTCACACGCTTGGCAATTGGCTCATATTTATGACGGTTGCAGTGTCCCAGGGTCATGTGATCCCCTTTTACAACCTTCTGACAAGCGAAGTCAATGGGGAAGCCACATTCACTTTACAACCGTGTTACTAACTTAACAATTGTAGTGATTTACTTAACAACGGTGGCCAGAAAGGTCGTAAAATGGGGCAAAATTTAATAAATAACAGTCTCATTTAGCAACAGAAATGTTGGGCTCAGTTGTGGTCATAAATCGAGGACTACCTGTATACAAACCCCACCAAATCTAACCCCACCAAATTTCACTCAGTTAATGGAGCATTGGGAAGATTCCAGGGATTTCTGGCTTGTTCAACAAACCATAGTTTAAAAAAATTCTAGCTCGGCACTGCAACCAACTACAGTTGTAAAATATGATTTTCAGATTTTGGAAATGGCTTCCTTTTTCTGGACATACCAACCCTCTCCATCTGCACATGTATAATTTAAATTAATCGTCCAGGATCGTGTTGATTTTTTTTAAAGTGTGAAATCAATAATGTATCTTTATTATTTCCAGGATCTAGAGGTAAGTTTGGGTATCAGGGCAAGTTCACACGATCTTTGTCTAACCTTTGTAACATTAAAGATCAGCTTTACTCTCTTTCTTAAAAAAAAAAAAGGATAAACACTTTTATGTTTTCCTATCCTTGCGGGGTAGAAGGGAAATGCAGCTTGGACAACTCTTTTTTTTTTTTTCCTTTGAAAAAAGTTAAAAATACATACATTGCAGAATTGCTGGACTTTGCCAGGAATTGCCCAGTGATGGTTTGGGAAAAGAAGAGAAAACAGGGCAAGGGAAAGAATACATCCAGTTCACTGGTCCTCCTGATAATAATAATAGTTGGCCGAGTTCTGATCCTCAATGGGGGCTGCGTTGCTCGCCACCCCAGCGTTGCCTTGGGGGCAATACTTGGGGTCGTAGATTTGGCGGCCCAAACCGAACACCTGCCCGCTCTGGTTGGCACCCTGGTTGGAGCCCATTTGGAGGGACATGGAGCTGTCATCGCATTTGTCTGTGCCCAGCTTGGAATCATAGATGTGCCGGCGGGTTCCTGGAGCCGTCATGCCCACCTGAATGGGAAGAGAAAATAGATAATGTTTATTGTTGTTTTCCTATATTCACAATAGCAATAGCACTTAAGACTTATATACCGCTTTACAGTGCTTTACAGCCCTCTCTAAGTGGTTTACAGAGTCAGCCTATTGCAACCCAACAATCTGGGTCCTCATTTTACCCACCTCGGAAGGATGGAAGGCTGAGTCAACCTTGAGCCTGGTGAGATTTGAACTGCCAAACTGCAGTCAGCCGGCAGTCAGCAGAAGTTGCCTGCAAGTACTGCAGTCTAACCACTGCGCCACCGTGGCTCATGGTACACATTGAAATGAAATTCCGATGCACTGTTCTCAAAAGGAGGAACGCCCCCCACCAAACAATGTCACCGTCCCAAGGATAATTACGGTATGATAATATAATAGCAGCAGAATCAAAAAATGCCAGTCCCAGACAATACTGCGGACCCTGATCAAGTAACGCTTATATGCCATGTCCTGGATAGAAGGAAGTGAATTTCCAGTAATCTTTTCCACCATCACCACCATTCTCTGCACAGCCTTCCAGTCCAAAGCAGTAATACTGCATGAATGAATGAATGAATGAATGAATGAATGAATGAATGAATGAATGAATGAATGTTTATCACAACCAAAGGTAAAAGGTATAGCTGGAAACAGCTAAAACATAATTAAATAAAAGTTAACTAATATAGGTAATTGTAATGGTTGACACAAAAAATATGTCACAGCTATGGGAGATCTTTCATCAAGAGGAAAGAAACCAGGATTGTATTTTATTTGGAACAGAAATGGCTGGCTTATCTGTAGTGCAAAGCCATAATATGGTTTGCTTTTGGCTTACAAGTGAACTCTGAGGGAAAAGATTGTGGTTTGTCATTAGCGATTGGAAACATGGCTGATTAGTCTACAAATTCTGGCCTGATTGATGTCTGGGGTCAGATACCATGCTTATTTCTGGCATGTTTTCATGTCTTCCCCAATTTTCCGAGTTAGTGTCAGCAGAAATGGAGAAAATGAAGAATTGACCCAATAAATTATAAATATTTTGTTAATCTGAAAAACAGACATTGGGTTTGTGTATTGCACCAAGCCAAAACATGGTTTGTAAACCTTGGATTAGGATTCATTGCAAAATGTGAGTTCACCTGACTGGCTCATCCAACAAACCATAATTAAATCATGACCTAAAGCATGAAATGACCAAGCTGAGATATTCTTGTCAAGGTTTACCAAAAGGGGGTAATTTGCTGATGCTGTATCTCTGCTGTAGGCATAGATCCTGTAAATAACTAGTATATCTTTGGGGGGGGGGGGGGACTTTGGAAGACTGAAACTCTTTATGAGAGTTTTAAAAAGTTAAAACAAAACAAAAAATTAAAACAAAGATTTAAACACTATGTAAGAGTTCTTACCTGGCTAGCACACTTATTGGTACCCATCTGCAAACTGATGGTGGAATGGTCCATTGGAGGTAGTATCTGGTTCTTGGGATCATAGAGATGCCTCCTGGTCCCATAGGCGGTCATTCCTGACTGGCTAGCACACTTGTTAGTGCCCATCTGAACAGAAACAGCAGCTTGATTAAACCTTAACAGAATAACAGAGTTGGAAGGGACCTTGGAGGTCTTCTAGTCCAACCCCCTGCTCAAGCAGGAAGCCCTACCACCATTTCAGACAAATGATTGTCCAATCTCTTCTTAAAAACTTCTGGTGTTGGAGCATTCACAACTTCTGGAGGCAAGCTGTTCCACTGATTAATTGTTCTAACTGTCAGGAAATTTCTCCTTAGTTCTAGGTTGCTTCTCTCCTTGATTAGTTTCCATCCATTGTTTCTTGTCCTAGCCTCAGGTGCTTTGGAGAATAGCTTGACTCCCTCTTCTTTGTGGCAGCCCCTGAGATATTGGAACACTGCTATCATGTCTCCCCTGGTCCTTCTTTTCATTAAACTAGACATACCCAGTTCCTGCAACCGTTCTTCATATGTTTTAGCCTCCAGTCCCCTAATCATCTTTGTTGCTCTTCTCTTTCTAGAGCAGAGCTGTCAAACTCCCGGCCCGCAGGCATCACGTGCTGGCTGCCACACCAACTCCCGGTTTAGCGAAGGAGAAAAAAGTCCCAATACGTCACGTGATGCCACCGTGACAACGTGAATTTGACACCCCTGTTCTAGAGTCTACATCTTTTTACATCATAGCAACCAAAAGTGGATGCAGTATTCCATCCAACACAGTTTTAGGCTTACCAAGGCATTATAAAGTGGTATTAACACTTCACGCGATCTTGATTCTATCCCTGTTAATGCAGCCTAAAACTGTGTTGGCTTTTTTGGCAACAAAGCTTACTATGCCTGATACACTACATCTACGGTAGATGTCTTGATTTCATCCACTTGGTCCATAGATGTCTACAAGAGGAAGACAAGGGTTGAAATGTGCATCATCCTGCAAACTCTTCTGCCCCTTATATTCTTGCGTGTGAAAGAGCAAAGCTTGTGTAATGATGCCATGACACATGTTTCTTCATTCTGGTGTCATCTAGCTTAGGAATGGACATCTATGACCAGTTCTTTAAGGTGCTAAAACTGTTTCTCTTCTTCTGCAACATGTTCCTTCTTCTTCATTAGTGCTCAGCAAATCTTTGGACACGTATAGTATTAAAAAAGGATGCACTTGGTTTTAAGGAATTGCAAATGGCTGCTACATTTTGCACACTCTTCAAAGGACTGTTTTGCCTTCAAAACTAAGGTGCTTCACAGCCTTACTAAGCAATGAAAAGAATTGACAAAGAAAGCATTTTTACAATAGAACAGGGGTGTCAAACTCAAGGCCCGGGTGCCAGATCCGGCCCACAGGGTGCTTAGATCTGGCCCACGGGGCCACCCTGGAAACAGCAAATGACCGGCCCGCGGTGCCTCTGCCAGTGAAAATAGGCTCCTGAGCTCCGTTTTCAGCTGCGACGGCTTCCTGCAACCCTCCCAAACTCCATTTTCTCTGGCAGAGGGTTGCAGGAAACAATCGCAGCTGAAAACGGATCTCAGGAGCCCATTTTCACTGGCAGAGGGTTGCAGGAAACAGTTGCAGCCGAAAACGGATCTCAGGAGCCCATTTTCACTGGCAGAGCGCTCGGGCCACCACAGGCGCCCCTGACACGAGTGACATTGCGCTGGCCACGTCCACCCTGGCCATGCTCACCCTGGCCCCCCAAAGTCAAACACAACCCTGATGCGGCCCTCAATGAAATCGAGTTGGATACCCCTGCTATAGATGAGTATTAT
>QLTV01002258.1:1312030-1329244 GCA_003457575.1 Thermophis baileyi
TGTTACCTTTAAAGCCCTACATGGCTTAGGACCAGTTTATCTGCGTGACCGCCTTCTGCCACACTCCTCTCAACGACCAGTGAGGTCGCACAGGGCTGGCATTCTTCAGGTCCCGTCAGCTAGACAGTGTCGGCTATATGATATGTGGGGGAGTGCCTTCTCTATAGCCGCTCCGACTCTGTGGAACCAACTTCCCCCTGAAATCCGTACTACCCCCACCTTACTGGCTTTCCGTAAAGCCGTTAAGACCTGGCTTTTCCGGCAGGCCTGGGGCCAATAATTGACTGATTGGCCCATGTATGTTTCTTTGAATGTTTTATTTTAATATTGATGTATTTTTAAATTGTTTTTTTTTATATATGTTTCTATTGTTGTCTTTTTTATATATATACTGTGAGCCGCCCAGAGTCCTTCGGGAGTTGGGTGGCATACAAATTTTGCAAAATAAATAATAAATAAATAAATTTCTGGGTGTTTTGCACAACGCGATGGGGGCGCATTTATTTCTGGTTTTTGGCAAAAAACGCCTACTGCAGACAATGCCTTAGCTTAACCACTGCTTTTTGTTTAACAACTACAGAGTTTGCTTAATGACTGCAGCTAAAAAGATTGTAAAATTGGGCGTGGTCATATGGTTGCTGTCTTAGCAACCAGCACAACTTCTGAGTGTAATTCCGGGCTCAATTATGGTTGTTAAGTCGAGGAATACTTGTAGATGGGGCTTACTTTCAGAAGATTTAAAAAAAAGGGGGCATGCAATAATTTGCATAAGGATATATGAATGTCAGGTACTAAACAGTGTGCACAATTCAATTAGGGTGAAAGGGTTCCTGATTTATAGTCATTCAGATGCAGATCTATATTTATATATGAAGACTATTCCAGTGTAAATTGGATTCATCAATTGCAACTGCTAAATCCAAACATGCAATTGGAACTCTCTTAGTAGATTGTAGGAATGCTGTAGATGTAATATACCTTAATCTGACAAAGTATTCCATGATATTCTGATTAGTGCAGATGTGGTCTGTTTAGATATATATAGCTCACTCATACACTATTCAAAGAGTACAAATCAATAATTCCTTACCAAATTGGAAGGAGGAACTGAGTGCAACCTGGACCCTATATGCTTCAAAATCTTCATTAATTACAGTACTTGGATGAAGTGAAGGAACTCAAGTCTTATCAAATTTGTAGGTTACACAAAATTAGATGGCATAACAAGAAGTACTCCCCAACCCCCGGTCCGTGGCATGCCAGCAACCGGGCCACACAAACAAGCGAAGCCCCATCCACGGGATGCAGCCAGCATGTAAAACCACACCCCCTCTGGTCCACAGAAAAAGCTTTCTCCACGGAACCAGTCCCTGGTGCCCGAAAGGTTGGGGGTCAGATTAACAGAGTTGGAAGGGACTTTTGCAGGTCATCTAGTCCAACCCCCTGCCCAAGCAGGAGACCCTTACATCTGCCTCTACCTAGGATTGAACTCACAACCACCTGATTGTGAGGCAAGAGCTCCACCTCTAGGCCACAGCAGCTGAGACTGCCCTGCCCTAGAAGTTAAATCAAGGAGAAAAATCTATCTATGTTGTCACTAAGAATCAACAATGACTGGAAGACATACAATCAATTAATCAATAGAAGTTGAAAGTAAAATTCAAAAGTATCGACAGAAGAGAATATTTGTAGCTCAGGATTGAATTGTGGAGCCTTTGATGCTCTCTGAACTTGGTTGTTTTCTTGCAGACGTTTCATCACCCTAACTAGGTAACATCATCAGTGCAAGGATGATGATGTTACCTACCGGTAGTTTGGATAATGAAATACCTGCAAGAAAACCACCAAGCTCAGAGAGCACCAAGGGCTCCACAAAACAATTGTAGGTTCAAAACTAAGGTACTGTAGTTGTTTTTGGGAAGACTGGAGCCTGGATAGGGAACGGATACATCAAGTTAAGTTTTATCTACTGTATACTTAGGATTTGTTTTTAAGCAGCAGGTTGCTGGCTCCCACACTTTAAGAGGAGTTATTTAAGGGCTATATAGCAGTGGTGAAATCCAATTGTTTTTACTACCGGTTCTGTGGGCGTGGTGTGGCTTGGTGGGTGTGGCAGGGGAAGGATACTGCAAAATCTCCATTCCCTCCCCACTCCTGGGGGAAGGATATTGCAAAATCTCCATTCCCACCCCACTCTGGGGCCAGCCAGAGGTGGTATTTGCCGGTTCTCCGAACTACTCAAAATTTCCGCTACCGGTTCTCCAGAACCTGTCAGAACCTGCTGGATTTCACCCCTGCTATATAGCCTGTGCCAATACCTTAAGGCAGCTCACCAACCATAACTACTCGGGGTCTCTAATTCCAATCATAAAGGTATATACAGTAACAGCAAGAGAGTCCAAATGATCGCATATGGTGCAGAACTGTAGGGATATATAAATGCCTCCTTACTAGAACTTTTCTGAAATGTATCTTGGGGGTGGCTTAGTCTACCCCAGCTGCAGCATTAAGGACAGAGCTGAGTATACCCTGTACACAAAGCAATTTAGTAATTATTCAATTACTGGCTGAAGATCCTATCTACGGACCCAGATAGATTACCCAAACTGTGTTTTGAAGAGCAGTTGCATAACACGCTTCCTGGCACTGTGGCCGCCCAACTTTCAAATGTCATCTCACAATGTGGATTCTCCATCCAGTTCATGGTCCAATCAGATCTAAAGGCCAGGGAAGCTTTCAAACAAAGCATCATTGATGTGGCTGCCCAAGATGATAGTGCGGCACTTAATTATGCCAAGTCCTTGAAGTGCCTGACTGGACCGAAAGCAGCCTCTCAGTTAGAAAAATATTTAACAACCAATATGCCTCAACATCTAAGAAGTTCTTACTCCAGCGCTTGTTTCAAACAACTAGACTCCATGGTAAAACATGGGAGGTTTCATGGAGTCCCATTTGAAGAAAGACTGTGCATTTGTGGAGTACCAGCCGTTCAAGACACTGGACTGCAAACTCTTTTCTGCAGAAAAGGATTATTATTTTAAAAAACTGGGGTAGCCGGGAGAAACTATCTATCTGTTTTTGTAGGGAACAAAGCTGCAAATCACTAGTAAGACTGCACTCTTTATATCAAAGGCCATTTTGAAGAGAATTTAGAACATATTGAGGTTAATTGTAGGGATGACAACTTACTATGAACATGTTGTATTTGTTTGCATCTATTGGTATATTTGTATTAGTTTTCTAGTTTTGATATGGTTAAATAATGAAATCAATAAAAATTCTATTCTACTCTACTCTATTCTGTATTCCATTCCATTCCATTCTAAAACAATAGCGTCTATGAACATGGGCCAAAAATAGCAGAATGTAGTTTTAAAGATATAAATTCAAGGTTGTTCATACAGAAAACAGAACTCAAATGCAAAAGTGTAGGATAGGATAAAAATCTCTGAATAGCACTTGAATTCAATTCAATTCCACCAGTCTACTGAAGTACAAGTAGTCTTCAACTTACAACCCATTCATTTAGTGACTGTTCAGAGTTACAATGGCACTGAAAAAAGTAACTTATGACCATTTTTCACACTTACGAATCTTGCAGCATCCCCATGATCACGTGATCAAAATTTGGAGGCTTGACAACTGACATGTATTTATGATGGCTGTGGTGTCCCAGGATCATATGATCACTTGTTGCGGTCTTTTGACAAGTAAAGTCAATGGGAAAGCCAGATTCACTTAATAACCGTGTTACTAACTTAACAACTGCAGTTATTCACATAACAACGGTGACAAGAAAGGTTGTAAAATGGGGCAAAACAGTACTTAACAACTGTCATGCTTAGCCATGGAAATTTTGGGCTCAATTGTGGTCATAAGTTGAGGACTACCTGAATTGTGTTGAGTTCTAAGCACCATCCTTTAAGAAATTCAGAAAAAGTGGAATAGGATAAGAGATGGGCAATAAGAATGATCAGGATACTAGAAGTAGGTTCTATGCTGCAACGGTTGTAAATATGAAGACAGACTGAAAGGAACTGGGAGTGTTTAGCCTTAAAGAGAAAAGTCTAAAGAAGGATATAGCACTTTGCTGATATCTGAAATGAAGACACAGAAGGAGGGCGTGGTTTATTCTCAAAAGTTCTTTTTTTATTAGATTTTTATTAGTTTATCAAAATATAAATTACAAAGGAAAAAAAGTAGTGGAAAACTAAGAAAAGGGGGAGAGGAAAGAAAAAAGATATAATGCAAAGGGAGAAAAGAAAAGCAAAAGGCACCGACTTCTGACTCTCTTTAGCACAGTAGAAATAACATTGCAACCACAACTTTTTGCTTTTACACAACAGTATGTACAGGCCATTTCTATAACAATAAGCTTATTCTCCAAAGTTCTAAATGTAGAATACAGAATAATAAAATCAGGAAGACAGGGTCTACATGTAGTCCTTGCTTAATGACCCATCACTTAGTCACCGTTCAAAGTTACGACAGACATCCGCAGAGGTTTTTATGACCCATTTTCAAAATTCCAACAGACACAGACACACACACACACACACACACACACACACACACACAGAGTGGCGTGACATCAAATGGTGACCTGCTTAATGACTACCATCACTTACAATCATAATTTCGGGCTCAATTAGGTTCTTAAGTCAAGAACTACCTGTCACAGAATCTCAGAAAACCTGCCTAAGAATAACAGCAATGGAATATTTTAAAGTTAAAGAAGTCATCTGTTGGAGATGTCTCAATCTGGATTCCTGGACTGAATAATAAGACTCTATGGTCATGAAATTGCCTTCCAACTTTAGGATTCTCCTTTCTGATATGAACACAAAACCAAGTTCACTCTTTTCCACTCTTTAAGTATAAAGCAGAATGAATGTGAGACAATGGCCAGGTTTATACAATATCCAAAGCTGTCGTGTGGTTGTTTGGATTTTATTCGTTGAGCCGATTTATCTCTCTGCTGCCAGGAGCTGTCCAACATGTCCAACATTTACTCTTAATATTCCTCACAACAACAATGCTGTGGGAGAATTTAAGTTGCGAGACAGTGATTCAAGAGAGATCCAACTTAGAACTAAAAAGAAATTTCCTGAAAGTTCGTGAACAATTAATCAGTGGAAGGGCTTTTCCCCACAAGTTGTGGGTGCTCCAACATTGGAGTTTTCAAGAAGAGATTGGACAACCATTTGACTGGAGTGGTATAGGGTCTCCTGTTTGATCAGGGGGTTGGACTAAAAGACCTCTAAGGTCCCTTCCAACCCTACTATTCTATGTTCTATGATTGGGCCCTTGCCACTCTGTGAGCTCCCAAGTCTGAAGGTGAACTAGCTAATCTTGTCACAGTGCTTTGTAAACTATGATCTATGTTTAGTATCTTCTTAAATTGTGGTTTCTTGAACAAACTGTATACCCCAGGCTCAAACTGAAGCACTGAACATAAACACTTCCATACCAACCCCTTTCAAGACAACATCCAACACAGGAACTAGATTTACACCTCACATTAAGCCATAAACCACAGTTTACAAACTTTTAACAGCTGGATTCACCCTGCACACTAAATCAAAACCAAACATGCCATATTGTGGGTTTACATGCTGTGCACAGTAGGTCTTTTGCTTCACAATCAGGCTTTTAGTTATTTAAGCCATAACGTTCATTAAACAAGATACTAAGTGAGTGGCATTCCACTCGTGTTGCTTTAATTACCACAGATGCTTATTATATATCCTTAGTTTCATCTCTACTGTTAACTGCCTTTGGAAAAATTGAAGAGGAAAACAAAAATGCTGCAATCACAGAATAACTTGGGATACTCTCACAGGATCCAGTGAGAAAGCCGACTTCAACTCAGGAAAGTATCATCACCTCTCAAATGTTCTCCATCGGTTCTAACGCAACCCCCTGGAGCAACAAGGGCAGACTGGCGCTCCAAAAGGCTGGCAGGTTTCCACACCCAAGCTGATTTCCTGCTGACAAGATAAATACACCAGGGGTGTGTCAATTGGCTTAGTCCGATACCGCTTCTCCTTCTTCCTGGTTCCCGACGCAGAGACAGAAAAAAGATGTAAGTGCAGCCTTTGGCGCGAAGATTAACCAAACCTATCTCCGGCTTTAGAAAGTCTTTCCAATTTGGTTCAAAGCAAGAAATAGTAACTACTAATTATCGGTTTGCATTTTGTGCAGACTCAACTGGGCGTGCACTGGGCCATCTCTAGTTTTATAGCTCTCAAGAGGATGGCATCAAATACACTGGCTCAGATCCATGCTGGTCTTAGCCTTAACAGGATTTGTTTGAGACTTAACTGGGTGAATATTAGGCACTGCTGTTTGTAAATCACAGAACAATCAAGAAAATTAGTTCTCAGCAAATGATAGTCTAGCCCGATACTTGAACCAAGTCAGTATGATAGACCAAAATTTCTCAACCTTGGCAACTTTAAGAAGTGTGGGCTTCAACTTCCAAAATTCCTCAGCCAACATGTTCTAATCTAGGAGGTGAAATCCACACATCTTAAAAGTTGTTAAGATTGCCCAGCACTGGACTAAATCATTTAGTATTTCTCTTTCTCTCTCTCTCTCTCTCTCTCTCCCTCCCTTTCTCTCTCCATTATATGTATATGTGTGTGTATGTACATACATACACATATACATATAAACCGGGGGTGGGATTAAAATTTTTTAGCAACTGGGCAGAGAATCGGAGAACTGGGTGGGCGTGGCCTACTCAGCCTCCTGCATCATGACCGGGGGGGGGCGTTTTCACCCTCCCCAGGCTCCGGAGGATTTCCTCAAGCTTCCGGGAGGGCGAAAACAGCCTCCCCCGGGCTCCAGAGGCCCTCCGGAGGCCGGAAACGAGCTTGTTTCCAGACTTCCAGAACTTCCGGGAGGCCCATTTTTCGCCCTCCCAGAGCCTCCGCGTGGGCCCTGCACTTACCTGGCATCCAAAACAGGCCGCGTGGAGACTCCTGGGAGTGGAGGGGCGGGCGGGGCCAGCCAGTCCTTGCAACTACCAGATCAGCAAACCAGATGTAAAATTAGCATCCGGTTCGCCTGAACCGGTCCGAACCGGCTGAATCCCACCCGTATAAACCCAGTCACTCTTTTATCCCAGATGTGTAATCTTTTATATCCTACAATTATATACAAATATGACATCAGTTGCCATTAATGCACCACCATTACCTTCTTAGTAACATAGGAGAGCAATTATCATTCAATTCATTTTCTCTGTCTTGCCAAACATGGCAATTTCCAGATGTGTTAGGATCCTAGAATTCCCAACCAGCATCGCGTCTGCCCAAGATGACAAACTACAGTCCGTATTTATCCAGAGGGCACCACACAGCTTCTGACACTTAAGTATTATCCTAGCAACCAGGAAGCCAATGATCTTCCACAAGTTGGAATAGGTTCTGCTGCTGTTATTTCTCCCCTCAGAATTTACCACTTATAAAAAAGCCTGTTCCATAAAAATAAGAGCTGGTTTGGTGCAGTGGAAACTGGGAGACTATGAAGTTCTGCCTTGGGTCTAAAAGCCAGCTAGGTGATTTTGGATCAGCCCAACAATCTCACAGGGTTGCTGTTGTAGGGAAAATAAGAGACAGGAGTATTATGTACAATGCCTTGAGAAATAAAAATAAAGGTGGATAAGGATCTAATGATAATAAAAATGATTTTGCAAATCAGTGTGAGATCAATCTAGGGAGAGTTTCGAAGATAATTAACTAGGGTTTCCCCACAGTTAATTAGATTTAGGAAGTACATAACACAGCCAGCTTTTTGGGTACTAAAATGAGGGTGTTATGTCTTGCTGGAATCCAATGTCTCATTATCAACATCTTCAACATTATCAACATCTTCTCTTCAACATCTTCATCAATGACTTGGACAAGGGGATAGATGGGGAACTCATCAAATTTGCAGATGACACCAAGCTGGAAGGAATAGCAAACACTCCAGAAGATAGGCTTACGATACAGAAGGATCTTGACAGACTTGAACATTGGGCGCTATCTAACAAAATGAAATTCAATGGTGAAAAAAGTAAGGTTCTACATTTAGGCAAGAAAAACAAAATGCACAGGTACAGTATATGTGGTACCTCGCTCAATAGTAGTAACTGTGAGAGGGATCTTGGAGTCCTAGTGGACAACCATTTAAATATGAGCCAGCAGTGTGCAGCAGCTGCCAAAAAAGCCAACACAGTTCTAGGCTGCATTAACAGAGGGATAGAATCAAGATCACATGAAGTTGCAGGAACTGGGTATTTCTAGTTTAATGAAAAGAAGGGCTAGGGGAGACATGATAGCAGTGTTCCAATATCTCAGGGGCTGTCACAAAGAAGAGGGAGTCAAGCTATTCTCCAAAGCACCTGAGGGCAGGACAAGAAGCAATGGGTGGAAACTAATCAAGGAGAGAAACAACCCAGAACTAAGGAGAAATTTCCTGACAGAACAATTAATCAGTGGAACAACTTGCCTCCAGAAGTTGTGAATGCTCCAACACTGGAAGTTTTTAAGAAGATGTTGGATAACCATTTGTCTGAAGTGGTGTAGGGTTTCCTGCCTAAGCAGGGGGTTGGACTAGAAGACCTCCAAGGTCCCTTCCAACTTTGTTAGTATATTATATATTATTATCAATTAAACATAATTCTGAATTGTACCTTGAAATAAGTAGAAATGAACTAGATACCAAATGAATGTTAGGGACTATTAAAGGCAAGTCAATATTAGGTACAATGATGCTTCACTGAATCTGTCTGGGAATTTCTATTTGAATTCCTGTGTTGAGCAAAGCATTGGATTCCATGGCCTAAGTATTTCCTAATATTTAGTACTCTAAATAGTTAAGAATACTTAGATTTAGGATTCTAGAACCACCTTATCTAAACATTCCCTTATTACAATCTGGACGAGCCTCAAGTTAAAACTTTAGCGATTCTTGCTTTCAAGTATGTGGAGAGTTATTCAATTTTCCCTTCTTAAGTCAAATATACCTCAGAGATCTGGAGTTGCTGGAAAGCATCTTATTCGGCCTCCTGTTCAGTTTAAGTAACTTACACATCCAGATTAAATATACTCAGCAACTAAGAGGCAACGGCAGGATATGCAATTCACACATGGCTGCAACCATTACCAACATCTTGGTCCATATATTGACATGGCGTTCTAGTATTTCTCTTGAAATTCTGGTTCCCATGAAATCTTTTAACATTAGTGGCATGTCCCAAAAATTTCCAAATGAGTAAAAGAAAAAAAGGAGACAAACATGCCTGCCAAGAATGAAGAACAAGCTCTTAGCTCTGTTAGAGACTTTAGCAAAAAGCCTTTGGCATACAGTATATCTTAGCTCAAAATCTCAGGAAAATTTGTTTACGTGGTGCTACTAAGCGTTTTTGCTACAAATTGTTCAGTGTTATGATTAAAGGAAATGCTGTTTGCTCATTGTGTTTGAGCTATAGAAGATAAAAGGCTAAATAAGACAACCTTTTATGTATAACCTTAAAGGACAAAAGTGTACTTGCTAGTACGCATTCTTTCACAAGCATTCAGCAACTAAAAGGAAACCACAATACAAAATAAGCTGGTCTGAAATAGCTATTCTCCTATTTGGAGTCTTTCTCCCTCCATATTTTAATCACTAAATACTGTACAGTATTGCAATTCGCTTCACACACATGAAGCTGCCATTTTAACCAACTGGCTGGATTCGCAATGAAATGCTTAATCATGGTTTACAATCTATAGTAGCAGGATGGACTTATGACCAGAGGTGGGTTCCTACCGGTTCGGACCAGCTCTATAGCTCTATAGTCCCAAGCCTTACTCCTGAGGAGATCTCCTCCTGAGGAGCCATTCCTGCCTTTTGGCAGCTCTGCGCGCCCGTGCATTGAGAAGAGGCTCCTCCTCTTCTTCCTCTTCACTTATGGGAGCTTCTGGAGGTTCTGAAGGCCCTGGCTGAATCCCTGCCTCTGGCACTGAGTCCCCTCCAGCCTCCTCGCTGTCCGACTCGGGTAACCAGCTGTACAGGCCGCTGGCGAATCACACCAGCCTCCTTGCTGTCGGAATCAGCCACCAGCTGCACAGGCCGCTGGCGGGCCACAACAGCTTTTTTAAAGTACTGCGCGCGTGCAGCGCGTCCCTGAGCAAACCGGCACTACCTGAATCCGGAACCCACCCCTGCTTATGACCTCACTTCTGCTATTGTTAAGCGAATTACCCATGGTTATTAAGTGAGACATCACATGACTGCAACTTGTGATTTTACTGCTGACTTCTCCACAGACTCCGTTTGTCAGAATCCAGCGGTGAAGGGCACAGATAGTAATCACGTGACCATGGGACGATGCAATGTTAACAGTCGTGAGGGGGAGGACTGGTTGCAAAGTTATTTTTTCAGTACCATTGTAACTTTGAATGACCGCTAAAAAGGGCAATTGCTAAGTGAGGATTACCTGTACAATTAAGTTTAATAACCAATATTCACTTTCTTATTTCTCTTCCTATCCCACCCACCCCGTTGCTTTTATCCAAGGGGGGGGAGTTAATTCTCCCATTGTTTTAAAACTTTTTTAAAAATAGTCCTTGAAATTATAGAAGAAATAACTTTTTCTCCCACCTGAATTATAGGGCATTTTTAAAAATGACATGTCTCTTCCTATGTCATCTCCACTTTTTAGCCAAGGGAGCCAGTGTTGTCCGAAGACATTTCTGTAGTCATGTGGCTAGCAGGACTATAATCCAAGGCGCACAGAATGCTGTTATCTTCCCACCGAAGTGTTACCTATTTGCATTCTTTTGAACTGCTAGGGGGGCAGGAGCTGAGGCAAGGACAGGAGCTCACCCCATCGCGTAGCACTTAGGTCTCAAACCTGGGCTGGCAGCTTTCTAGCTGACAAGCTCAGCATCTTTAATCGCTGAGCCATCATGACACCCCCCCCCCACTGTATTATTAATATTATCCTTGTTTTAACTGCCTCCACCAGAATACAATATTAATATTTTTTTATATTTTAATTGTACACCGCCCAGAGTGAATCTGTGAGTGAGCTATATAGCTTGATATAGCTTGATGACTGGATGGATGGATGGATGGGAGGGAGGGAGGGAGGACGGATGGAGACAGACAGACAGACAAGCTTTGGGCAAAGACACAGACATGGGTAGTTTGGGTCACTTTTCGAATGCAAACATCTCCTTTTCTTCTGGGGCTGCCCTGAGCTGAGAAGCAGAGATGGCCCAGAAATACTGAAACAAACAACACCAAAGGTGTTAGCTAATTTGTTACTCAGTGCAGAATGCAAACCTAGATGATGCAGCACAGCCCTAGCAATCCAGTATGCTTTATTTATGTGTATAAATTTATTCATTTATACATTTGATGCAGCTGCCCATCTCACAAAACTGTGACTCCAGGCAGCGAACAAGGATTGAAACCCAAAATAAAACATGCTATAAATAACAAGCAGAAACAAGAAACTAAACACATTATTATGTTAACTATTAACTAATAGATTCATTATACAGTAGAATCTCTGGTCACGACCATAATTTGTTCCATAACTTTGGTCACAAACCGATTTGGTTGTGACCCGAACCTAATTTTGGAAATTTGGCACTTACAAAAAAAAATGGCGCGGAAGGGGAAATCGGCCACGGGAAAAAATTTGAGAATTTTTTGGTCGGAACCCGATTTGGTCGTGGTCAGAAGCGTTCGTGACCAGAGGTTCTATTGTATATGGTTTTTATATACTAAAGTTATTTTATTTTTCACCCAGTTTCAATAATGTTTTTAATTATATCTCTTTTATATGGTTTTATCATTTGTAAACTGCCCAGAGTCACTTAGATAGTGAGATGGGCAATGTCTAAATCTGATTTAAATAAACAAACATACACACAAGGTCTAAACATGTTCCACTTCAAGTTGTAGGACTAGAATCCAACAGATCAGCTAATAGAGCTCACTTAATTTCCCAGCCCCAAAGCTTTAGGTAACAAGCAGTTTTTAATGCCTTACAAAAGGCTAAAAAAATTGGGGACATCAGAACTTCGAGGGGATATTGTGGAACCTCAAATTTGATAAATCATAGTTAACTCAAAAGCAGTATCTTTCCAGAGACTTTTCCAGATTTGCTAACTAACCAGGATCCATTTAATTGGGGCTGCTGAGAATTGAATCTTGGATTTCAAGAATTCAGAACATGTCCACAATCCCTGGAATGTGGCTCTTTCTCCTTCCTCTACAAGGAAGGAATTCACTCTTATTGTGTTTTACTAAACTACTGGCACCGTTCTCACCCATTTTTAAAGACACATATCTCATTTACCTTCTGAAAAAATTATCAGCAATTATGCCTTGAAGTTAAAAAAAAAAAAAAAGCATTTATACCAGTGTTTTTTAAACTTGCCAATTTTAAGGTGAGTGGACTTCAATGCCCAGAATTCTCCAGCCGGCATGGGGAATCTGGGAGTTGAAGTCTGCGCATCTTAAAATTATCAAGAAAGGTTCTTACTGATGGAAATTCTAGAAACAGCACTGCCCTATACCAGGCTCTCCAAACTTGGCAACTTTAAGACTTGTGGACTTCAACTCCCAGAATTCCTCAAGCAGCATTGAATTGTGACTTATGGCCCTATATATTAATTAAAAAATACAGATAGTCTTCAATTTACAGCCATAATTCAGCCCAAAATTTCTCTTGCTAAATGAGACATTAGTTAAGTGAGTTTTGCCCCATTTTACAACCTGTCTTGCCATAGATGTTAAATGAATCACTGCAGTTGTTCAGTTACCAACACAGTTATTAAGTGAATCTGGCTTCCCCTTGACTTTGCTTGTCAGAAGGTCGCAAAAGGGGATCACATGACCCCTTGACACCGCAATCGTCATAAATATAAGTCAGTTGCCAAGTGTCTGAATTTTGATCATGTGACCATGGGGATGCTACAACGGTCGTAAGTGTGAAAAATAGTCATGTCACTATTTTCAGTGCTGTTGTTACTTCAAATGGTCACTAAGCAAGCTGTCATAAGTCAAGGACTTTCTGTTCTAGACAATGTCTAGAGGAGGAAGCTCATTTTAAATCTTCATAGGTTCAGGGGGAAAACCCAGAGATGTTTTGCCTTGAATCTGAAAAACTGAAATATGAAAAACTTGGGAATTTTGGTGATTAAAGACTGGAGCAGATTAAAAACACCAGACTCTTTCCTGCCACCCAGTTGGCCCAAAGACAAACACAAGACCAAGTTTTCCACCATTTCTCTGAGTAAGAATCTATTACTTTTGAGTAAGAGAATGTTTAAACTTGGGGAAATGGAATTAAGTAAGAAGAAGGCAGGCTGTGGTTGATTAGAACAAATTTTACAGTTAAGTTGGACAGTGGATGCATTCAAGCAGACAATGTTTTAAATTGGATACTGGCATCAAACAAAGGATTGCATTGATCAACCAAACTGTCTCCTTCCAACTTTATAATTTTTGTCCTATTCTTTATAGATTTTGAAAGAGTGAAGGCTTATTTAGCTTCTGCTAAATAAGTATTACTTGTCATCATTAGTTAATAGAATTAGCTGGAGCAAAGATTCACTTCTTTCTTATCTCATCAAGCAATGAAATGTTATTTCTGCATTACAAGTATGAAGCTGAGCTCATTGGGATTGTCTGCCGGGAAGAGACCGCAGAAAGAAGAAAGAGGATTATAGGAAACCATATGCAAGTTTCATTCTTCGGTTTCTCTCTTGGGAGAAGTAACATTTGAAAGAGAGAGATAGAGAGATCTCAACTTCCAAATTGGCATGCTCCTCTCCAAGCAGCTGGTCACTTTTGAAATAAAAATCTTTTTATAATGCATTCAGCATTTTCTCTCCTTCTCCTAAGCCACAACAGCAAATTTCCATTTTAGGAAAACCAAAACCAAAAGATTTTGGTCTTTTACAGAGATAAAACATACCAAAGCGTAGACAAGAATAAATAATTTAATTTATGCTCCATGTTTTGAATTCCAGCTCCCATACAGGTAGATCTCAACTTACAACCATTCATTTAGTAACTCTTTCAAGGTATAACGACACTGAAAAAATGACTTATGACCGTCTTTCACGCAAACATTGCAGCATTCCCATGGTCACGTGATCAAAATTCGGACGCTTGGCAACTGGCATATATTCAAACAGAGGGCAATTTAATTTGGATTCTGGTGTACATTGACTATTCGGGCTCCTTCTGACTGTGCAATTCCATATTTTTTGTCCTATTCCAGCAAGCCAACCCATATAGATTCGGAGGAACTCGAGAAGAAGTGGAAAGTAAAGGCCAAAATGATCACAGGGGTGGTAGGAGCACTTGGGGCTGTCACCCCTAAACTGGGAGAATGGCTCCAATAGATCCCCAAAATGGCATCTGAGCTCTCGGTCTAGAAAAGTGCAATGCTAGGAACAGCTAAGATCTTGCACTGAACCTTTGGCAGAGGACCCAAAACTCAGGAAGACACACCCCACTAATAAGTGTGTTTTATATACAGGTAGCCCTCGACTTACGACCACAATTGAGCCCAAAATTTCTGTTGTTAAGTGAATCTTGCCCCATTTTGAGACTTTTCTTGCCACAGTTGTTAAGTGAACCACTACAGTTGTTCCATTAGTAACACGGTTGTTAAATGAGTCTGGCTTCCCCAATGACTTTGCTTGTCAGAAGGTCGCAAAAGGTGATCACATGATCCCGGGACACTGCATAAATATAAGCCAGTTGCCAAGCGTCCAAATTTTGAGTGCTGTTGTAACTTTGAACGGTCACTAAACGAAATGCTATAAGTCAAGTTCTACCTGTATATATTTCCAAGTTATTATGATGGAGTCTCCAGCTCACAGGTTCTAGCTTCTCCTATGGTAGAAGTCACCAGCTCTACCCATTTATCTTTAACAGTTCCCCAGTTAGCTGTTTAACCAAGTGGAACACAATACCCATACAAATGAGCAGAGGTGGGTTCTTACCGGTTCAGACCGGTTCTATAGAATCGGTAGTAACTTGGCGGCCTGGGTCGCTGGAACTGGCAGTGACCCAGGCCTGCCACGCCCCCGAGCTGGTTCTCTCAGTGGCGCCATAGGCGCCGCCATCTTGTTTTTTGCTTCTGCGCATGTGCTTTTTTTTGGTACTGCGCATGCATGCGTGACCCGCACGCGCGTCGCGTCCCTGAGCAAACCGGCAGTAGGAAAATCCAGAACCCACCCCTGCAAATGAGCCAAGGCACAGAAAATTAAACCTGCGGGATCTACCTTCCTTTGAGATGCTACCGTTATCATTTGGATAAAAGGATGGAACTGGGATTGGTAATTGTTCTCCTTCCCTCCTTTGCATCACCTTTCAGCAGAGCTGAGCTATCTGGATTAAACAAGCTTTTGGATCAGATTCATGCTTCAGTCTCAGCCAAAATGTCTTTTTACCCAGTTGAAACTTCTTTATAATTCAGGCTTTTCCTTTTGCATTCAAGCCTTCCGACAGCTGAGGGAGGAAAAGATTAGTGATCCCACAAGGGGATCAAAAATGTGCTCCTTACCCTAGAGGTCAAGCAGAGGAAAACTCCCAACATCTCACAGACCCAAGAAGTGTGGTTACAGAATGTTCCCAGGAGTGGCTGCTCCTGGTTTAATGCCAAGAATCAACAGAGGAAAACAAGTGGAAGCATCCAGTGGGTGAGAAGGAACAGGAAACAGAGCAATTGCAGGATTTCAGAAATAAGACAGAAGTGAAGTTGATTCAAATTACAGGAGAACCTTGTCACCTCTTTTCAGAGACTAAGGTCATGCCACACCTTACTAAGATCTTACTAAGAGCCTTGGTGGCGCAGTGGTTAGAGTGCAGTAGTGCAGGCTACTTCTGCTGACTGCCGGCTGCCTGCAATTTGGCAGATCAAATCTCACCAGGCTCAAGGTTGACTCAGCCTTCCATCCTTCCGAGGTGGGTAAAATGAGGACCCAAATTGTTGGGGGCAATAGGCTGACTCTGTAAACCGCTTAGAGAGGGCTGTAAAAGCACTGTGAAGCAGTATATAAGTCTAAGTGCTATTGCTATTGCTATCTTGGCCTACTTACGGTAATTCCTTTTAAGATAGGTGCTATTCACAGGGGAGAAAAAAGTTGTGCTGAAATTTGATTTGGATTTTTTTCCCCCTCTGCAAAGACAGTTTCTGGTTTTCTACCTTAGGTGTTGAGAACATCTTTTCATTCTCGGTGGCATCTTCCAAATTGTAGATGAGAATCCCTGTTGCTGACCATCTTTTCTGTCTTATACAGCCTGAAATTTCACTGACCCTTCCCCACATTAAAAAAAACCAAAACCCAGTGGTAGGTATCCCTTCTTCTGGGGTTTAATTGAGGCATGAGAAATTGGGAGATGCTGTAAAAGTCATTGTATGTGCATGGGAAGATAGCATAAGCCTACACATCTCTTGCTATCAAATAAATAAGTAATTGCAAAAACTCTTCTCCCTATCCTTAATCTCTTTATTGTAAATCTTTACTGCTTTGGGTGGAATTGCTTTTTCATCAAACTGAAAAAGAACACCTAGATGGGTCTTCAAAAAACTAAGTAGGACCAGTCCTGTTTAGCGCTTGGGACAGGTGACCACTATGAAATCCCAGGCCCAGCAGGCTAGACTGGAAAGCTGAATAAACAACACAGAAGGCAAAAGTGGGGAGCCCACGTCCATATTACTGCCAAGAAAAAGGCACAGGGATTGTCATGAAGTCACTAAGAGTTGATCTTAACTCAGAACTTTCACTGAAAAAAAAGGCAGGCCTTTTCTGCACAGCCCTAGGAGGAAGAAAAAAAAAAGTCGAGAGATACAGCCATTAGCATTCTAATGACCAGTTTTTGGATGTTCATGAATTGCATCCAACCTCATAGAAGAAACTCACCAGAAATTTACTCTACATAAATTGGGGAATACTTTTTAGGTGCTCACCAAATCACTAAAAGTACAGGTAGTCTTCAACTTACAACTACAATTTGGCCCAAAACTTCTGTTGCTAAGTGAGATGGTTGTTAAGTGAGCTGTGCCCCATTTTACGACCTTTCTTGCCACATTTGTTAAGTGAACCACTGCCATTGTTAAGTTAGTAACACGGTTGGCTTCCCCATTGACTTTGCTTGTCAGAAGGTTGCAAAAGGGGATCACATGACCCTGGGACACTGCAA
>QLTV01002258.1:1329372-1344588 GCA_003457575.1 Thermophis baileyi
CCTTGTCTTCCTATGTTCCCGTTAAGTCCCAGAGAATAAAGCATTGTGATGGAACTTCTCCTATGGGGCATTTACAAATCAAGGGCAGCCAGGGATGATTTTAGCACGGTGGAAGGACAAGGAGCAGAAAACACCCCCAACCTCTATCACTCCACAGTCGACATACAGGTAAGCCTTGTTTAATGACCACAATTGAGCCCAAAACTTCTGTTGCTAAGTGAGATGGTTGTTAAGTGAGCTGTGCCCCATTTTACGACCTTTCTTGCCACATTTGTTAAGTGAACCACTGCCATTGTTAAGTTAGTAACACGGTTGGCTTCCCCATTGACTTTGCTTGTCAGAAGGTTGCAAAAGGGGATCACATGACCCTGGGACACTGCAAACCGTCATAAATACTAGCCAGTTGCCAACCGTCAAGAATTTTGATCACGTGACCATGGAGATGTTGCAATGGTCGTAAATGTAAAAACTGGTCATAAGTCACTTTTTTCAGTGTCGTTGTAACTTTGAACGGTCACTAAACAAATTGTTGTAAGTCAAGGACTACTTGTAGTAACATCTTGCTCATGGAGTGATAACTTTCATCATTTCAAGATGATGAAGTATTCATTTGTGATAATTTACTGTTTCAATGTCCCAGATAAGGATGCCTGGCTAATGGTATTTCTACAAATTGATACTCTCCATTTCTCAGGCTCAGCTCTTTCCATCACCTCTCTAAGAACAAACACACTCTGAATCTAGCACACAAAAACTATTAAGACTTTGTTATGACCCACCAAAACTCCTAAGAAAACCCAAACTAATGGTGCTACTTCCAAGTATAATTTGAACCCTCTCAATATTGTGGGTTCCTATTTATCTTAGCATTTTCCATTTACTGTAAATAAATCTATCCTTTGCAAAAGCCAGATTAAACACATTGCCATCAGATGTGCTAATTAGTAAATGTCAAAACATTTCCATTTCTCAAATATATTGTTCCTCTAATGGTATTGACCTTGAAACTGTGGATCATATTTTATTGCATATTGCATAAGTTTTACAAATGTTTTTGGCAGAGTATATCTGGCCTAATTTTAAACTCAAGGCCAGGAAAGATATTGCTGAAAAATGTTTTACTCTCAGCTAAAAAACCTAAAATTACAGGGACAACAGCCACATTTTTAACTACAGCTATAAAAACCTTTGCTAATAAATTAACATATTTTAAATGCTTTATGTAATATCTTTCTATGTATTTTATTTATTAAACTGAGTTATCTTACATCAAACTTTTTAACAATATATGTACTTTGTTATTTGGGACTTTCAGCTATATACCGTAACTATAATTACAACAATAATAATGTGGCTGAACCCACTGAATATTGTGGTTTTTTACACAGATGAAATAATACTGTACTATTAAAAAAACCAACAAAAGAGAAGGTACTTTGGAAAAGTAATGTGGCTCCAGTACTAGTTTAAATGCTAAATTTTGGCAGATCAACAGATCTCAAGCACCTTGAATTTTGTAAAGAAACTGTTCTTTTCAATAAGGGTTATCCAAGCCAGATGTGATCAAAACATTTCAGGATGAAGAATACGGGAAAATTACAAAACTTGGGATTTTGGGGCATCTATGTATCTATGGTATCTATGTAAATATATCTATCTATATCTATCTATCTATCTATCTATCTATCTATCTATCTATCTATCTATCTATCTATCTATCTATCTATCTATCTATCTATCTATCTATCTATCTACCTATCTATCTATCATCTATGCCATTTGTCTGAAATGGTGTAGGGACTCCTGCTTGAGGACTAGATGGCCTACAAGGTCCCTTCCAACTCTATCTATCTATCTATCTATCTATCTATCTATCTATCTATCTATCTATCTATCTATCTATCTATCTATCTATCTATCTATCTATCTATCTATCTATCTATCTATCTATCTATCTATCTATCTCCTTATAGAACCAATCTAGCCAGCAACTTTGCAGCCATGCAAAAATTGATTATGTGCCATCAAGTCATTTTTGATTCGGAGCCACCTCACAAATTTTCTCTATGAGGCTTGCAAAAAGAAAATTAATAATAGCAAATATCTCAGCAATTTAAAAAGCCTCAAACAATAAAGGAATGTAATTACAACAAAATAATAGCAGAAAACAAGAGGATTTGTATATTTATTCTCTTAGGCATGCTGAAATAATTGGGGGGGGGACCTTCGAAAGTACAGGGTCAATCATGGAGGGGGGGGAGAGCATGTTGCATAAGTGGGAAGGTATAGAAAGGTTTATCTGCCATTCCAAGCTTCCTAGACCTGATGTTGGGAGGCATTTAGAGGAGGTCTTGTTCAGTGTTCAAATTGGATGGGCAGCCTTATGCTGGACAGGTGGTCCTGATGCTGCCAGCCAGGTGACACACTATGTAAGGCTTTCTAGATGATGATTTTGGCCTTGAAGCCAACTAATAAATCAGCATAGCAACAATAATACCAATATACTGTTTTAGTCACTAGAAAAGCAGAATATAAATTGTTGCATGATTATCTCCATTCCACCAGCAAAAGAAAGCTCAGAACGTCACCTCCTTTACCCTTCAATCACAGATTTCTTAAATCACACCCATCCTTCGAAGAATACAAGGTTGCCAACCAGGCTCTTATTCCGGGTTTTTTGGGGCTCCCCACAACCCAATGAGGTAGTTTGACTGAGAATAAGTCAAGGCTACCCGTCTGATACCGATTTTGTGGCTACCCTCGTTTACACTCCCTACTTCGCTTTTTGTTGTCGGCAGAAGCCACCCAAGAACAGACTTCCAACGTTCTGAAATAGAACGTTCCTAAGTTCCCCGACAGAACATTTCAACGTTCAAGATTCCAAATTAGAAAGTGGAAAGGGCGCCACCTCTTTAGCCCACTTTTAACCGTAGTCGACGCCCCCCAAATGTATGTTCCAGCACCAGCCGGGAATGCCGGGGAGCAAACCCCCTTTTGCTCCTGTGGGGCTGAGGCGGCTCAACTCCGAGGCAGCTTCTTAATTCCCCTGAACCCCCCCCCCTTTCCCCTTTTAATGGGAAGCGCGCGGCCCCTGCCTTCTCTCAGGGCGCGGCGCCACACCTCCGCCAGGGCGCACGGAGAAGCGCCTCTCCAAAGCCGTCGCCGTGCGCTCAAGGCGCACCTGGCCGCGGCACCCTCCTCCTGCCACCAATTTCTCACCCGATTTCTGACTTCCGCAGACAAGCCGTAGCTGGGGCCCTTGTTGAATTGGTTACTGCTCATCCTCTTCCGGAACAGGACGGAATCTCCAACGAAGGCGAGACGCGCTCAAGACCGTCTCAGCGGGCCGCCACTTTCAGCGCCTCCTTCTTCTTACCCGAAGTTTTGGGGCCAAGAGAGCGCCGCCTCCCTCTTGCTGATTGGCCAGGAGTTGAAATAGCCTTATAAGGGCACAAAGAGCCGAATTCCTGAAGGATGGGAGTTTCCTGTGTGGGTCTTTTTCCAGAAACCCCAAGTGTCCTGGGCATCCCCCCTCTAAATTAAATCCAAGTGGTCAAGGCAGTGCTCGTTCCCCTCCCGTCGGTTACCCGGGTTGGCCGCTTTTTCAACAGATGTGGCGATAGGCAGAGATTCAACAGGTTTCTTTCACTAAAGCCGCGCTGTTTGGGATCCTCTAAACGCGGGATTTGGGCAGCTCGTTCCCCCTTTCGCCCCCCTAGAGCTCCTTGTCCTGCATCCCTACAACAACTGTCTTGACACAGGTTATCGCAAGAGTAACTGAAACATGATTTATTCAATTTATCCAATTGACTGGGTTCACCCAAGCCCGAGGACCAGAAACTAAGTATAATGGCTCAAACACCGTGCACTAGCTGTATTTGCACAATGCGCTGACATTACAGCTAGCATCTACATTTTAATCCGGTGTGTTGTACACACCCAGCCCTTGGGTCTAGTAGTGCATGGTTCTGTGGGTTATGCAAATCCAGAAACTTTAATGTGTTGAATAAACATGATGGTATTATCATTGGTTGCACAACCAGCCAGATGTTTAGGCTGCATTTGGCATTTTTATCCATCTGTGGAGTCTTTCTCAAGGACCTGTGATAAGCAGCTGTTTTGTTTTTTAATGTTAAAAGTTACATCCCTGCAGGATGTCAGCTGTTCCAAGTAAAGCTGCCTTTTGCAATTGACTGATGGGGATTTCGTCAATGCTGATGGTGTTCAAGTGGTGCTCCAGATGTTTTGGGATTGCACCCAAGGCGCATATTACTATCGGTGCAATCTTTGCTTTCTCATGCCACAGTTGACAATCTTTAAGAGATGGGACCATGGAAGACAGGCGATTCCTCAGGTAATCATGATTGGCTGAGGAATTCTGGGAGTTGAAGTCCACAAGTTTTAAAGTTGCCTAGTTTGGAGACCCCTGCCATAAAGGGCTAAGGGTTGTGGTTAAGATTCCCATGCAAACCAGAGGTGGGCTCCTCCCGGTTCGCACCAGTTCTATAGAACCGGTAGCAAACCACTGGTGACGTCACGGAGCCGGTTCTGTCGGTGCCGGTCGGTGGACGCCGCCATCTTTTTAAAAAAAAAATTAAAATTTTAATTTTTTATTTCTTCTGCGCATGCGCAGAAGCCGAGTCCCCGGCACTGCGCGTGCACCGCCATCTTGTTTTTGGCTTTTTGGGGGGGATTTTTTTGCAAATTTTCAGCACTGCGCATGCGCGCCCGCGTGTGCAGCCACGTGGCACGCAATGCACGCGCAGCCACGTGGCGCGGGAGGAAGCGAACCGGCGGCGAAGTAAGTTAGAACCCACCCCTGATGCAAACACAGCTACTAAGCCACAAACTCATTGATCACACTTTTAAGTATGTACTTTTTCTTCTGTTGATGTGCCCATGAACCTATCTTCCAATGTTTGGGCTTTTATTTATTTAAATGAATTTATATCACCACAACCATCTCACAAACCTAACTCTGGAAGGCTAACGGATTTAAAACCTTACAAACCAACAAAGAAAGCAATAACCAAGAACAAAACCAACATAATGTGGCCACCGAGAAAAGTACCAACCACCAGAACTCTCAACTAGTATTTGACCAATATGCCTATGAAAACATCCAGGTCCTAAATGTTTTCTGAAATATTAACAGGGTTGTGCTCATTTATCTCAGGCAGGATGGTGTTCCAAAAGGCAGATATTGTAACAGAAACTTCCTGGATCCTGCAAGATGGCTTTTTCTAATTAATGAGACCCATGGCCTGACCCTCCTGCCAGATCTGATGAGACAGGTAAAAGCAACTAGAGAGAGGTAGACCTCAAACCTGTCCCACGCCATGTACCACTTTAAGTTAATATTGATTCCCAGTGACTACAAGGACATGGCCATGCAGTTTTCTTGGTCACAATTACAGAAGTGGTTTGCATTGCTTGCTTTCTAGGGCTGGCAAAAAAAATGGCCCAAAGCTGACTTTCTGCTTCAACCAGGATTCAAACCCAAGGTCTTCTAGTTTATAACTCAGGGCCTTTAACTATAGGTAGTCCTTGACTTATGACCACAATTGAACCCAAACTTTCCATTGCTAAGCAAGGCACTTGTTAAATGAGTTTTATGACCTCCTTTGCACAGTTGTTAAACAAACTACTGCTGTTACTAACAGGGTTGTTAAGTGACTCTGGCTTCCCCACTGACTTTGCTTGTCAAAAGGTCGTAAAAGGTGATCACGTGACCCAGGGACACTGCAACCGTCATAAATACATGCCAGTTGCCAAGCTTCTGAACTTTGATCACATGGCCATGGGGATGCTTCAATGGTCGTAAATAGGAAAAACGGTCATAAGTAACTTTTTTCAGAGCTGTTGTAACTGAACGGTTACTAAATGAATGGTTGTAAGTCAAGGACTACCTGTAGTACACCAAATAAGCTTGATACTGTAAATATATACATTCTGCTAAAACATAAGCCATAAGTTACAAATCACAATTAATAGATTTCTACAATCTGATAAACCAGAATTAAGTAAATCACATTATAGTTTAAAACAGCATAGATCTACCAATCAAATAATTAGAATTCTTAATATTAGTAAAGATTAAATAGTAATATTAGTGGAAGTCAGATAAAACACACACATACTGTACACACCCTTTTTAAAAACTTTGTACTGTGAACTATTTAATGTAATTGTATTTATTTCAGGTCTTGGCTTGGAAACATTGCTCTTATCTCTTTGGGGAAGAGTGTGGCACTCAAAATTCTTAAGGAAACAATATTTTATTTTGAACTTAAATTGTGGTTTTATGTATTTTACTTTTTTGTATTTTGTTTTATTATGTGCACCACCCAGAGTCAGTATGCGAGATGGGCGGCTGTACAAATACGATACATGTATTTATTTATATCCCGCCTTTATTATAAGTAAATCTTGCAAGAAGTGAAAACCTTTTGGAAATTCCTGCAACTTAAAGAGAAAAGATTGTATCTGAAAGAATACGCATGTATGTAGATGGCTATGCGTTCCTCAGTTTTTGTAGTCTGGGTTACAGTATCTTTGTCCTTCCATGGGAAATCTCTGAGAGCCCATTCCTGATCTGAGTCACTTTTGCGAGATCTTTCTTCTTCTTCTTCTGTGTGATTTGCCTGCTTTAGATGCCACAACAGTGACATCATGTGGGTCAGGAATTCAAAGCCTCATGGTTGATGGGATGAGGTAATGGGGTGCAGCGTAGAGGGGGATGTCTGGTGAGGCTAACGTTACCTTCTTGCACCACTCACTGCTGCCTGAGGGAAAAAGTTTTTACGCAGCTGCTGAATTCTTAAGAACTGAATGCATTTCCTTTCCTTGGCACTCTGCAAATGTATTGCACAGCCAGGGATGTCTAACTATTCAGGAGCAGGATTCAGACATGTTTCCCCACAATTAACCAAGGAAGGTTCTAGATGACGCGTGCAGGCTGGATTTCAGCAAAGTTAATTTCAACACGTTGAAAGCAGTGTTAGACAGGATTACCTGGACAGAAATCATGAAGTCAGACGGAGCACAGAAGGGTTTGAAATGTCTCATGCACAGGTAGAGAGAGTTCAATTGAACTACATGTTGAAAGAAGGAAGGGGTAGCGGAAATGGCAGATGGCTATGATCACTGAGTTGGTTTACCAGCGAGTAGTTGTCTTCTGCAAAAAAGCAAGTCAGGAACTTAGGTTTTTGCAAGAGAAGCTAAAATCAATTTATTCTATTAATAGAAAATGAAAGAAAAAGGGCGGGGTGGATCCATTACTAGAAGATATTAGGGCAGGGGTCCCCAACCCTGATCCATGGACTGGCACCGGGCTGAGGCATGTCAGAAACTGGGGTGCACAAACAAGCGAGTCCCATCCACGGGATGCAGACAGCACGCGAAACCATGCCCCCTCCAGTCCGCGAAAAAAAACTCTCTCCACGGAACCGTCCCCTGGTGCCCAAAAGGTTGGGGGCCACTGTATTAGGGTACTAACAGATCAGACATAGGTAGTCCTTGGCTTGTGACCACAACTGAGTCCAGAATTTCCATTGCTAAGCAAGACGGTTTTTATGTGAGTTTTTGCTCCATTTTACGACCTTTCTTGCCACAGATGTTAAGGGAATCATTGCAGTTATTAAGTTAGTAACATGGTTGTTAAGTGAATCTGGCTTCCCCATTGACTTTGCTAGTCAGAAGACCTCAACTGATAACCATTTGTTTAGCCACTGTTCAAAGCTACAACAGCATTGGAAAAAAAGCGACTTAAGACAGGTTCTTGCACTTACGACCATCCCAGAATCCCCATGGTCACGTGATCATAATCCAAGCACTTGGTAACTGGCATGTACAGTATTTATGATGGTTGCAGGATCCCAGGGTCATGTGATCACCATTTGTGACCTTCCCAACCAGCTTCCGACAAGCAGAGTCAATGGGGAAGCCGGATTTGCTTAACAACCTCATGATTCACTTAATTGCAGTGATTTGCTTACCAACCATGGCAGAAAAGGTTGTAAAATCTGGTGGAACTCACTTAACAACCGCCCTGCTTGGCAATGGAAAATTAATTGCGTTGTAAGTTGAGGATTATCTATACATACACAGAATTACACAATTGTAGGTTTTCTTTTTAGCTGGGATAGTTGTTAAGTTTTATAATTGTTTTTGTTTGTTCTCTTTCCCTTTTAATGTTTTCTAATAATAGGTTTGATTATTTTTTATCCTTTTTTTCTCTCAGATTTTATTTTTGGTAGCTTATGTAACCTTTTTCTCTTCCTTTTTCCTCAGTATATAGATTATTATATAATAGGTTAGAGCTTTTCTCCCTTCTAACATAATTATATAGCTTATATAATTTACACATCAAGATATAAATCCTTGTAAGAAATATTATAATATTTAAATGACCTCTACAATTTATTCCAGTCAGATTGACCAAAGCAGTCTCAATTGTACTGTTTTATTCAGATACAAATCTGTGATATATGTAATATTTGGGTTCTGACCTCACATGGAATATGGTTTTCCTAAGTATGAATCCCAATGGGCAAGCCCTCTAATGTGTGGTCGAAGATATCAAACTCTCTCTTTGGTATACAGTTGCCTTTCAGATAATATATTGCTATATATATCTGGAGCTCCATAAATACATTACTCTTGTGGAAAGGAATTTGATTAAACTTTCCATACAGTATTTTACCATTATGTTTAACTGCTCAAAGCTAAGTTTTTAAAAATGAAATCCAAAACAAAACAAAAAAAATCTTTAAAGCAGTTGCAAATTCTCATGGAAAAATGTATTTTAACCAATTCTGAAATCAAAGACAATGAGAGATCCAATTTATCTGTCAAATGAATCAGCATTTGGGACTAACATTTTATTTGTTTGTTTTATTAGATTTGTAACGGCTTTACGACCTCCAAAAAGATTCTGAGAGGTATGAAAAACTGTGCGGCCACCTCAACAAATGAACCACTGAAACTAAGGAGTATCTTTCAAAGTCCCTCTCTTACAAATCTTAGGGCTGCGTTGATTTAAGATTGGTCCTGTACAATCCTCACACTGTGGTTGTGATGTGGGCTAGAATTAGAAAACGTTCCTCTACAAAGAAACTGTCAACATGATCCAGGTTAGGATATTTACCTCAATAATCTCCATCTGGCAAATACTCGGAGCTCCTTAATTGTTGCACAGTGGGAGAGCCATGACAACTGTGTTCCTTGATTTTGGAGATTATTTTGAGAAACTGCTACACTTATCAGGAGTGGAACATGTTGGTCTTGGAAATTCTCCAACTGCAATATGGTCCTTCTGCAAAGGGAATACAGGTAATCCTTGACTTATGATCAAAATTGAGCCCAAAATTTCTGATGCTAAGTGAGACTATCATTAAGTGAGTTGTTAAAATGTTAACCCATTTTACGACCTTTCTTGCCACAGTTAAGTAAACCACTGCAGTTGTTAAGTTAGTAACAAGATTGTAAGGTGAATCTGGTGAATCTGAGCCGAGGTGGCGCAGTGGTTAGAGTGCAGCACTGCAGGCTACTTCAGGTGACTGCTAGCTGCAGTTCGGCAGTTCAAATCTCACCGGCTCAAGATTGACTCAGCCTTCCATTCTTCTGAGGTGGGTAAAATGAGGACCCAGATTGTTGGGGACAATAGGCTGACTCTGTGAACCGCTTAGAGAGGGCTGTAAAGCACTATGAAGCGGTATATAAGTCTAAGTGCTATTGCTATTGCTTCCCCACTGACTTTGCTTGTCAGAAGGTTGCAAAAGGGGATCACATGACCCTGGGACACTGCAACCATCATTAATATATGATCAGTTGCCAAGCTTCTGAATTTTGATCAGTGACCATGAGGATGCTGCAATGGTCATAAGTGTGAAAAACAATCGTAAGTCACTTTTTTCCGTGCCGTTGAACGATTACTAAATGAATGGTTGTAACCTGAGGACTACATGTACTCCGAAGTTTTACAGCATTTCTTGGACAGGTGGTTTCCCACTGAGTAGATTGATCGTCCTGTCGCCTGTCATTCTGAATTCTGCCCTCTGTTAGAAAATGCCATTGTGCCCTGCCACAACTTCCCTCTATGGTGTCTATGGAGATTCTCAGTCATCCAAGTCATGGTTGTCCCAAAGGTGCTTTTTTTCCCCCCCAAAAGGCAACTGGACTTTTTTTGTTTTTTTCCTTGAAGACGTTTTGCTTATAATCCAAGAAGCTTCTTCAGTGCTGAATGATGGTGATGGGGGAATGGAAGGATTCCATGGTCTGCCCTTGCACCAAGGATAGCTTTGCCTCTCTTCCAGTATATAGCACAGGTAGTCTTTGACTTATGACCACAATTGAGCCCAAAATTTCTGTTGTTAAGTGAGTTTTGCCCCATTTTACGACCTTTCTTACCACAGTTATTAAGTGAATCACTGTAGTTGATAAGTTGGTAACATGGTTGTTAAGTGAATCTGGTTTCCCTGTTGATTTTGCTTGTCAGAGGTTTGCAAGAGTTGATCACATGACCCCAGGACACTGCAACCGTCATAAATATGAGTCAACTGCCAAGCTTCTGAATTTTGATCACGTGACCATGGGGCTACTACAAAGGTCGTAAGTGTGAAAAAGGATCATAAGTCACTTTTTTCAGTGTTGTAACTTTGAATGGTCACTAAATGAACTGTTGTAAGTCGAGGACTATCTGTACAGATAGTGCTCGGATTACCATTAAAATTGGGACCAGAATTTCTGTTGCTAAGCAAGGAATTATTAAGTGAGTCATGCCTAATTATGTAAGCTTTTTTGCCATGGTTGTTAAGCAAATCACAGCAATTCTTAAATGAATCATGTGGTTGTTAAAGAAATCCGGCTTCCTGCATTGACTTTGCTTGTCGGAAGCATTTGTTAAGTGAATCATGCGGTCATTAAGCAAACCCGACTTCCCCCACTGAATTTTCTTGTGGGAAGAAGGTTGGGAAGGTCGCATATGGTGATTACATGACCCTGGAATGCTGCAACCATCATAAATACATGCCGGTTGAGAGTGCCTGAATTTTAATCACTTTTGACCTTGGGGAACTGTGACAGCGATAAATGTGAGGTCTTTCAGTGTCATAACTTTGAACGGTCACTAAACAAACAGTTGTAAGTTGAGAACTACCTACAATGGCCAGATGGGTCAAAAGAGAAAATCATGGTAAGGGAAGAATGGGGGTGAGGCTGCCTTTCCCACTGGCATCCTGGAAGGAATTTTGGTTGCGGAGATGTTACACAACAATGGAGAAATTTATACAGCAGAACAAAATTGATGGAGAGTGCTAGGGACAAAAATTCTTCCAGTTTCTGGATCTGTTTGAACTGAGATACTACAGCTCTTTTCTGTTTAGCTATTAAAATATACTGGAAAACCATAATCAACCCGTATTGGTCTTTCAATATGGGTAAAATAAGATCTGTTCACTCGTGTACCACCTCGCAGCCTAACTGTTGCACTTTGCAGTTGGAATTGTGGATACCCTTCAAGGCTAGCCCCATATAGAATGTTTTCTAGTAGTCTAGATATAATTGAGATATGGGTGGTTACTATCTGATTTGAGCGACACAGAAACAATTGCATGTAACATACTAGATGCAGTAATGTAAATATAATCCTTTATAGACCTAACCCAACAGGAAAGTATGGATTTCAGCATCCAAAACTGTCAGGTGATCCATTGTCAGTGGTCTCTAAAACTCCCAAGAAGTCCACAGATAAAAAGGATACACGCCAACCTTCCAGCTTTAGTGCAGACTTTCAACCAACATGGCCAAAATAATCCAGATCTTTACCCTGGCTCAAAGCCTGATTGTAATGGGTTCAGACAATCAATATCTTCCAGTTACATCTGAAGTTGTGAGGCCACCATCTTCTTCATCACTTTGATCAGCAAAGTTATATTTGTGATAAGCCAATAATAATCCTAGGTCTCTTAGATCACACAAAAAAAAAAGTTTAATTTTTTTTTAAATGAGTCTTAAGTAAAGGACTGTAGAAAGTCAGCACCCACCCACCCTCCTAGAGAATGAAATATTTTGGGGAATATTAAAAAGGCAGGATAAAATATTTCTCCTAAAGGAGAAATGAAAAAAAAAACCCAAAAAACTTAAGGGAGGCAGAAACCAGCCCGAGTTTCCCTGCCCTAAGCAGAAACTGAGGAGGCCAGCTTTTAGAAATGCAGATTTGGTAATCCATTCAGAAAGACTGTGTCAGGCAGAAACTTCAGATAAGCAACACAATCAAGCCAAAGGTTGACAAAATTAGCTCAGACACACACCTAGGATTTGCATTTCTCCATTTGCCAATAGAGCCAGCCATGACCCCTATATGATCCCATAGGAATCCAGAAGGTATAAAAACCCACCCACTCCCAACTCCATTTTGTCAGCTGTCCCAGAATCACATACTGTTGGTGCAGTAGTGGGTTCTAAAACCCTTTACTACCGGTTCGCGCGCATGCGCGTGCTCGGCGTGACGCTTCTGCGCAGAAGATGCATGCGCAGAAGCATCCCGGGTGGGTGGGCGGAGCCTCCTGCCACCGCCGCTACTGGCTCTAAGAACCGGGCCAAACCGGGAGCAACCCACCGCTGTGTTGATGGTTCTGTTCATCAATAAACCAACTTTCTTTCCGATCAGCCTCCATTTTGTTCCCGGCTTGGAACTGTAACTGGATTTTTCTTCCAACAGGACATGTCCTATCTTGAATAAGGCAATAATCATTTCCCTCAATCATGGGGACAAACTATAAAGACAAATCATCTCTAGAAGATTGATTTGCAGCCTATCAGCCCTGTAAATAAACAAAAGTAATTTGATTTCCTCTCAAGTTATTCTGCTCAGTCGTAGAGACCTGTAAACCAGTTGTGACATCACTGTGACCGTCTCAATACTCAACTCCAATTTGAAATGATTGCCTTATTTGCAAAGGATGATGAAAGTTGCTTTCACACCCAGAGGGACTATTTTTTCAGATCCACAGCATCCTGGTAAAGCTGGATAGCAGCCATGGTCTGTTCCAGGGGTGTCAAACTCAAGGCCTGCGGACCAGATCCGGCCTGCGGGGTGCTTAGATCTGGCCCGCGGGGCCGGCCTGGAAACTGCAAAGGACTGGCCGCGGTGCCTCTGCCAGTGAAAATGGAGCTCAAGGGGGCCGCACGCCCCCCCCAGCTCCATTTTTGCTTGCAGAGGGCTATTAAAACAAACTAAAAACAAAACAAAAGGAGAAATGTTTCTCCTTTTGCATTTGAGCATGCAAGGAGGGACAGGAAAGGAGAAAGGGAAAGAGGAAAGACAAAGAAAAAGAAGGAGAGGGAGGGGGGGAGGGAAAAGGAGAATGAAGAGGGAAGGGAAAAGAAGAAATAGGAAAAAGGAAAAGGGGAAAGGGGAAAGGGGAAAGTGGAAAGGGGAAAGGGGAAAGGGGAAAGGGAATAAAACAAACTAAAAACAAAACAAAAGGAGAAATGTTTCTCCTTTTGCATTTGAGCATGCAAGGAGGGACAGGAAAGGAGAAAGGGAAAGAGGAAAGACAAAGAAAAAGAAGGAGAGGGAGGGAGGGAGGGAGGGAGGGAGGGAGGAAGGAAGGAAGGAAGGAAGGAAGGAAGGAAGGAAGGAAGGAAGGAAGGAAGGAAGGAAGGAGAGATTATAATGAGTGAGGCAGGGTCTCAGGGAAGTCCTGCCTTAGCACTTGGCCATCACAGGTGCCCCTGACACGAGTGATGTCGAGCTGGCCATGCCCACCATGCCCCCCCCAGCCATGCCCGCCCCCGCTCTCCGAGGTCAAACACAACCCTGATGCGGCCCTCAGTGAAATCGAGTTTGACACCCCTGGTCTATTCTGTGCACAGCAATTGTAGCAGAAAAGTTGTCATTTTTTGTTGCTGTCTCCAAATGTGCTTCAATCTGTTTTGTTTTGATGTGATGTGATGTGATGTGCCCTGACATGTCTTTAGCTGGTAGTTAAGCTATTGTCCCACCTGCTTTTATTATCCTCGGTTCCTCATTAAACTTGGGTGCTGAACTGGCTGAGAAAAGAGGATTAGAAGTGATAGTGTCTATCACATGGCCCCTTCAGCTTAGCTAAGACTTGTACAATTTCATTAACTTACAACATAGGAAATGTTCCAAGTACTTTCAGGAAACCATTAGGACATGCTTTATTTACCCAACACTGGTTATAGTTACACACTATACTACATTATTATCTATGACTTATTAACAAGAGTTGTTAGGTTCACACAATCCCCAAAGTGTTATGGAAAAAGGTGGCGTATAATAATCTGAATAAAATCAGTCAATTATCAAATTAAGCTCATCATATTGTGGTTCACACACACTGGATGAATCCAATGTCCAGACTTATGAGCAAAATTATTTTGGCTTTGTTTGGTCAATTTCTGGTGTGTTTCCTCCATCTCTTTTGCAAGTACATTAGATAATGGTAGTCCTTTATCTGAATTCCTGTTAACTTGAAGGACACACCCATGTAGTCGTCTTAGAGACGATATAGAAGGGGTTGACCTTTAGGATATTTTTCCAACTTCTAGTCTTACCTACAACCCTGGAATTTCCTGGCAGTCTTGAAGGGCAACTTAAATATCCGAGACTTCCTTTTCCAACCCGGCAGAGATTATTAGACTACAACTCCCATCATCCTCTAGTCAATGTGACCAAAGAGGAACTCTGGCTGAGATGGGAACTGTGGAGCAAATTGGGTTAGGAAACGACCTTTTAAGTAATAGAGCTCTGAATGGAGATACGATGAGACATAACATTGGCAGAGAGATTGTCCGTTTGGCAAATCTTGGTATAAATGTGTCCTGTCAATTTTGTTTGTTGTGTCCGACCCATCGCGACCCCATGGACAATGTTCCTCCAGGCCTTCCTGTCCTCTACCATCCCCTGGCCAGAGTCCATTTAATCTCACGCCGACTGCTTCAGTGACTCCATCCAGCCACCTCATTTTCTGTCGTCCCCTTCTTCTTTTGCCCTCAATCATTCCCAGCATTAGGCTCTTCTCCAGTGAGTCCTTCCTTCTCATTAGGTGGCCAAAGTACTTGAGTTTCATCTTCAGGATCTGGCCTTCTAAAGAGCAGTCAGGGTTGATCTCCTCTAGGACTGACCGGTTTGATCACCTTGCAGTCCAAGGGACTCACAGGAGTCTTCTCCAGCACCATAGTTCAAAG
>QLTV01002258.1:1348081-1376060 GCA_003457575.1 Thermophis baileyi
CTCCTGGCCCAAGCCCTCGTCGCCACTGTTAGATAGTGGGTAGAGATGACAGGAGACAGACTTCCAAAGCAGCTCTTTATTTCAGCTCTTGTGTAAGCAACCAGCAAAGAGCAGTCTGACAGCTTGCCCTTTTATAGGGAGCTGTCAGACGGACTTCCCAAGCAGCTCTTTATTTCAGCTCTTGTGTAAGCAACCAGCAAAGGGCAGTCTGACAGCTTGCCCTTTTAGAGGGAGCTGTCAGATAGACCAGCCAATAGCGTTTGAGCTTGTTCCCGCTCGAACGCTGGACCTGGTTGGAACCATGCAACACAGTTGAAACAGTTAGAACATAACACCAGCGTCTTTTAATTTCTTGGCTGTAGTCCCCATCTGCGGTGATCTTGGAGCCCAGGAAAATAAAATCTGTCACTACCTCCATTTCTTCCCCATCTATTTGCCAGGAATTGAGAGGGCCGGATGCCATGATCTTAGTTTTCTTAATGTTGAGTTTCAAGCCAACTTTTGCACTCTCCTGCTTCACCCGCATCAAGAGACTCTTTAGTTCCAGAGAGAAGGCAGCTGACGTCGCGGTGAAGCAGTGCGGATGAGCGGCAGCTCCGCGAAGTCCTGCCGATTTCTTCAGTCCGGGGGCTCTACGGGGCCGAAAGTCACCCTGTAGGGGTGATGAAGGTAGAGGGGATGCTTTGGTGGTTGTGAGGAGAGTGCAGTCTCCTCGACTGACCCAAAGAAAACCCTTTGAACCGGCAGAAGAGAAGACGACCATTATGGCTGAACCAAAGCCGTGAAGACAGCTGAAACAGAAGAGAAGAAAGGAAAGATCCTGTAACAGTGTGCTCGGTCTGGGTAAGAATTCTTCTAACTTTTGCAGTGGAATTTTCCATAAAGTACCCCCTTTGGAAAGTGGGAGTCAACCGAGGTAAATAGCGACGATTAAAGACCTGGAGCTACTGTCAGATTTGGAAAAGAAAGAAAAGAAATTGTAGCCAGAAGTAATTTTAAAAATAAAGGACAGATTGGTTAGCTTCTCAAGAATTAAATGGTTTCAAAATTCTGGAGTATATTTTCTGAAAACATTCAACTTTTAGAACCTTGAGGATTATAAATATGTTGGACAGTGTGAGAGTGTGAAACAGCTTGGAGTTTTGAAACAAAGTGGAGACTGTTAAGGGACTAATTAATGGAGTGATTGTGTGAACTGTTCTAATATTGGCTAGCTTGGTGTGACATAACTGGGATACTGGGATTTTGACCGATTACTGAGTAAAATATTAAATTTATTAAAATAAGGCAAAATGGGACTGCAATGGGAAATAAATGTCTTACTAAAAGAAATATTATTGACGCTCCAAGGTACGCAGGAAATGATGATAAGGAACCATAGAGAGATAAAAGAATTGATACATGATGTAGTTGTGAGACCAGAAAATTATGACCAAAAGACATTGAACAACAAACATGAAATTCAGGAAACAGAAAATAAAATAGAAAGAACAGAGGAAAGACAGGGGAGGGAAAACGACAAATGATACAAAAAGATAAAAAAGAAGAGACAGTCAAGGATGAAACAGAAATGGTGAATTACATTTTAAGAGATCAAAAGTTAGAAGGGGATACACAGAAAGACACCCCTGAAATGAAGAAAAGATCGTTGAAAGGTGTATTGAAGGTTCAGAAGAGTGAAGACGCGGCAGAGATAGAAGAAATACTTAGATCAAACATGAACGAGATAAGAAAATACAAGATCCCATGGGAGGAGTATGGGAGATGTGCCAAGAAGTCAACAAGAGTTGAGATACGAAAACAGACAAGAGATGAGGGATAAATGCAAAATACTGCTTAACGCAGGAGCTATACCATTAAGAATTAGTATAAAGATAGAAATTGGAAATGGGGGAAACATTACTTTTTTAATTTGGGAACTATTCTACTAATGGGTATAAAATAGCAGCAGAAGTTAGAAATCTAGATATGTAAACAAAGAAGAAGTAATCTGTGTAATTGAATAATGAACATTGAATAATTAAGATAAGTAAACCTTATGATTATTTGGAAGTTAATGGTTATAAATGTGATGTTTACTTGATGTTTATAATGTTTGATATTATTAATGGATTATAGATAAAATTGAACAGAGGGCCTAATCAAATAACACAAAATTTTCAACAAGGATAAGTGAAGATGAAGATGAATAGGTATTGAGAATAATAGTTACAACTACTGTGTGTATAAGATTTACTATCTGTATTCAATAGAGATTGTAGAGATTGTACCCAGATGGTATACTGTTATTGTGAATATAGAAATTTTATACATAACCAAGAAAATTGTACAATAAAAAATAATAATAACAAAAAAAGAGGCTCTTTAGTTCCTGTCAATAGAGGGTAGCAAAGATCTAATTTACCTCCTTTTGGTTGATTTGAAGACAGAAGAGAAGAGATAGTCAAAAATTATGCTCTAATCTCATTTTAGCTAAAAGAACTATATTTGTGTTTTAATTTGAAGGTAGAGAGTAATAAAACTAATACTATTAGAATTAATCTTCAGATCTTCAGATTAACAGAGTTAGAAGGGACCTTGCAGGTCATCTAGTCCAACTCCCTGCCCAAGCAGGAGACCCTACATCTGCCTCTACCTAGGATCAAACTCACAACCTCCTAATTGTGAGGCAAGAGCTCCACCTCTAGGCCACAGCTTAATAATATCATCTATGGTTAAATTCAGAAAATGTGCTATATTGTTGATCCAATAAGCCACAATTAACTAGGTTCACACAAAACAGTAAACCATAAACCACACTTTTGCCATGCTGAGGCAAAACCAAAGAAATCATGTTGTGTCTAGTTGGGGCTGTATGCACCAGATCTAAATGATGATTACTTATTTTGAGACAAGGCTATATGACAAACTGTTTTCCAGTAAAAGCCAGACTGTATTTGAAGTTCCTGGGAGAGGCTTTTCTCCCAACATCACTTTAGTACAAGGGTGTACAACCTTGGCAACTTTAAAACTTGTGGACTTCAACTCCCAGAATTCCCCAGGCTGGTTGGGGGATTCTGGGACTTGAAGTCCACAAGTCTTAAAGCTGCTAAGTTTGGACATCCCTGCTTTAGTAGGAATGCAAGAGAAGATCTTCTTGGCAGTTTCTCCTAAAATTAGGGCCTTTCTTTATAGTCACTTAACACATTCTCCACTTGTCCTTGAATCAGCTAGAAAACTATAGTGGTTTTAAAATGTTGGTGTGCTCCCTGCCAATCTTATTCACATTCTATGTTCTGACTTAGCTGCTGGGTGTAATGTTCTGGTTTCAGAGGCCAGGGTAGTGTGGGGTCCATTAAGAGCCGAGGTGGCGCAGTGGTTAGAGTGCAGCACTGCAGGCTACTTCAGCTGACTGCTAGCTGCAGTTCAGCGGTTCAAATCTCACCGGCTCAAGGTTGACTCAGCCTTCCATCCTTCTGAGGTGGGTAAAATGAGAACCCAGATTGTTGGGGGCAATATGCTAACTCTGTAAAACTGCTTAGAGAGGGCTGTAAAGCACTATGAAGCGGTATATAAGTCTAACTGCTATTGCTATTTTAGGGGTTAAAAATTAAAGGTGGGGTCACAACTGTGCAATCAGTCATAATATAATGCATCCAGAATCATATGGGGTCTCCTGCTTGAGCAGGGGTTAGACTAGAAGACCTCCAAGGTCCCTTCCAACTATATTCTGTATTCTGACAGTCATGACTCCATCTTCATGTTTTTAAAACTCTATACCCTCTGTGAATGCCATGTGGGCGGTGCATGTTAACCAAAGCCATTGGTTAAACCCTGGGATTTCATTGCTTTCTCAATATTACCAGTTAGTGGGAAATTCTCTGCCAATCTGTGACTGGCAAACGGGTTTCATAGATAAGCTAGATAGATAGATGGTCCTGCTCTTTCCCCTGCTAGAAACAAAATGGGGCCAGAGAAAAGTGCCTTGAACCAGATCTAAATGACTAATAGATGACATGGTTATCCTGTCCCGATGAGTCACCTGTCTGTGGAGAGGCCATCAGCTGTTATCTTAAGAAAAAAAATGCTACTTTAAAACTTTAACAGAAAAGGACAATTTAAGTCTCTTTCAATCATGGATGGAGGACAAGATGAAGATCTAGTGGTTAAGGAACCAGGTTAGAAACCAGAAGACTGTGAGTTCTAGTCCTGCCTTAGTTAACATGAAAGTTGACTGGGTGATTTTAGGCCAATCCCCAAGAGACTGAGAGTTTTAGTCCCGCCTTAGGCATGAAAGCTGATTGGGTGACTTTGGGCCAGTCACTCTCTCTTGGTCCAACTCACCTCACAGGGTTGTTGTTGTGGGGAAAATAGGAAGAGGAAGGAGTACAGTATTAGGTATGTTAGCTACGTGGAGTTATCTATAAAAATAATAAAGGTAGGAAAACAAACAGAGACATGGAAGAATAGAGATGTTGCCTGAGTGCATATATACCATGGTTAAATGCAGTGGGGAAAATAAACTGTGAATTCCCTACCTAGAGAACACCCCCTCCTCCCAATAGCTTTATTCTTGTTTTTACATTAGCAAGTAAAGACTGTTTGTTTATTACATTTAAAGGTTGCACAACTCCAAATTTAATCTGTTTAATTTCAGAGTTTACTTGGAGCAAGCATTTTATTTTTAATTAGTTATGTGATTTAAATCCTTGCTTTCTTGCTCAAGTTTGTATTGCTTTGTTTTGTAATGGATGGGTTTTTCATTAATTGGCTTTTATGATTAACAAACCATTTACATTTGTGCATTATCCATTTATCTCATGAATAGGATTAGGTTGGCCTCCCTGACTATCATTTGTTTTGGAAAATCAAGATTATGTTGATATATATCAATAAAATAAAATATAAAGTAGCTTTCCCTGAGTTATAAGGCTGTTGTCGGAATAAGTCTCTTTCGTTCTGATTAAGTTTCTTTCATTCTGAATAATGATGCTCAGTCAGATATGACAGAAGTCTGCTAAACAATGATCACATTAGAAATTTCTCTCTGCCTTATAACTTGGAAACACTGATCTTACAGAATCTCACTTGTAGCCTGTCCAGGATGTTGACTGAGAATTATGTCTGTCTTTCAATTTAAAAATTAACATAAAGAATTCCTGGCCACAAGATGTGCCCAAATAATAGGACAGATGAGAAGAAAAAACGTACTCCTAAAATAGCTTTAGATGGTTTTTTTGCACTTTAAAGAGAAAAAGGGGGTTGAATAACAGCAAAGGGGAATTTAAGAAGCCATGGCTTCCTCTTAGTTTTCAACTACAGTGGTCACACACACACACACCAGCTTTTTCCTGTGCAGTCTGTCTGTCTGTCTGTCTGTCTCTCTCTCTCTCTCTCTCTCTCTCTCTCTCTCTCTGTGTGTGTGTGTGTGTGTGTGTGTGTTTCAGGCAAACCCAGCCAGGAAATAAGTTTGTAATCATGTGCTTTGAGCCCAGGCAGTTTACACGCAGGGGCGGCTGTCTATCAAGACTCAGAAGCTCTTCCTTGCTGACTACATACGCACCCAAAACACTTTCGCAAAACCAAGTATTAGGAAGCCACATCCAGGAACTTGAAAAGAAAAGATGCCCCTTGGACAGTTTGGGCCCTGAGCTGGGGGAGTAACATTGATCTGGACCCCTCGTCTTTTCACCGAGCACCATGTTTTCAAGGAAGAAGCGTGAACTGATGAAAACACCCTCCATCTCCAAGAAATGCCGAGCGGGGAGCCCTGTGCCCCCAACCTCCTTGGTAAGTAGGGTGTGCCCCTTCGGTACCTGACAGGCGAAAATGTGGATGCTCTTGTTTTTACACCTGCAGTTTCATAGAAGCAATTTTTGGGGAGCTGAAAGCTGGGCAGGACTGTATTAGTTCAGGCTGCATTTATTCATTTGCCTTGAACTGAATGTCCGACTTGGAGATCAAAAGGGACGATTGTGTTTTCCTTGAAAGGGCATGTGTTTCAATATAGAAAGTCTCAATTTATATATTGCGCGGAGCTACGGTTCATTTAACCACAGTTTATTAAAGAACAGTTGGCTGGGTTGTATAGTTTAGACAGCCTGCTAAACTACAAATCATGATTTCTACATTGCCAATGGCACTTTATAAATCGGAGGTTGTGCAAAACAACTGGCTGAACGCCAAGCCATAATTTGGTGTTTCAGCACATGTATTTATGTGCATGCGCATTGGAGACAAATAACAAAAACATTGGGAATAAGGTACGGTGAGCCTTGCAGAGTGGCAAACAACTCCAGCTGCGAAAATGTCAGAGGTATTTTGCAGAAGCAAAATCGGGATAGTGGTTTACCAAAAAAAGGAAAAAAAGAGAGAGAGAGAGACTAAAATTAAGGTATATTTTCTATCTATTTTATTTATTTACTTGCCTTAGCTTGTCCTTATGAACTTCTGCAGCGGCAGGCGGGTAGGGGTCACAGGGCATATCCAAAAGGAATATGGATATTCACAGGGCATATCCAAAAGGAAAAGATAATACAGGTAGTTCTCAACTTATGACCACAATTGAGCCCCAGATTTTTGTTGCTAAGTGAAACATTTGTTAAGTGAATTTTGCCCCATTTTACGACTTTTTGTGCCACAATTGTTAAGTGAATCACTGCACTTCTTAAGTTAGTAACACGGTTGTTAAATGAATCTGGCTTCCCCATTGACTTTGCTTGTCAGAAGGTCGCAAAAGGGGATCACATGACCCCGGGACACTGCAACCGTCATAAATGTGAGTCCGTTGCAAAACATCTGAATTTTGATCACGTGACCATGGGGATGCTGCAACGGTCGTAAGTGTGAAAAACGGTCATAAGTCCCTTTTTTCCAGTGCTGTTCAAACTTCAGACAGTTCAAATGAACTGTTCTAAGTCGAGGACCACCTATAATTAAGATTACTGAAGGTTGTAAAAGCTGGAAATGAATCTAGTGGTAATTCTGAACATATTTTTTTTCCTATTGAACTGAAAGTGGTTTCAGAAGAATTTCGTTTCCCGTGGTACATTCAAAATCACTTTGGGGTTTTTTTATTTGGCCAAAGATCTAGCAGACTTTTGAGACAATAGCCCAACCTGTTGTACTTGTGTTAGCTGAAGCCACAAAGGAGAAGAGCACATATAGGGCAGACACTGGGGCCCTGTTCAAGCAACTCTCTGTTTCTAGGTGAAAGAACAGCTTCGCTCCATTGACAGCCCTCAACAAATGCAATTAGAATGAATGCAGCAAAATGTATTTAGGTAGTCCTCAACTTACAACCACAATTGCGACCAGAATTTCTATTGTTAAACAAGGTTAAATGAGTCATGCCTGATTTTACTACCCGTTTTGCCACATTTGTTAAGCAAGTCACTGCAGTCGTTAAGTGAATCATGCGGTCGTTAAGCAAATCTGGCTTCCTCCAATGACTTAGCTTGTCAGAAGCCGGTGGAAAGGTCACAAATGGTGATCACATGGATACCAAGATGCTACAACCATTGTAAGTACAGCTGGTTGCCAAGCGCCCAAATTTTTATCATGTGATCCTGGGGATGTTGCAACAGTCATAAGTGCAAGGACTGGTCGTAAGTCACTTCTTTCAGTCTGTTGTAATTTTGAATGGTTACTAAACAAATGATTGTAAGTCAAGGTCTACCTATAAATTGGATAGGAATATGTGAGTGTGAACGAAAATAAAGGGATGTATTTTGTGTGTACAACTTGGGACCAGCCTGGCTGCCCCATCCATCATAGATAGCCAAGTATTCTCTTCTGTTTTCATACTCTGTAGGAAAGAGAAACTCACGGCCCACCAGATTCTTTGCACGTGGTTAAAATCAGGCAGTTTTTAACTACGGTACATATCTGAACTCTAAAGTCAAAGTAAAAATGTTAAGACTTGCAATAGATTGGATAAAAGGCCTCTCCAGCATCCTGTTTTCCATAGAGGCCAACCAGATGCTCCAATGGAAAAACTCTTGTCAATGAAGGAAATGGTACTCAGTGATAGATTTATTGGGTTCTTGATGTTCTCTGAGCTTGTTCCTCTTCCTGCCGACACTTCATTATCAGGCTAGGTAACAACATCTGTGGAGAAGTAAAGCAAATTCAAAGAACACCAAGAACGCAACGATTCCACTCTGGGCCACCTATATTCTCCATTACCGAGAGGTAGAAGTTTGGTGAATAGAGAAATGATATCCGTGATCAATAACAGTTTATATTCTCTCTCTCACTTACTTCCACTGATTTATCTAATCCTTCCTTCAAAACAATCGTGACAGTCAGCAACAAACAACTTAAATTACATCCCTTTGTTATCTTTTGGTTTGTCTGCAATCTCTCCCCATTCAGTTTCTCCGAATGACCCCTAAATTCTAGTACTGTATTAGCAAGTGAGGAAAACCTATCTTAGATCAATCAATCAATTCGTTTATTGCATAACAAATAAGACAAAAACTACATAAAAGTGATCAAAGACTAATAACGTTCATTAAAATATGCGGTAATCAGTAAGAATATTAAAACATTATTATTGCAGCAGATAAAAAAATAGGAAAACATCAGGAACTTTTGATAAAATCATATCTCTGTTTAGCAGAAGCCCTTGTAAAGCTTGCTAATCTCCATAGTGATGTTTTCTCGTCTAAATTTATTAAATATTCAACCTTATGTGAATCAGGCCAAAAGCAAGAAGGGGTCCAAATTTTTCCACATGCTAAAGTGTAAATAGGGCAGTACAATAAATAATGTATAAAATCTTCTATAATTTCCTTGGAAAACGGGCAGATGTGCATACAGATAGTCCTTGACTTACAACCACAATTCAGCCCAAAATTTCTGTTGGTAAGTGAGACATTTGTTAAGCGAATTTTGCCCCATTTTAGGACCTTTCTTGCCGCAGTTGTTAAGTGAATCGCTGCAGTAGTTAAGTTAATAATACGGTTAAGTGAATCTGGCTTCCCCATTGACTTTGCTTGTCAGAAGGTCGCAAAAGGGGATCATATGAACCCAGGACACTGCAACTGTCATAAATATGAGTCAGTTGCTAAGCAGCTGAATTTTGATCACATGACCATGCAGTGATCATAAGTGTGAAAAATGGTCGTAAGTCACTTTTTTTAGTGCTATTGCTATTGTAACTAATAGTCTCTAAATGAACTGTTGTAAATTGAGGACGACCTAAATGGGATATTAAGAAACTGACCTTCTCTGAAGATGGCATTTAATTTCGTTGTACGAGGTGCAATGACAATAAAGTAAACTAAACTAGTTGCCGATGCCATTTGCTATAAAGTTGTGAGTGTTTCTTGGAGGGATGGCACTGTAACACACATCAGATATGGTTCGTCTCACCTTAGCCTTTTCTCTAAAGGAATTATATCAATTTTTTTAACTACTGGGTAACCTAACCTATTTGTGTTATTGTGTGTCCTGACTTCATTCATTGTACAACAATGATGACGATGGTACCCGTATTGCAGTGGTATTTTTTTAAAATCTTGGGCTTTTAAGCTAATATGAATTTTTTTGTGATGTCTGAGCTAAAGAGTCTTTTAATTTCTGGTTTTTTGTTTTTCCTCTGCGGCTTCAAAAATATTTGGCTTGGGGGAAAAAAGAAGATGAGATTAAATAAAGTAGAGTTGTATAAATCATATTCTTCTCAGAATTGCCAGATACAAAGAGTGGCATCTTTAATAATTGGAAAGAAGAGGATTTTCCACAGGTTTTAAAAGCTACGTATGCAAAAATGTCATATTTTACTTGCTATTAAAAATGAAGATGGATTACTGTATTTTCTCTCTGGCCATCTTAAACCGTTAGATCTTAGAGGATGCTGTTTTAAAAAAAAGTTGATATGGTCTGGAAGAAGCAAGGCATCATAAATATACAGTATACCACGATTTACCATGAAAATTCACTATCCTTGGATCTGAATTCAGATAATGGGTTATTATCACCTTACAGATATTAATTAGCGTTTTCAGTGCCAGAATGTTTTGTGTTTTATGCTTTGCAATTAGCCACTGTATTTTACATAGATCTGACTTCTGACTAGGTTGACCCACATTGGTCTTTCTTAAGCTGTGCCTTAACTTAGTGTTGGATTTCAATTCCCACAATACCTAGCAATATAGTCATTATCTGTGCTGCTTTAGGATTATGGGAGTTGAAGAACAAAAAAATTCCAGAGGACTCCAAATTGAACAGAATGTGTCTAAACAAAATGTTAGCAGTTCATTGTGGTCTCCTCCCATTCTTTATTTTTCCATTTACAATTCCCTTATGTGTCTGTGAGTGTGTGTGTTTGTGTGTGCATGTAAACACACTCACGCTTCTGTCAATGCAAGATAACCCTTGGTGTATCTGCTGAATCAGACTGGCATCTATATAGTGACTGGAGTTATTGGTTTCCATCGTGCTACAAAACGTATTGTTCGTATTATGTTACTTTGAAAATGGAGTGTCCTATCTTTGGCTGTTGCAAGAGTGGATGGGTGAGTTAAGAGTTGCACATGCTTCCTTTTACGAGAGGGTGTCTCAGTTTGAAAATGTTGATTCTGTCAGTGGTTGGGGTGTAGCCACAAAAATGTTGAAATGCACAATACGGAGCAGCTTGGAAATCTACATTCTGAAGTAACTGCTTGAAGATAAACTCAGCCGGTGAGGTCTGACTATTCTACTTATCCTGCCAATATTGTAAAATGTTATCTTTTATACTGTATATATAATGGAGAAATAGGGCAGGGTGGAGAACACAAAGCAAAACACTAGCAGCTTGTAATCAAGCCGTGTTCTTAAACATACAGTATATAATGTGGACATTGCACCTTTCAGCCCAGGGGTGAGCTGTACACATATGGAACAGGGAAGGCCTCTTCTAAAGAAGTAGATTTCTGAAGGAATGCCTCTTTTGTGACCAGTAAAGACATTGTCCCAAAGGTGCTTTTTTCAAGAGACAACTGGACTTTCTGGTTTTTCTTTGAAGATGTTTCACTTCTCATCCAAGAAGCTTCTTCAGCTCTGACTGGATGGTGGGGAATGGAAGGATTTATACTCCTTGTAGACAGCTGGTCAAAAAAGAATGCAAATGACCAGTTGTCTGCAAGGAGTATAAATCCTTCCATTCCCCACCATCCAGTCAGAGCTGAAGAAGCTTCTTGGATGAGAAGCGAAACGTTTTCAAAGAAAAACCAGAAAGTCCAGTTGCTTCTTGAAAAAAAGCACCTTTGGGACAACCATGACCTGGATGACTGAGAATCTCCATAGACAGTAAATACATTAAAACTTTATTTTTCCTTCAGAACCACTGTTCTGTTGACACACTGAACATTTCATGCAGGAATCTTGGAATCTTGATGGAATATTGAGTAACTATTAACTCAATAAATGATTATAAGATGTTTCAACGGGAAAACAAATATGGTTTATAAAAAATATTATTGATGTTTCAATGCATTCAGGAAGATATGACAAGGAATCATAGAGAGATGATGGAATTGATGCAGGATAAAGGTGTGAGACTAGGAAAACCCCAGCAAACGAAAATAAAAGATGAACAAAAAATTCAGAAAATAGAGAAGAAACCAGAAGGAACTGAGGAAAGAATAGAGAAGATAATAGAGAAGAAACCAGAAGGAACTGAGGAAAGAATAGAGAAGATAAATCCAAAAATGATACAAGTGGACAAAGATATGGTAGAGATAATAATAATTCTTAAAAAGGAACAGACAGATTATCCTCTAAGAATTAAAAATATAGAAGAGAATAAAAAGAAAATTCTCTTAAAAATGTTGAAAGAACTATGGATGGGTTCTCTAGAGATCTAACAACAAGAGATAGATGTTGTGGCAGATGAAATACTTAGATTAAATAAATGTGATGTAAGGAGTTACAAGATCCCAAGGGAGAAGCATAAAAGATTTACCAAAAAGTCTATAAGAGTTGAAATTCTAAAAAGAGCAAGAGATGATGGATAGAGATAGAATACTTCTTATTATGGTGGCTATTTTATTAAGAGTTAGAAAAAAGAGATAGAAGTCAGAACATGGGAAAATAGTATTATCTATATTGATATAGAATAGAATACATTATAATTACTATGTATACACACATGTTGGAAATTGAAAGATTATGATTATGTATATTTAAATAACATTACTATTATTATTGCTGTGTTTAAAATATATTGACCCAGACAATACTCTGTTCACCAAGCACCTATGGTTGTTAAAGAAAAAAACATAAATAAAACTATATAAAAAAAACATTTCATGCAGGAATCTACTTATTCAAAACTAGACTGAGTAAACCACAAAGGGAACACTTTGTTCAGACTCTAATGCAGAGTATTTCAACTTTAAGACGTGTGGACTTCAACTCCCAGAATTCCCCAGCCAGCACTGGCTCCGGAATTCTGGGAGTCGAAGTCCACACGTCTTAAAGTTGCCAAGGTTGAAAAATATTGCTCTGAGGCCAATATTGGATTATTTGTTTTTTTTGCACCGTGCAGAAAAGAGGAAGTTGTCAGATCTAACATATTCTGAAACAATTTGTGGTTTCTTTTCTCCGCCTTTTTAAAGCAAGGAAACTGGTAGTAGGCGTTTTTTTTTCTTTTCTATTTCTTTTATTATTATTATTTTAAAAAACAATCCTCCTGCAGGTTTTTCAGAACTAAGATGGGCAAGAAAAAACTGCAGTTCCCGTGTCAGCGATGGAGATATTTTCTTTTAATTTAACAACTTTATGGAATATACTTCTTAGCAGTGTTTTCAAAACCGCTGTGTTGCCTCCTTTGCAAAAGTGGGTGGGGTGGAGGGGTTGCCGATTTGGCCCTTTCTGATGCTTTGCAATCGGAGGAATGCTTGGCAAGCGGATGAATAGTAAGTCCGCATACAGCCCGTATTCTGCTGAACTACGGAAGAAGGGCTCCAAAACCGGAGGCAACGTTCTAGATTCTGTCTCCTTTCGAGCTAGTGTCTGCCTTAAGGTAGGATGATTTTCAAAACAGTCCTGTGTGTATAAGGCAAAGAGGAAGCAAAACTGAGTCCTGTGTGGTGACTCGGCATAGTTCAGCCCCTATACTGACATTTGGGTGGATATGATTCTTCACATTTCTGCTTCTCAGATCTAGACTGCAAAAATCCAGATGAGCACTAGAAGTCAGTCAAGGGGCGGTTGTCTATCTCCTTGCTGCCATCTAGAGGTTGCTTTGAGTTGTCACAATCCATATCTAACTTCCAATAGGAGTCCAGTCCTAAGGGGTCTCACATGGATTCTTGGTGGCTCTCTTGAAACCAGAAGAACCTAATTAATTTATTTGATTTATATCTGCAATGATGATACATCATTTATTACAGAAAGTTCTCCTTTAAATTTATTTCATTTCATGATTTATTTTCTTGGTTTTGCTCTTGAATTTTCCTTTGTAAAGCAAACTTATAAACATAGACAATTAATTTATTTTTAATCCCTATCAATCGCTTTTAGATTTGCCCCCTTCTCAGGTTTTCCTTTTTTTTCAAGAAAATATGAAACTCTGGTGAGCATTTATGGCAACTGACAAAACAGAGTATAAGAAATGAAGCATAGGAATTAATCCTGAATCGTTTTGAAAAAGCCCTAAAAATCCTCTAACAGTTTAAAACGTGAGGAAAGAGATGTGTCTATACAGATTTTGTAGATACTGAAAAAGTGGGAGACAAAATGAATTTCTTGAGGAGACTGGAAAAGGGGAATCTTTGGCAGACTAATTGGCTGCCAACATCAGAGGAATATCAAAGGAATAAAGCAGCTATTAATTTATTTACTAAATTTATATGCCATCCATCTCACTGTCAAGCAATTCTATCAGGATCCGTTTTGATAAAATGCATCTTTTAAAGACGGGTCTCCCGAGTTGGCAATTTTAAGACTTGTGGAGAATTCCTCAGTCAGCCATGCTAGCTGGAGAATTCTGGTAGTTGAAGTCCACAAGTTTGGAGACCTCTATTCTAAGAGATAATGTTCCCCTATCTTGCCAAGTTAAAAAGTTCTATTTTCTTGTAGATTAACATTGCCTTAGGGTTTAATTTATGCATTTGGTGAAGGATAGGACCCATCAAGAGCCGAGGTGGCGCAGTGGTTAGAGTGCAGTACTGCAGGCTACTTCAGCTGACTGCTGGCTGCAGTTCGGTGGTTCAAATCTCACCGGCTCAAGGTTGACTCAGCCTTCCATCTTTCTGAGGTGGGTAAAATGAGGACCCAGATTGTTGGGGGCAATATGCTGACTCTGTGAACCGCTTAGAGAGGGCTGTAAAGCACTGTAAAGCGGTATATAAGTCTAAGTGCTATTGCTATTGCTATCATGACTCCTAAAATGTAGTGCAGAAATCAAACAAATAAAATAAAAAGTATCAGAAAGGGCATGCTTCAGGCAAATATTAATCCTGCAATGAGCTTCCTGCCTCCAGGCTGGTCCCTCCAATTCTCATTAAAAAGGTTACAAGCTGCATGGGCTGAAAACTGTCTTTGTCTCAGTGTTAACTGGCTGGTGCAGTTGCAGGGCAGATATAAAAAAAAAGTGGACAATAGGAAAGATGCCCAGGGCACTTAAAATGTATAAAAGTTATGAAATGGTGGTCCCTATATTTGCAATATTAGATATTCACTCCATCAACAGTAATGAATCTGACTTGTGTTTCTCAACCTCAGCAGCTTTAAGATGAATTAGACTTCAACTCCCAGAATTCCCCAGCCAGAGTTGAAGTCCACTCATCTTAAAGTTGCTGGGCTTGAGAAACACTGACTGTTCTGTACTGTGGCTACGCAGGTAGTTAGTTCATGGACACGACTCATAAAGGAGGTGTTTTCATTTATTTTCGTAGTCCCTCATCCTTTTTTTTTTTTTTTTTTTGGAGGTCCATCTTCTTTTTTTTTTTTTTTTTTTGCTTTTAGCCCAGGAATTGCTTAGTTTAGGCATCAGCAAAAGAAGGTGATTGATTAATGAGGATTAAGTGTCTCGCTGGTAGCTAAGACAAATGAGGGAAACAATGACCTAACTGAGGTTAGAGCTAGAAGCTTGTTATCTCACAACTTGCCAGGATAAATAGGAAGAGCTAGCTTGTTTAAGCAGCCACTCTCTCAGGTGTTAATTGAAAAATGTTGGTCAACCACAGGACATCCAATGTAAGAAGCAAACTGGAACTTGATGGGTTTGGACTTTGGAGGTAAAGGCATTGAGGTATTCTGCAGTTGCTCAGAGGCAATCTCGGCCCACAACATGTTCACTACCAAAAGTACATTGGAGTGAGTCTTAATTAAGCTCTTTTGGACATAAGGGAATATCTGAAAGCATTTGGTTTTGCAGAAATACCAAGTGCTATTCCCTAAGAAGATTTGCTGTTAAGAGAGACAAAAAACCCCCCTCAAAAATATTAGAAAATAGCAAAAAAAAATTGAGTTTTGCTGCCAGTCAGTAGTCTGGATTTTTGCAATCCAGATATGGTAGCTTTAGGCAAAGGGACTGTATGGAAACAAATGTTTGGGGAAGTATGTCTCCCTTGAGATGGGATGGGAGAGCAGAGGATTCACATCCGCAACATGGTGGCCCCAGTTGGGTTCTCACCCTACGCTAAACCGTTTTCCCAACCTCAGCAGTGTTAAGATTGATGGACTTCAACTCCCAGAATTCCCCAGCTGATTCCACACATGTTAAAGTTGCTGAGGTTGGGAAACACTGTTTTATACAGAGTGTTTGTTTGTATGTATGTATCAGCCTACCCAAGTACAAATCAGACAGGAAACACAAGATGAACCAATTCTACGTTATTGAAAGGCTACATTAAGAGAATCTAAAAATCTAGAGGCAAAAAATCTCACTGTCACTTTTAACTGCTTGACCTGTTAAGGTGGGTCTTTCCTAAGTTTCTTCCTCTGAGCATTAAACTACTGGGGGCTCCTGGCTCTCTTGACTGGTTGTTTCAATGGCAGCATTTTTTTCTCCTCATCCCCCAATGTCAACCGCACATTTCATTACAGCATGCTGTGCATCTAAGAGTAATTTGTAAACAATGGTGCAATAATTTATGTGCTGGGTAATAACCACAATAATAAATTAATTAGATTTGTGATTTACTGCACCCAAACCCAACCAACTGTAGTTTATTTTACAAGTTGTGGCTTAGTTATGATCCATAACTGTAATTAATGATTCTCACCATTGTTCATATGTGGTGAATGCATGCATAAGTTTCTGAGGGTTCTAGCATCTGGTGTGCTTCACATATGTTCGATTATAATTTCCATCATTGTCAACTACTGTGCTGACTGGGGATGATAGAAGTTGCAGGGAATAAGACTCTGAATAAATTCCTTTATACAGTCTCAATCTTGTTAGCAGGAAGTAAATAATAAATGGCAGCCTATTTAGCTTGGTTTGTTTGAAATGCTTTTACCTGGATGTGTATTTCATTTCATTTCATTAGTTACTTCAGTCATTAGCTGGCTGGCTTGCAATTCTACTATGGGTAAGCAAGATTAAAACAGCAAAAAAAATAACCAGACAAATAAACAGTGCTGTATTACATAACAGAATATTCCTATGCTAATGAATAATAAAGACCCATGTAATCATCAACTATACAGGAGGAATCTTGCTCAGTTCCTCTCTCTCTCTCAAAAGTATGCTGAAAAAACAGGTTTCAATAGCTTTAGCCAAAATGGCAGCACATTATAAATATAAAAAATAAGTATCTATTACACACTGCAGTGAAGACGTTGGTTGGCAGGCTGGATGAGTCATGTGCTGGCCACGCCCACTGGCAGTTGGAACAGAGTTCTTTTCAGGTGGGGAGGGGGAGTAGAACAGTAGTGGGTTCTAAAACCCGTTGTTACCAGTTCGTGCGCTTGCGCGTGCAACACTTCTGCGCATGCGCAGAAGCATCCCGGACTGGTGGGTGGAGCCTCCTGCCGCTGCCGCTACCGGTTCTAAGAACCGGGCCAAACCAGGAGCAACCCACCGCTGGAGTAGAACGTCTAACTCCTTAGCATCAGAGCGTGTTAATAATAATATAAGAAATAACTAATGATCTGATGGTCATTTTGAAAAATCCTTTCTTAGTGAGCACCTAGAAGCCAAGAGGAACATACGTGCCAAGTTTCAAGTTTGTAGGCTTTACGGTTCTGGAGTTTTTGTGATGATGCGTGAGTGGCATTTGGCTTTTATATATATAGATGAGCGTAAGCTATAGAGAATCTGTGTAGTTTATGACAGCATACCATTACATTAAATCAGGGGTGTCCAACCTTGGCAATTTTAAGACTAGTGGACTTCAACTCCCAGAATTCCCCAGCCATGATGGCTGGCTGGGGAATTCTGGGAGTTGAAGTCCACAGGTTTTAAAGTTGCCAAAGTTGGACACCCCTATATTAAATAAATGTTTATGCTCTGGGCTTTAAAGTCTGAAAAGAAAAATGCAAAAATAAGTGGGAAAAGAGAAGAGGAGAAAACAGACCTGACACTAGTTCTTAAAGTTATACTATAATATACTATAAAGTTATACTATAATATACTATACTATAAGAGATGGAAAGTTTCAGCAACGTAACAAAGTGGATTTGACATCTTGACACTGCATTTGATAAAATGTTCATTTTTCACCATTATGGAAAGTCACATCGTGGCTTATTTCCTTTGGGCTTTGCAGTTGTGTGAAGTTAGCATCAGTGGATAGGTGAACCATGGTTCATGGTTTGCTTATTTATTAAATGTATACACCGCCCATCTCTCCATTGAGAGCGACATCAAAGTTTTGCATTTGGGCCAACCCAATCACTAGCAACTTATTCCATAAACCTTGATTAAGCAAACTTAATGTCACATGGTCCAAAGTGTAAAGCTCATCAGGCAGTGATTTTATAGCTTTGCAAAAGGAATGGAGGGGGGAAGGGTGTGTGGTTTCTCAGTGGGTGACGAAAATGCCCGTGTCTGCTGTTTACTCACTGCAACACGCTTGAGCAATTGTAGCTGAGGTTCTCCACCCATTTCTGAGTTGCTGAAAACAGTACAGTACTGGTATGATATTGTCTCTCCGTACTACTGATCCTCCTCCTGCCCCTGTTCTTTCTGTCCCTAGTCATTATAGACCCCTGATCTTTAAAAAGAAAAAAGAAAAACATAGAATCATAGTGCTGGAAGGGACCTTGTAGGTCTTCTAGACCAACCCCTTGCTTAAGGCAGAAGTCCACCCATCTTCACCCAGTTATCTAGGGATTTCTGGGAGTTGAAGTCCATCCATCTTAATGTGGCCAAGGTTGAGAATCACTGATGACATGTTTGCCCATGTGACAATAGCAATAGCACTTAGACTTATATACCGCTTTACAGTGCTTTACAGCCCTCTCTAAGCGGTTTTACAGAGTCAGCATATTGCCCCCAACAATCTGGGTCCTCATTTTACCCACCTCGGAAGGACGGAAGGCTGAATCAACCTTGAGCCTGGTGAGATTCGATTTGCCAATTCGATTTGTGATCAGCAGAAGTAGCCTGCAGTATTGCACTGCGCAGGACCAAAAAGTCTTAGGCATAACCAAAGCCCCCTGGCTTTAAGCAAAACAAAATAATTTAAAATACGGTAATAATAGTCTGTTCTAAGTCTAAGTCTGTTCATGTATACAAAGTCTGGATTTGCACAATGCCCTGAACCACAAACTTGCCAATTACTTTTGTGTTGTGCATATCTAGTCCAAGTGATTATTTAATGGTTCTGCATGTCATGAAAACCCACAAATTGCTTAACCGAATGAAGCATTGTTTCATGTTAAAGGTGAAACGCAAACTCACAACCAAAGGTTTCCAGAAAGGCCAACTAAAAAATTTCTTCTGTATTCTGGTACATCAAAGCAGAAGTCTTGGGTTGAATGCTGGGATTTCAAATGATACAAGCATTCGGGATGAGTTTGCACAACTAAACACCCTACCTGTATTAAGAAGACACAATTGCTGATTGGTGTAAAATGCTTTGCCTTTTGAAAATGCTATGATAGTTTCTAAGTAGGATGACAGCTGTTTTTTTCACAGTATGATGGATCACAATATAGCTGGACCATTTTCCTGTAAACTAACCTGTTTTGAGAATGTTGTCTTAATATTGTTAAAGTTCAAAAGCACTGTGCTGTTTGTCATATCCACCTGTAGAAGTGGGTGGAACAGATATTGACCAAAAGTGCCTCTCTCTACATTTACCCTGGAAGCACCATAGAGTGATCTGCAATAAATTGCAGAATTAAGGAGGACGTTTCTGGGGGATTGATCACCCAACTAAATGGTCTGGCTAGTATCTTCCCCATAGGTTACAACAGATAAGATATTCAAAACAATTAAGAACCTCTGTGCTCCCTGCCTACCCAAAACTGGAAAATATGAAAAGTGTATTATTATTTTTAATGCAGGCCTTGTTCTAGTTCTTTTGCAATGTTTCTTGAAAATAAGATTGATTTCATTGCAAGTTCCATTGTCTTTGGGTTTGGTACTCACTTCCCAGAAAGTCTACCTAGAATAATTTTTAAGATTACTGCAGTATTTATTTATTTAGAGCAGGGGTCCCCAACCCCCGGTCTGTGGATCGGCACCGGTCCGCGGCATGCCAGCAACCAGTCCGTGCAAACAAGCGAAGCTCTGTCCGCGGGAGGCAGGCAGCACGTGAAACCACGCCTCCTCTGGTCCATGGAAAATCCTCTCTCCACGGAATCGGTCCCTGGTGCCCAAAAGGTTGGGGGCCGCTGATTTAGAGTATGGCAAAAAGAATGTAAAAAAGCACATCACAGTTACATTCTCAGTGAGCAAATATGAGACTATTTATTCTATTTATAAATTCAAAGGTAAACTATTTATATAGTCAATACATGATGGAGTTGCCTACGGAAAGTGTCTGGGTTTTCCCTAATATGCTGTCAAAAGGTTCCACAATATGTCGCACTGTCTGCTTTGAAGCACCGCAGCTACATTTTCAAAGAGAAGAGCTTTCCCCATTTATGAGGAGGCTAGCGCATCTGTCATGTTGAGTACAGGCAGTCCTTGACTTACAACAGTTCATTTAATGACCGTTCAAAGTTACAACGGCACTGGAAAAAAATGACATGACCATTTTTCACAGGTATGAACTTTGCAGCATACCCATAATCATGTGATCAAAATTCAGATGCTTGGCCACTGGTTCATATTTATGACCGTTGCTGTGTCCCAAGGTCATATAATCACCTTTTGTGACCTTTTGACAAGCAAAGTCAATGGGGAAGCCAGGTTCACTTAACAACTGGGTTACTAACTTATCAACTGCAATGATTCACTTAACAACTGTGGCAAGAAAGGTTGTAAAATGGAGCAAAACTCACTTAACAAATGTCTCGCTTAACAACAGAAACTTTGGGCTCCATTGTGGTCGTACGTCGAGGACTACCTGTACTAATTCTATCTGCAGTACTGGAAGTTAATTATTTGTTGCAGTGATCTACTCCTTTGCTTTACTTCTCTTTTTCCTTTTTTACTAATACAGGTAGTTCTCGACTTACAACCATTCATTTAGTGACCATTCAAAGTTACAATGGCACTGAAAAAAGGAACTTAGGATTGTTTTTCACACTTATCACCGTTGCAGCATCCCCAGGGTTATGTGATCAGAATTCAGACACATGGCGGCTGGCATGTATTTATGACATTTGCACTGTCCTGGGGTCATGTGATTTCCATTTGAACCGCGTTGGCGCAGTAGTTAGAATGCAGTATTGCAGGCTAATTCTGCCACCTGCCGGCAGTTCAATTCTCACCGGCTCAAGGTTGATTCAACCTTCCATCCTTCCGAGATCGGTAAAATGAGGACACAGATTGTTGGGGGCAATAGGCTGACTCTGTAAACAGCTTATAGAGTGCTGTAAAGCATTATGAAGCTGTATATTACTGTGTTTCCCCGAAAATAAGACCCTGTCTTATATTTTTTTGAACCCTGAAATAAGCGCTTGGCCTTATTGCCATGCACTCAAAAGCCCGATTGGGCTTATTATCAGGGGATGTCTTATTTTGGGGAAAACAGGGTAAGTCTAAGTGCTATTGCTTTTTGTAACCTTCCCAGTCAGCTTCTGCCAAGCAAAATCAATGGGGGAAGCCAAATTCGCTTAAAGTCTCCATGGTTCACTTAAGAACTGCAGTAATTTGCTTAGTAACTATAGCAAAAAGGTCATAAAATGAGGCGCAACTCACTTAACAACTGCCTCGCTTAGCAACAGAAATTTTGGCCTCAGTTGGCGCTGTAAGTCAAAGACTACCTGTAAATCTGCAATAAAATAGCCATGATGTAACTCTGGTATAGTTGCATAATGATTGTCTTTGTTCATTGCTTTATTGGTATGTACACATATAGCCTTCCACACCAATAAAATGCAGCGTACCAAATACATATTTACAATCCCTGCTTGGTTGCATTTTCAAAGAGAACCTTGATGCAATTCCTAATTATATGTCAGGTATGAAAAGCCAGGCCCACACATGAAGATCCAATTAAACTGATTTATTGCTAATCATGCCTCTGCACAGACGTTTTTTCGACTAACAGTTAGCTCCTGCCTGGAGTTAAATAAGAGTCCATGGAATTCAAGAGAGGTTGGACTTGATCTGCTTGTGGCTATGTAGGGATTCTAGGCTGATTCCTGTTTTAACTCCAGCTCCAGGTTCTGCCACTTCTTCTCCTACACCATCGTCCACTTCAACTCTCTCAATAATCAAAATGGTTTTGATTCTTCTCCCAGGAGCTTCCACGGCGAGATGGCCTGGATGTATCAACTTCCAGCCTGGTGGATTTGTCTTCATCGGCCACCGCAGCTACGCTGAAGCGTCCCACGAGTCTCAGCCGCCACGCCAGTGCGGCAGGATTCCCTCTGTCCCCTGCTATTCCCAGAGGTCTTGCCAAATCTCACAAGCCCCACAGTACCTACAGTCCCTATGAAATCAGCGAAGGGAGCCTAGCAGAAGCAGAGGACATTTCACAACTGCTCGCTGACGTGGCTTGTTTTGCAGAGCGCCTGGAGAAGCTGAAGGATGTTGTATTGCAGGAGGGTGAGTAATATTGCACGCGCATGTACAATAACCATGAGTTAGGGACCGAGCTCATGACTTGACACTCCATGAGGGTCTGAGAGCAGCTGCTATAACTTTAAGTTAATTTGCATTTTACTTCCCCCCAACGCATACATTTTGTTGCCAATGCACCCAACAGCCTTGTCCAAATTGGTGTCTCCCAGAATTTTGCTGCCAGAATTCCCAACATTCGCAACAGAAAGTCCCTATATTTGTATTTATTTGTATCCAGCCTTTATTATTTTTGAACATACCTAAATACTTCCTATTTTCCCCACAACAATAACTCTATCAGGTGAATTGGCTGAGAGAGAGAGTGACTGGCCCAAAGTCTGGTGATTGGCCCAAAGTCACCCAGCTGGCTTTCATGCCTAAAGTGGGACTAGAACTCCCATGATGATTGGCCCAAAATCACTCAGCCGCTTTCAGGCCTAAGGCAGGACTAGAACTCACATTCTCCTGCCTTCTAGCTTGGTGCCTTAATCCCTAAGCAATACTGGCTCTCATGAAGGGTGACAGGTTGGAGAAACCTAATCTATAATGATAAAACACTGTAAAAAGTAACCATAATATAATTGGATTGCAGTAGTTAGGGGGGAAACTCTTTGAGGTTCTCAATAATTTTTTGCAACACAAAGGGGTCCTGAAACCAAAATGTTTGAGAACCGCTGGAGTAAACCATGATTAAGTTAAGCTTAAGTGCATTGTACAAACATATCCAAAGAAAATTGTGATGCACTGATATGCTTAAATTGCACAAAGATTGGGGGGCTGTAGTGTTTCTTCAACACAAGATCATTTGCGATGGTGGTGGTGGGATTAGAAATTAATAGCAGACTGTAGAGACTGAAATTATGGAAAATTTAATTCATGCATCATATTCTGTACCAAATGGAGAGTTTAAGCAAGCATGCATAAGGAGATAGTTCTATAGACTTATCTATAATAATTGCAATAACTTGGCAGGTATTCTGTAAATATCCCCACTTTGCAAGTGGCAGTCAAAGAGTTTTCCCCTTGCCTAAACTATTTCTAAGGCACTTGTAGTAGAGCGCAAGACTTTACGCTCTGCTTTTGCAAGCAGTCTAATTCATTGAGCGCAGAGCATCTACCTTATAAAAATTCTGCCTTTCATATCGGGGTGGAAGACCCGGGAATATCGCTTCACGAGAAAAGCCTTTATGATGGATGACATCAGCTGATTTCACAATGGTTTGCTTAGCCATGCTCCCAAATCAGTTGACATGTCAAAGCAGGCAGAAGGATGGGAAAATGCCATTTCCTGCCTTTTCTGCCTTTTCATTTGTCTGCCTTTCCTGTTTACGGGACGCTGTGACAGCTGGCAGCGCCCTGATAAATCTTCCATGGGTGCACCAGTGCACAGGCTTGGGTTATTCTGTCCTTCTCTCCTTAGACTTTGTGGAGACGGATTCTAGGCTGAAAGGATAGCCAAACACTGCCAAAGGGAAGGGAGTGGCGAGGAGCAGAGCCATGGATTAGGCTAATTAAATTAACCATAGCCAACCGTATTGTGCAAACCAGCTGTAGGCCTTAGTCTAATACCCATTTACCCAGTTTGGGGTGCTTCAAACCACCTTCTTCGCATTCAACTCAAACATACACTTCCTCAGAGTTGTACGGATGGGGGAGTGCAAAATGCTTTTGCAAGTTTAAAGCAGAAGCAGGATGTGCTGTAGAACCCTCCCCTCCTTACCCTACCATCCCTGGGGTACTCTTTTAACATTGTATTTTTAAAAATACATTTTGTTTCTTACAATGAGGAGGATCGGGAGAGGAGAGGAGGAAGGGAGGGAGTAGGGTAGAAGGAGAGAGAGAGAGAGAGGAGGGGAGGGGGGAAGGAAGGAAGGAAGGAAGGAAGGAAGGAAGGAAGGAAGGAAGGAAGGAAGGAAGGGAAGGAAGGAGAAGAAGGAAGGAAGGAAGGAAGGAGGGTATGAAGGAAGGAAGGAAGGAAGGAAGGGAGGAAGGAGAAAAAAGGAAGAGAGGGGGAAAAAAAGGGGGGGGGGAGGGAGGGAGGAAAGAAGGAAGATGGTAGTAGAAAAAGGAGGGAGGGAGGGAGGGAGGGAGGAAGGAAGGAAGGAAGGAAGGAAGGAAGGAAGGAAGGAAGGAAGGAAGGAAGGAAGGAAGGAAAACCAGAGGTCTTACAATTCCCACCCACCTCAGCCTATAAGGCCACCATCAAGATATTGTGGGAGGTTTACTCCAAAATATTGGGTGGACACTAAAAAAAAAGTAATCCTCAGCTTATGACCATAGTTGGGACCAGGCTTTCTGTTACAAAGCAAAGTGAGTTGTGCCTGATTTTACGACTTTTTTCGTAAAATGAATCACTATAGTTGTGAAGTGAAAAAAGTGACTTACCAGTATACGCAGCATCTCCATGGTCACATGATCAAAATTCAGATGCTGGGTAACTAACTCATATTTATGACGGATGGAGTGTCCCGGGATCGTGTGATCACTTTTTGCAACCTTCTTACAAGCAAAGTCAATGGGGAAGCCAGATTCACTTAACAACTGTGTGTTACTAACTTAACAATTGCAACGATTCAGTTAACAACTGAGGCAAGAAAGGTCATAAAAAAGGGGCAAAATTCACTTAACAGATGTTTCGCATAGCATCAGAAGTTTTGAGCTCAATTGTGGTTATATGTCGAGGACTACCTGCTTTAATAACCAATATCTCAGAAAGGATGCAAATTTTAATGGATAAACTTTTAAGAAGACAATGAGATTTTGTAAAAATCGTACCTGACATAAGCCTAAGAGAGTTTGAAGGTATGGAAGATAAAAAATAATTGAGATTACTAAAATAGGAATTCAAAAGACAAAATAAGAAAAGCTACTGAGACAAAAAATCCTAGACAATGTCTCTTCAAGGGATTTATGAAGTAGGCTGTTGAAAGCTTTGAAGCATCTTTTAAATGCCAAAGAATCAAGAAAGATCAAATCCTGCAATGCCATTGGAATGATTTAAACGTCAAGATTGGGTAGTGCAAAAAGAAGGAATATAAAGTTGGACTATTTGACCAAGGAGAAACTATTTGTTTGATATTTCTGGTGACTCCTAATGGATTTTTTTGCCGAACCAAGATAGAATAGTTGACAGTTTCTGGACTGAGTATAGAAAAAAAACGACGCAATTGGCAAAATATTTTTTTTTAATTTGTAAGTTTTAAAGAGAATGAAAAGTTCCTATATTAGCTTATGCTTGGTGTGATGAAGGGTAGAAGTGACTCCTTTACTATTGTATTTGTTGTCTTTTTCTTTTATCTTCCACTTTATTCTTTTTCTTCTTTTTCTGCATCTTCTGAACTTTTCTTTTTTCTTCTCGTTCATTTTTTAATTAGTTTTTACAGGTAGTCCCCTATTTACGATTGTAATGGAGTTTACCCGTTAGGGTATTAAGCTGTGTTGGTGTCAAAATCACAAGAAGGACTTGATTTTACAACAATTTTGCGGTGGTCATTAAGTAAATCACCATGGTTGTTAAGTGAATCCAAGTTATTAATGAACATTGTGGCTGTTAAGCAAATTCATTTTCCATAATGGGCATTTTTTTTTTTGCTGGAAACCAGAAGTAAACATTAATTTTGGGACATTTCAAAGAGCTGTAAATGAGGGCCAGTTGCTGAGTGCCCCCAAAAATGATCATGTGACCACAGGGGTGTGTGTGTGTGGCGGCAGCCATCAGAACTTTGAATCTGGGTAGTAAGTACCTTTTTGAAGGTGTGTCATAACTTCAAACAGTCACTAAGCAACCGGTCATAAGTAGAGGACCACCTGTACAGTACTATGTTTATTAAAAACATCAATAAAAATACTTTTTTTAAAAAAAGAATTACATCTAGAAGGCTACCAAGAAAATTACTAAGGTGCATCCATGCCTATTATTATCTGCACTGCTGCATTCTGGAACAATTGCAGCTTTCAGAAGGTCTTCAAGGGTAGCAATAGCAATAGCAATAGCACTTAGACTTATATACTGCTTCATAGTGCTTTACAGCCCTCTCTAAGCGGTTTACAGAGTTAGCATATTGCCCCCAACAATCTGGGTCCTCATTTTACCCACCTCAGAAGGATGGAAGGCTGAGTCAACCTTGAGCCGGTGAGATTTGAACCGCCGAACTGCAGCTAGCAGTCAGCTGAAGTAGCCTGCAGTGCTGCACTCTAACCACTGCGCCACCTCGGCTCGTAGTAGCCCCATGTACAGTACTTTGNACTAGGCAACTTTAAGAGTTGTGGACTTCAACCCCCACAATTCTCTACCCAGCTGGCTGGAGGATTCTGGGAGTTGAAGTCCCCAAGTCTTAAAGTTGCCAAGTTTGAAGGCCTCTGCATTAAACAAATGATAAGATGAGGGCTGCCTATGTGTGTCTGGTTTTTTGCTGCTTATTTATTTTACAGTATTTATATGCTACCCAAGCTGCACAATTCAGAGTGCTACACTATACAGATACAGGAGAAAAACTAAACATCCCCTAAAATAATTTTTAAAAGTTCCTCAAAAATTAAAAAAAAAAATATGGGCAAAAGGTCCACTGCAACAGGCAGGGTCAAATATGCACAATATGGTAAAAACCATCAAGATGGTAACCCAAAGATGCGATCAAAGGTCAACTCAATTTTCATTGAGACGTTGAGAGCAGTATATTCGATAATGTAGGGTCTGATACCATCTGACCCACAACCTTGTCCTCACATGGAAGTTGGAGCTTCCAGCAGACCAGAGGTGGGTTCCTCCCGGTTCGGACTGGTTCGCCCGAACCGGTAGTGACCCGCTGGTGACATCATGGAGCGGGTTTGGTCGGTGCCAGTCCGTGGGTGCTGCCATCTTTTTTTGGAATTTTTTTCTTCTTCTGCACATGCGCAGAAGCCGAGTTTCCAGCACTGCACATGTGTCGCCATCTTGCTTTCGGCTTTTTTTTTTTTTGGATTATTTTTTTTTTTGGCACTACGCGTGCCCACGAGGTGCTGCCACACGGCGCGGGAGGAAGCAAACCGGCAGCGAGGTAAGTTAGAACCCACCCATGCAGCAGACTCCTCCCTAGATATTTGGATCAGATGGGCAGAACCATGTTTGATGATATAGGTCCCTAATCCTTCCCTTTCTGACTATGTACTTGTCCAACTTTGAAAAGAATAAGCATCAAAATTTGGAGAAAATGGAGAAAAATTGTGTACAGTTTCAATGTGAATATTTACACTATTTAAAAGATAGCACAAAATGAGTTAAACCAGAGGTGTGGCTGAATCCACTCAGGATTGATGCAGATTGGAAATTGAAATTTAGAATTTCGGGGGGGTGGGGAATCATCCTATTCATTGGAGTGAAATTTGCCCATGTTTGTTAGAAGTCTTCTCTGTTCAGAATTGACTCCAGAGGCCGTTTTGACCATGAAACTTCAAACATATGCTCAGCCCCAAATCTCCAAATTATAATTTTACAATGATAAATGAAAAATGTGATTAAATACATAATGAAAGAATAACTAATGTTATTATAAACAGTATTAATTAAATGAAAGGAAGCCTTTTTTTCATCCTGGACCTCATTTTACTTTATAATTTCTTGGCTAATTTTAGCTTTTGCAGTCTTCAAATCCAAACTTGGATAAAACTTAAAATTAAAAATGAATTAGGTTCAGGTCTGAAGATTGTAAATATTTTTTTAATATTTTTTTTATTTTGAATACAAGTAATACAAACATAATATACAAAAATACAAACATAATATACAAAAGAAAGAAAAAAGAAAAAAAAAATACAAATATTACAGTGCACCCCTCCCCGGAGACAATTTTTATTACTTATATTTCTTCTTCTATAACAACTAAAGAATATACAATATAA
>QLTV01002258.1:1429687-1440467 GCA_003457575.1 Thermophis baileyi
TTCAACCTAACGCAAGAAATAAAACATACTCTGTTTTATTGAAATAAAAAATTCTGGACCACTGAGCAAACTCTGAGCCTTAGCAATAACTCAGTGATAGTTAACAGAACAGGGAAGGTAGCAGGTCTTCAGGGACCTTCTGAAGAATCCAGATTATCTTTCCAGGGTTTATACAAGTCCATTTTTCAAGACAAAAGTGACCGGTCCATTATTACAGGTGACTCCCAGCATCTTCTTTTACATTCCCAGGAGATTAGCGGCCTATTCCCCCTTTTTAATCCTTAGAACCTCCACTCTCCCCCCCACACACACAAAAGGCCACCGAAAGCCACATCCAATGGAGCCACTCTGTCTCCCAAACCAAAAAGGGTTTTCCTACCCCTCCTTACCCTGTTATTAATTACTGAAGGAATAAGGAAGCCCTCACATTTGAAGCTTTCTAAAGTATCCTTCATCCAGATTTGGAAAATAAACTGTTGCTGCCTTAAATATTTACCCCAAACTAACCCAAATCCAGAAAAATGATATAAACAAATTATACATCCAGCTTATACAAGCAAGATGAAGTCCAGTTTGGAAAATCAATGCAGCATTTCCTGTGCTGCTGATGACTCCTTTTTCTCTTCATGACCGATTGGTTGGATGGAAAGGACTAGAAGCTTGAAGTTCAAAGTCTCAAGTTGGTACATTTCTTCACATTCTTGTAAACTCTTGTATTTTCTTATGCTCAAGACTGTTAAGCAAGCAGACTGGCATCTCCAGGGTAAGGTAAAAAGAGCTTCAGACATTGCTATAGGATAAGAGAAGCAGCATTAGTGTCTAATTTGAATTCTGTATTCATGTCGCAATTAGCTGATTAACTACAATACCAATTAAGACATCACAGATATGCTTGTCCTTTCTACGCCAGCATTCCTCAAGCGGATGTCCTCCAAGTTAAATAAAATTTCCATCATTCATGGCTGGAGTGGCTGCTGGATGGTAGAGTTATAGTTCAACACATCCAGATTCAGCAGATTGGAGAACTCTGATTCACACAACAGTCTGTTACATTTCTAGTCTGGCTTTGGGTACAAATATTATTGGTCAGCAAATAATAACAACTATATAGATTCTTCTGCCAATTCTGTATACTCACTTCATCCCATCCCATGTTCTTCAAAACTAGTTACAGTTCTTATCGCACCCATAGGCAGGATGGTTATAGTACAGGGAGTCCCTGACTTACGACGATTCATTTAATGAAGATATAACGGCACTGAAAAAAGTGACCTATGACTGGCTTTTACATTTACGACCTGTAATTACACCTGTAATCATCGCAGCATCCCCCATGGTGACCAAAATTAGGGCGCCTGACAAATGGCACGTATTTATGACAGTTGCACTGTCCCAGGGCCGTGTGATCACCATTTGCAACCTTCCCAGCCAGCTTCCCACAAGCAATGAGAGAAGCCAGATTCACTTAACAACTGCGTGATTCACTTAACAACTGCAGTGGTTCACTTAACTGTGGCAAAACGGTCGTAAACTGGGGTGCAACTCACTTAACAACTGTTTTGCTTAGCCCCAGAAATTTTGGGCTCCGCTGTGATCCTAATTTGAGGACTACCTGTATTCGGCTGTGAGATTCTGCAAGTGATTTTCCTTTTTTTAAGCCAAACTTTTAATCCTAGTGAAGAGACAGACAACCCAATGAGAACATTTAAGAATTATAAGTAATGTCCTGCTGGATCAGACTCCGGCCCACCTAATCTGGTGGTTTGTTTTCACAGTGGCCCAGTGATGCACAAAGAAGCCTCCCAGGAGATGGCCTTTAGAGCAGTCCCACTGCCATCGGTAGTTACTGATCCCCAGGACTACTGTGAATTGCCCCCCCCCTTTATTGAAGCCAGCCAATCTAGTAGCCAGCTTCATATCTCATGGTAAGGAATTTCAAAGTTGAATGAGGTGTTGCGTAAAAAAAAAATCCTTTTATCTATCCTGATTCATTCAGATTCTTTCTTCTGGCTCTAGTATTGGGGAAGGGTAACTCTACTTCTTTCTGTTCATTTTATCCATACCCTGCCATGAGTTTTGTGCCCTTCAATCATGGGACAGGTTTAGCATCTTATGGTTGAGAAGAATCTAGACTCCTCTAGTTTTTTCTCAACTTTCTGATTATTGGCCATGTTGATGAGGATTTGATGGGAGTTTTAATCCCGCAACAGTTGATCTCCTGATTTGCAAATGTATCCTCCTCTCCCAACCTAGGCCCTGCTCCATAGTGAAAAAGAAAACCACGGACTGTCTTATCAGCACTGCCAATCAGAATGAATAACAAAGATACATAAAATTTCAACTCTCCAACTCCTGTTATAACCTTTGCATACTTTGGTCCATAGAAATCAGAAAAAGCAGAAGGAAGCATGAAAGAGGAAGGAAGGAATGTCTATTTTAACAACCTTTAAGATAATGAAACATTTTATAGTACCTTATATGACACTTCTTGGCTACTGCACCAGCCTGTAAGTGATATAACGCCCGGCTGTTTCACTAGGCCGAATGATCTTCACCACCTGAAGAAACCATGCAGACAATAAAGAAAATTATTCAGATTATTTTTCAGATTGGTTATACAATGAATCCCTGTAAAATGGCTGATGGACAGCCAACATTTCAGGATTTCATCATGCAATCTGCTATACGGATCAAACAAGTTCACCCTTCACCCAACCTGATCCCTCCAAGTATCCTGGATTTGGCAACTTTGGACCTGTCACTCTCTACCCAAAGTACCTCACAGGGTTGTTGTTGTGGGGAAAATAGGAAGAGGAAGGAGTAATGTTTGCCAGCTATGGATTTAGAGGAGCATTCAGGAAAAAACCTGATCTAACAAAAGCCCAAGTGAATTGTGCTAAAGTCCATTTAATCCAAGTAGATGCCTCTGAGAAATACAAAAACCAAAAAAGTCCCTCTCTTTTTTTTTCTCTCTCTCATCATCAGGCTTCCTGAGCTTCTATTTAGATATCAGAATGTATTGCCACTTATAACCTCCATATACTGTATTTATCAAATCGATTGGGAAGTGACACATTCTCAGCCTCCCTTTCTCTGCTCCTTACCTGGCCTCTTTTAATTCCAAAATAGCGAGCTACAGGATCTCCAGCTTGTATTCTTGGAAGCTGATTCTCCCTTAGTTTACTGACAGCAGCAGTTAAAGGAAAAAATTCAAAACATATAAAACCAGGACCTTTTTTTAAATTTCCTATACCGGGATCACAGTATATTTTGGCTAGTTTCACACAACTTGCTAGTTTAAGCTAAATAAAGTTGGTACAGTAATTTGTGGTTTGGGGGAACATAGAAATCCAGGGCCTGTTTTAGCATCGTGATTGAATCAAAGCTTCACTTTAAGCAACGTGATTAATTTGCACTTGATGTATTGTGTGAAATGCACTTTGTAAACCCAGGTTTACAATCTGAACCATGAAAACTAATGCATGTCAATGGAACTGTTCTCAGACAATAGAATGCATGCTTATTCATACATTGGGTTTATTCGTCAATCTGTTATGCTTCTAGTTTTATAGGCCCTATCCAAACCCAAACTCAAGAAGATAAGACTATCATTTTAACCCCATATTCATGTTAAAAATCCTAGACATATTTGCCTGGAAAGGTTCCTCTTAACACAGGATAATGCTAGAAAATTCAACCCCTGTCTGATATCTGAAAGACAATAGCAACCCAACTCAGAACAAGCAGAAAACTGAGGAAGATACTCAAAACAGTAAGTACAAAGGCAAAAAGATACTATCTGGCCAGTAATTCTGTCACCTCTTCTTTGGTCATTACAACATGTTCTGGAACCAGCTGTAGTGGCAAAAAGAAAGAAAAGAATGAAAACACAATGTAGAAATAGCTAGATTTCTGCTATGCACAGAAAACTCTTCCAGGCAAACCACCACAGAAACAGCTTCTGCCAATTGAATGAGAACAGAGCTTATAATGTTCCTCTCAATGCACTCCTCACAGGCCCAATGTCCCACACACACAAAAAACAACCCTTCCTTCCTCACCTCATGCTCAGTGATGTTGATCAGCAGCTCCTGTTGAAGGAATTGTTCAAGGATGTACTTGGGAGCCATGTCTACTAGAGACTAAAAGAGAGAAGAGACATTGAGGCAGCAGATAGGGCTGTAGATTAAGAAAGGGACTTCAATATTTAGGAAGAGACTTGATGGGAAAAGGGGACAGAGAGACAGAGATTGCAATCCCTCTTATTGGTACCTTAAAGCTCAAACTCAAACTTTAGTTCTAGTTGCTTCTCTTCTTGATTAGTTTCCATTCATTGTTTCTTATCTTGCTTTCTGATGCTTTGGAAAATAGGCTGACCCCTTCTTCCTTGTGGCAGCCCTTCAAGTATTAGACTGAGATCATGTCATCTCTGGTCCTTCTTTCCATTAGATTAGGTATACCCAGTTCCTGCAACCGTTCTTCATATGTTTTAGCCTCCAGACCTCTAATCATTTTTGTTGCTTTTCTCTGCACTCTTTCCAGAGTCTCAACATCTTTTTTATATTGTGGTGATCAAATACAGGTAGTCCTCAACTTACGACCACAATTGAGCCCAAAATTTATGCTGCTAAGTGAGAAATTTGTTAAGTGAGTTTTGCCCCATTATACGACTCCTCTTGCCACTTTTGTTAAGCGAATCACTGCAGTTGTTAAATTAATAACACGGTTGTTAAGTGAATCTGGTTTCCCCATTGACTTTGCTTATCAGATTACAAAAGGTGATCACATGACACACGGACACACACATGGACATTGCAACTGTTATGAATGTGAGTTAGTTCTCAAGCATTTGAATTTTGATCATGTGACCATGGACATGCTGCAAACAGTTGTAAATGTGAAAAACAGTCATAAGTCACTTTTTTTCAGTGCTGTTGTAACTTTGAGCAAACTGTTTTAAGTCCAGGATTACCTGTACTGGATGCAGTATTGCAAGTGTGGTCTTACTAAGGCTTTATAAAGCAGTATTAATATGGTACTTTACGTGATCTTGATTCTATCCCTCTATTCATGCAGCCTAGAATTGTATTGGCTTTTTTGGCTGTTGCCGCACACTGTTGGCTCATATTTAAGTGATTGTCCACTAGGACAATCCTATGCTATTTTGGATGGGCTATTCAGTGGTATGCTGGCATCCATAAAGGTGAGAAATGAGAACAAATATTAACATTAAGATGGTCGGGAAACAGACTTCTATGACCAATACTCTAAGAACTTTCTAATTTGAACGACGTTCTCTATTAAAGCCAAAGCCTTGGGATCTGTCCCCCGAGAACAGATCATTGTTCCCTGAAAATTACAGGTCAGGATCCCTTAGCCAGCAATGAGATTATATCAACATCCCTTCTGCTCATTTACACTCAGGTACCTGTTTGGCAGATGGAGTCATGCCTTGTTGCACCACAATCAGGGCCCGGGTAATATTTTCCTCTTGCATTCGCTGGCAATACATCTTGATGGTCTTAATCCCAACTTTTGGTTCCTCTGAAAAGAGATTTTTGTTTGTTTGTAAGTGGAGAATCTCCATGAAATAAAATACTTTGTTCATTAGGCCTGACATCTGCTTCAGGATCAGAATTCAAGCTCTCATTTAATAATAAATGAATTGAAAGCTTTAATAGTAAAGCAGGAAGCTTGCAACTCCCATTGTTTCAAACAAACGTAATTTCAGTGGCTGGAATTTTAGCCAAATAAAATTTCCAGTAGCACGATAGCTGTTCATTGCTACCATATAATCAAAAACAGCAGAAAGAGGATTAAGTATTCATTAAATTATCTAATGAAATACCATTTATTTTTATGTACTTCAATAACTGTTTTAGTTGAGAAATTAGTACAGCTGTGGAAGATGAAAGTTATAAGTATCAAACCTCATATCTTATTCTTATAAATATGTGAACATTTTATCCATTATATAGGCTTTTTAGAAAAGGAACTCTTAATGGTATAAAATTTTTGCTTGGTCATTAACTAGCCTTTATTTATTTTATTTTTTAAAGAGATGCCATCATCTTCAGGAATAAATGCACTCCATTATGAAACAGTTGTTACCATCAAAATAATTTTACTACACACTGAAAAGTGTAGTTTTTTGCTATAAGTATATTGGTCAAACTGTTTTTATTTCTGCCTCACTAACAAATGACATTAAATAAAATAAAACAGTAAACAAAAAGTTCATGTGCCAGTTTCCCTATTGCATCCACTGTGTATTTAAAAACAGGCAAACAGATGTCAAATTTATTCCATTCAACTAACTGGCATACTATAACTAAAAATACAACAAAAGCCAGATATATTTCCTTAAGATACACAGATGGTAAAAGTCAGCTAGCAGAAAGAACTGATGAAGAGGGATGGGAAAATTCATTCCAGATCTTCAAAGAAAAGATTGGCTTTTAGGAACTCAAACTGCAAGACATGAAAGAAACAAAAACTGAATAAAAATGTCACTGAATTAATTCAGGAAAAGAAAGCAGAATGAATGAAGATGTAATCAAATTCCAGGTTCCTGGAAGTAATAACCAAATCTATTTTAGTATAATCACCTGGGAAAAAGACAAACATCTGATCCGTAGGATCATCATTGTGGGCCACCAACACCGTGAGATCAGTACGCCGAGGTCGCCCTTCACTCGGCTTATCACCAAACTGGGCTTTGAACTCTTCCAGAGTCTGATCCAATTCATCCTGTGTTACCAAGTAGCCTCGATCATGACACAGCTAATTTAAGGACCAAAGAAAGTGCATTTAAATATTAATATACTATGGTGAAGAATGCAAGTAACTATAGCAGCAAAATACAGGTAGTCCTCGATTAACGACAATTGAGCCCAAAAGTTCAGTTGTTAACTGAAACATTTGTTAAGTGAGCTTTGCCGCATTTTATGACCTTTCTTGCCTCAGTTGTTAAGTGAATCTGGTCCCCATTGACTTTGCTTGTCAGAGGTTGCAAAAGGTATGACCTTGGGGCACAGCAACGGTCATAAATATGAACCAGTTGCCAAACATCTGAATTTTGATCACATGATCATGGGGGATGCTGCAAAGGTCATAACTGTGAAAAATTGTCATAAGTCACTTTTTCAGTGCCATTGTAACTTTGAACGGTCACTAAATGAACAGTTGTAAGTCGAGGACTACCTGTAGTGAACCATACTGAAGCATTAAACGAGCAGAGGTGGCGCAGTGGTTAGAGTGCAGTACTGCAGGCTACTTCAGCTGACTGCTAGCTGCAGTTCGGCAGTTCAAATCTCACCGGCTCAAGGTTGACTCAGCCTTCCATCCTTCCGAGGTGGGTAAAATGAGGACCCAGATTGTTGGGGGCAATATGCTGACTCTGTGAACCGCTTAGAGAGGGCTGTAAAGCACTGTGAAGCGGTATATAAGTCTAAGTGCTATTGCTATTGCTATTCAGTTAAGAATCTATACAAAGATGTTCTAAGGCAATTGTCGACAATAAAGCAACCTCGAATAGTGGACTGACTTTGCCAGCAATCTAAATATGTCAGCTTTGAGACCCCCTCCTCACTATTTCTTCTATGTTTCTATTTTTATACATTCTCATTCAAGCAAGGTAATATATAGTCTCCCTTGAGTCATGGTAAATACTATATATGGAAGCATTAATGTAGTTTTCTTGGCAACAGTATGGAAATGGTTTGCCTTCATCTAGATTGTTTTTCATTTTTCTAATCTAGCCTACAACTCTAGGATTATTTAATAGTCTTTGATCTGATTTTAGTTCTCTGAGATCTTCCAAAGTTGACTACAACAGTAGGTACTTCTGCTAGGTCACTAACTTTTCCAATATCCAGACAGATTTTGACCTGTTCCATCCCAAACCTACAACTTTATTACAAAGTTACCATCATTTCTTTTTTCTTTTTTAACTAATACAGTAATTTTGTAGCTTTGGTGAAAGCACAATATATTTTAATTGCAAAGAAGCCGGAACAATTATCTATTTTAAAATAATCCAAATATTATTATCATTATCATTATTATTTATTAAATTTGTATGCCGCCCAACTCCCAAGGGACTCTGGGCGGCTCACAACAATATATAACAAATATCTAAATATTTTGTATATGATTTGGGAACACCGAACCCAACTAAGAAAAATATAAAATAAAAAGAACGGGCATTTTCTCCCTCCACAACGTTCAGGTCAGAATGGCAAACCCTGTCAGCTGTGTCCTATCTCATTCCCAGGGCCCGTGCTCCTTCCTCCTTCTCCTCACCTGCATGATTGTTTTCCGGATTTTCCATAATCGATAAGTCTCCTCTTCGTCGTCCATGACGCTCCCTGATAAGACCGCCGCGCGGATGCAAAGAAAACCCACCGGATGGCTCCGGGAGATGACGTATTAGTCACGCGGCTTGTGGGCAGTATTACGCATGCGCGAAGAGAGCGAGACATCGAAGGAGATTGCGCACGCGCAGGAGACGAGAAGTAGGAGAAGAAGCTAAGGGCATGGGGTTATAAAACAAATTGCCTTCCTCCGGCTCTCCTTTCTGCCTTCACCGTGATACTGCGCACGCGCAAGAGTTAAAGTAGGGCGGAAAAAGGGACGTTTAGGACCTCAGTTTGTGCGAAGCGCAAGCGCAGTGTATAACTACATGGCGCTGAGTCTGCCTTTATCTCTCTCCATCCCTTCTCCGCAGCTGAATTTGTTATCACGACAGATTTGATGAAAGGAACCTAGATTTACCAAAAAGTAACAAAACTCTGCGGAGTGACGAAACTCTTATCAGGATCAACCTCATTTGCATAATGTTTAGGTCTAGCTTTGCTTAATTGCAATGAAAACATTGCCAGAAAGTTAAATGTGCTAATTTTTTCTTGTCCACCATTGGAAAAGTTTACCTAATTGTATAGGTCATGGGGTGGAGCAATACCTAAATGTGGGAGGAAGGGGAGACGGCCAAATGTGGTTCTGTGCTGATGTCCCAGACAGCAGAGTTTCTGCCTGGGTATTGTGGAAATTGGCCCAGGAGATTTGGGTTGGCAGCCATGCACGTGAGAAGGATTTAAGACACGTGGAGGATGAGGTATGACATCATCAGCCTCATAATATTGCTATGTCAGCCATGGCCTTTTTTTCAACATACCCTGCAATGTTGCTCCATGCCCAGAAGAGTGAAGCTTGCAAAATGACAGCACAATGCTACTTTCATCATTCTGACTAAAGCCATCAGCTCCTGCGGACACCGCTGATTTAGGAGAACAGAGACCATCAACCACAAGTGGTGTGATGCAGCAGCTAAACAGGCCATGGTTAGGGTTAGGGTTAGTCAGCTGTGTTAACAAACATACGTGCCATAGATCACAGGAGGTAATAATAGCTCTAAGCATGGGTGAGACTCTACAGTATTTGGTTATTATAGTCAAAGCTATGGTTTTCCCAGTAGTAATGTATGGCTGTGAGAGTTGGACCATAAGGAAGGGTGAGCACCAAAGAATTGATGCTTTCGAATTGTGCTGGAGAAGACACTTGAGAGTCCCTTGAATTGCAAGGAGATCAAGTCAGTCAATCCTACAGGAATCCTGACTTCTTTGGAAAGACAGATACTGAAGCTGAAGCTCAAATACTTTGGCCACTGAATGAGAAGAGAGGACTCATTTGGAAAAGACCCTGATGCTGGGAAAGATTGAAGGCAAAAGGAGAAGGGGATGGCAGCGGATGAGATGGTTAGATAGTGTCATGGACGGAGTGAACATGAATTTGGGCAAACTCCGGGAGACAGAGGAGAACAGGGGAGCCTGGTGTGCTGTGGTCCATGGGGTCGTAAAGAGTCAGACATAATTTAGTGACTCAACAACAACATGTTCACCCCACTTTAAAAGGGGGTATGGAGAAGCTGGAGCAGGTTTCCAAGATTGCTGCTAGGATAAGAGGTCTGAAAATTAAACCATTCAAAGTTGCTGGAGATGTTTAACTTGCAATAGACAAAAAGGGGAGATATGACCGCTACCTGAAAAAGGTAAGAGAAAGTGATGCTGTTTTCTGTTAAAATCAAGAGCAGGAAATCAAGAGATTGAAATTAAAAGAAAAGCTCAGCTGAACAACATGAGGGATTTCCTGGCCTGACAAACTGTTAAGCCAGTCTTTCTCAACTTCGGCAGCTTTAAGATGGATGGACTTCAACTCCCAGAATCTCCTAGCCAGCGACTGTTAAGAAGTGGCAGCCTTGGACAGTGCTGGATTCCCCCTCATTGAGGGCTAAATGGTTTCTTAAACTTGCTTCTCTCACAATCTCCTCTCACTTTAAAAAGTTACGAAGGACCCCAAAATAGCTTTTGCTTGTAATGGGTCACATTTATCATTATTTACTGTATTAGAAATGAAAATTGATGCATTTGGTGATACAACTCTTTCTCACAATTGATGGGATTTTGATATTGTAGTATTTTTCAACATAGGCTGCCCAGTAATTTTCATTTTGTAGGCCCCTAAGAGAGTCTTGAGGGGCCCCAGGGGTCCTAGCAGGGGTGAAATTCAAAATTTTTCCCTACCGGTTCGGTGGGCGTGGCATGGTGGGTGTGGCAGGGGAAGGATACTGCAAAATCCCCATTCCCACCCCACTCCAGGGGAAGGATACTGCAAAATCCCCATTCCCACCCCACTCCTGGGGAATGATACTGCAAAATCCCCATTCCCACCCCACTCCTGGGGCACGATACTGCAAACTCACCAGCCCCACCCCGCTCCACGG
>QLTV01002258.1:1444524-1464706 GCA_003457575.1 Thermophis baileyi
ACCACTGACTTATAGGGAGATCTTTTTACAGGGTGATCCAGTCCTCAAACATTGATCCTTCTAATCTTCTACTATTTAGCAGAATATTTTATCTATATTTTATAGTGGCCCAGAGTTGTTTTATAGGGGAGATGGGTGGCATATAACTAACTAACTAACTAACTGACTGACTAACTAACTAACTAACTAAGTAACTAGACAGACAGACAGACAGACAGACAGACAGACAGACAGACAGACAAAATTCACTCTCTCCCCTGTTATGTATCTAATAAAGAGAGCATGCTTGTGAGTACCATAAGCTAGGGACCTACATTTGATGGGTCCCAGGCAGTGGTGGGATCCTGCCGGTTTAACAACCAGTTCGGTGATCGCGCGCTGCACACGTGTGCACAGTTTTACGAAAACTTAGCTTCCGCGTTACTGCTGGGGAGAAACACAGCTGAGGCATGGCGTGAATCAGCTGAGAAGATATAGGTCAGTAAAGCGCAGGGACGGGCGGGCGGGCCCACCTGATCGTCGGAGCATCCGGTTCGCCCGAACGGGTCCGAACTGATAGAATCCCACCCCTGGTCCCAGGAGATGTGCCTTCTCTGCTGTGGCACCCACCTTAATATGGAACATCCTTCCCTCTGAAATTAGATTGGCCCCCTCCCTCTTGATTTTTTGAAAGCCCCCCCCCCCTCCCGACCTAGTTATGCTATCTGGCCTAGGGCTCTCAGGAAACCAGAGATTTGTCTTGATGGCCATATTGTGTGTGGGGGGGTCATTTTTATCCTCCCTTCGCCTATGGTGAATATTTTTGCTTTTATAATATTTATTACTGCGGCTTTTTAGATTTTTAGTTTTACAGTGGCTGCATTATCTATTGTTATGCGGTACCCAGAGTTGCCTTTGGCGAGATGGGTGGCTATGTAATTTTGGCATAAATAAATAAGTTTAACCTTGAGAAGAATTAATAAGAACTTGGAAACATAACTATTCCCTTCAGTCTTTCTTGATACATTTGAGTTTCTAACTTGCTGATCCCTCTGTTATTCTCTAAACATATCCAGTTTCTCTGATTTGTGGTGCCCAAAATTGGGTAGAATTTTAAGTGGGCTCTGATTTAGGCAAACTAGAATGGGATAAATCCTGTCTCCCTCCCTCCCTTCCTCTCCCTCTCCCTCTCCCTCTCCCTCTCCCTCTCTCCCTCCTGTTTGTTGTTTATTCTACAACACACATTAGTTCCTTCACTTCCCTGTGCTGTTTACTCCACATCGGGCATTAATTTCTTGGCTTACCAGGATGTTTGTATCATCACCAATGACTCTTGTTTTGAAGAGTTACTGTCATTATTATGCTTGTGTTTAAATCAGCCTTCTCCAGCCTCTCCCTCCCTCCGTTAACTTATTATTTATTATTTGAAGATTTATAGCCCATCTTTCCTTCAGGAGTTCAAAGCAGATATAATAAGTGTTTCCTTATCTCATTTCTCCCACAAAACAACCCTGCAAGGTAGGTTAGGCTGAGGGACAACACGGGTGGTCCAAAGTCACCCAGGCAGTAATAGATACAATCTGAGAAAATTTTGCCAGAAGCATTGTATGACTTGAACTGCAACCCAGATGTAGCTACTATTAGCTACATCTATTAGGACAATTAACCAATGGAACAGCTTGCCTTCAGATGTTGTGGGTGCTTCACCACTGGAGATTTTTAAGAAGAGACTGGACAATCACTTGCCTGAAATGGTATAGGATCTCCTGCTTGAGCAGGGGGTTGGACTAGAAGACCTCCAAGGTCCCTTCCAGCTCTATTCTGATTCTGATACTAACCAATGTTAACAGTGGCCTACACTGTTATCCATTCTCAGTCTCAGCTTGTAATAGGAGGAAGATAATAGTGATGGTGATAACAACAACAATCCCAAAGACATTTGAAGCTATCCACTCAAAATACCCAGCTAGCAAGGGCATTCAGATAGTTCTCAATTTACAACCATTTGTTTAGTCACCGAAATTACAACAGTATTGAAGAAAGTGACCTACAACTGATACACTTGCAATCATCACAGCATCCTTAGGATCACATGATCGGAATTCAGGTGCTTAGCAACTGGCATGTTATTTACGATGGTTACAGCATCCCGGGGGGTCATGTGATCACCATTTGCAACCTCCCCAGGCAGCTTCCAACAAGCAAAGCCAATGCGGGAAGCCAGATTTGCTTAACAACCCTGTGATTCACTTAACTCATGATTTGCTTAACAACCACGGCAAACAAGATCATAAAGTCAAGCATGGCTCACTTAACAACCGCTTTGCTTAAGAACGAAAATTCTGGTCCCAAGGGTGATCATAACTTGAGGATTACTTATAACATATTTTTATTAAATAGGATTCTATGTAATTGCTTGGCTGTAAGCAGGGGTGTCAAACTTGATTTGATTGAGGGCCGCATCAGGGTTGTGTTTGACCTCGGGGGGGGGGGCACGGTGGGTGTGGCCAGCTCGACGTCACTCGTGTCAGGGGCGCCTGTGGTGGCCCAAGCGCTCTGCCAGCGAAAACGGGCTCCCGAGCTCCGTTTCCGGCTGCGACGGGCTCCTGCAACCCTCTCCCAGCAAAAACAGAGCTCCGTTTTCGCTGGCAGAGTCACCGCGGTCCGGTCCTTCGCTGTTTCCAGGGCGGCCCCGTGGGCCAGATCTAAGCACCCCGTGGGCCGGATCTGGCCCCCAGGCCTTGAGTTTGACACCCCTGCTGTAGAGAGTGATAGACCAAGTAACCCATGTGCCCAATGCACCAAAAGCTGAGCTACGAAGAACAGGGGAATAGCATTTGCAATGTATTCATCTGCATTAAAGGTTAGTCTTTGACTTACAACCATTCATTTAGCAGCTGTACAAAGTTACAACAGCACTGAAAAAAGTGACTAACAACCACTCTTCGCAGTTACGACCATTGCAGCATCTCCACTGTCATGGAATCAAAATTCGGGCGCTTGACAATTGGCATGTATTTATGATGGTTGCTACATGCCGGGGTCACAGGATTGCCATGGGCAACCTTCCCAGCCAACTTCCAACAAGCAAAGCCCATGGGGGAAACCAGATTCACTCAATGGTCGCGTGATTCACTTAACAACTGTGCCAAAAAGGTTCTAAAATAGGGCACGACTCACTTAACAACTGCCTTGTTAGCAATGGAGATTGTGGCCCCGATTGTGGTCATAAGTCGAGGACTCCCTGTACTATTTAAGCAGAAAAGAACCATGTAGAAATGATTGTGGCCAATATTCTACTTTAAGCAGAAGTCATAGTTAAAAGACAGGCTTCTCATAGAACACCCTGTAAGCTTGTTGGATAATAGTGACCATACTGAATGAATGAGAGAGATTTCCACAGGAATAATTTACAGCATCTTAAGCACCTTCCTGCCATGGTTGGGATAATACACAAGGCCTGTTTTTCTTAGTACAGTAGTTTATTTCCTCAGGAATGGCTGGATGATGCTAGATTCTCAAACATTTTGGACTCGGGGCCTTTTTTACATTCTTAAAAATGATTGAGGAACCCAAAGAGCTTGGGTTTTGTGGGTCATTTCTATCAATATTTAACTATTCAAAATTAAAGATAAGAAATTTTAAACTATTTATTTATTTGACTTCTTAGACTCCCCAAAAGAGTCTTGGAAACCTTGAGTGGGTCTCCAAACCACACTTGGGGAACTAGTGAGCTTAAGGAAGTTATTAGTGGCAACCCTGATGATACAGGTATTCCTCGACTTACGACCATAATTGAGCCCAAAATTTCTGTTGCTAAGTGAAACATTTCTTAAGTGAATTTTGCCCCATTTTATAACCTACCTTGCCACAGTTGTTAAGTAATCGCTGCCGTTGTTAAGTTAGTAACACGGTTGTTAAGTGAATCTGGCTCCCCCCCCCATTGACTTTGCTTGTCAGGAGGTCACAAAAGGTGATCACGTGACCCTGGGACACTGCAACCGTCATAAATATGAGTCAGTTGCCAAGTGTCTGAATTTTGATCACATGACCACGGGGATGCTGCAACGGTCATAAGTGTGAAAAACAGTCACAAGTCACTTTGTTTCAGTGCTGTTGTAACTTTGAACGGTCACTAAATGAACTGTTGTAAGTCGAGGACCGCCTGTAGTGAGTAAATATTTTTGCAAATCTCCACATCAACATGGGAAGGACATATCAGGTGGAAACAGTCCAGGGGATCCGTGGAGGATGGGACATCTTGCCTTTTTTGATAACACCCCGTCCACCCACTCAAAGGAGCTTCCGTGAGATGTGAGAAACATCCCAGGGAAAGAGAAATCTGATTCTTAGGGCCACCAAATAGTTTCGAAAGGAGTAACTGAAGGACAGATAGAATGAGTCCTTCCTGTTTGTAAAACTCGACTTTTGCTGAGCCAGCTGAGGATGAGCTGGCAAAAATATGCAAAGCCCTGTTTGTCTCTTAAGTTGGTTCCTCTCCCTCCCAGGAACTGTTAGGAATGATTCAGGAAACGAATTGAAAATTTTTAAAAGCAGGCATGCACAAATCCTCGTGGCGCACAGCCACCTGAAGAAATACATTGTGGAACTGTGGAAATTGGCTGACGAATCATCAGAACCTCTTTCCTTTGGACTCAAATGTTTTATTTTATTTTATTTTATTTATTTATTTTGTCAATCTCGTATTAGATAATACATATAAGTATATACATAATTTGAATACATGAAATGAATAAAAGTAAAAGGGAACATTAGGACAGGGACGGTGGGCACGCAGGTGCACTTATGCACGCCCCTTATGTTGAAGCCAAGGACCCGCTCCTCAGGGGTTGGTGGGTTTATTTGAAATGCAGCGGCATCGGGCAGGCCGGGCAGCTGACCGCTGAGAGGGCCTTGGTGTTTTTAATAAAAGGCCTGCCGCGATGGCTGTCCTGACAATTAAACATCTCTTTAACATGAGGAATCCTGTGTTGGACCTTTTAGCTTAGCTTGGCGTGTGTGCGTACATGCTCGCACACACGTGCAGACTGGCAGATCTCCTAACAAAGCCCTAGACAGTAGTTACGAATATGTCTGGATTCCACATAATCTGTAATAATCCCAAAGTATAACTAGAATAAAAATCTTTGTCTTTACATGCCAGTTTCCTCCTCTTCCTCCTCCTCCTTCTCCCCGTTTTAAAAAAATTAAAATAGTCTTTTTCAAAGGTCTAAAATGTGAATCTGATTTAAACAAGGTGCTAAAAGACCTGGTAGTTGCATTCATGTTGCATCAACATACCAAGCTTGATTAGAAGTGGGAGATTTTTTGGGGGTGGGGGACTTAGCATATTATACTAACTGAGCCCATTTGTATACTCAGTAAATACAGGTAGTCCTCGTTTCACAACCATTCATTTAGTGATTGTTCAAAGTTACAATGGCACTGAAAAAAGTGGCTTATGACTGTTTTTCACATTTATAACCATTACAGCATCCCCATGATCATGTCATCAAAATTTGGATGCTTGGCAACTGGTTCATATTTATGACGGCTGCAGTGTCCTGGGGTCTTGTACTCACCTTTTGTGACCTTCTGACAAGCAAAGTCAATGGGGAAGCCAGATTTAGTTAACAACCATGTTACTAACTTAATAACTGCCGGGATTCACCTATCCGTGCTTCCCCAAAAATAAGACTGGGTCTTATTTTCTTTTGGGCCAGAAAATAAGCACTAGGGCTTATTTTCGGGGGTGTCTTATTCCCCCCCATGTTCAGGAGGCCCACTTCTCCTGCTTGTTCATGGCGGGGCAGGAGGCCGCACACTGTGCCAGTGCTGCCTGCCGCGAGGCAGGGGGAGGTGGAGCTGCCCCGTGTGCCCCACACCAGCTTACCTCAGGGCCCCCATAGCCAGGCCATCCATGCCCCAACACGTGGCTCACCTCGCGACTGCGGTACCAGCACACCACTCAGCCTCCTGCTCTGTTGCGGCTGCGAGTAAGCAGAAGTGAGCCAGCACCAAGCGGACTGCTGCTGCACATTGCTGCTGGTGCTGCCGCTGTGAGGCAGGTGTCAGGGAGTGGATGGCCTGACTGCGGGGGCCCTGAGGTAAGCCCATGTGGGGCAGATCTACCCCCCTCCCGCCTCGTGGCCACAGCACCACGAGCAACCAGATGGAATGGGCGGTCGGCCAGCTGCGCAGGCTCTTAAGTAGGGCTTATTTTTGGGATAGGTCTTATTTTTGGGGAAATGGTCATTATTGTGGCAAGAAAGGTGGTAAAATGGGGCAAAACTCACTTAACTGTCTTGCTTAGCGATGGAAATTTTGGGCTCAATTGTGGTTGTAAGTTGAGGCCTACCTTTAGGTTTGTTCAAAAAACCAGGTAATGAGGCTGGGGAACCCCAAAGAAAATGCCCCTGATATTTAATGTCTGTAGCAGTGTTTCTCAACCTCTACAACTTTCAGCTGTGTGAACTTCAAGTCCCAGAATTCCCCAGCCAGCATGAAAATTTCCAGAATCCCCTACTCAGTATCCCAAGTGTTCTGGGAGTTGAAGTCCACACATCTTAAAAAAGATGCAGAGCTTGGAAAACATTACCTACCTGCCTCCTTAGCTTAGAATATGTTTTGTTTTGAAGCTGGGGGTTGGTGGGGTGGAACTAGATGGAAAATAAAAACTCCAGAAAAATATCTCTGGTGAAAAACAGCCTCCGTCTTGCAACACTTGTGGGATGCCAACGAGTTAAGCAGGAGTGAGGTTGTGGTGACACAGTTCTAGACAGGTGAAATGCAACAAGGAAGCCCAAAATAGAATATGAAATCACCACTCAGAATTGTTGCCAAATTGTTTGTAATGTTAAAGTAATGTTGTAGACCTGCTGGAATGTGGATAATTCTGAACTAAGCTCCATCATTCTACAATCTAGGAGTTGATTCCCAAAACTACGTCAAGAAGTTTTGCTTTGATTCTAAACCCCGAGGGTAAAAAGTGGTATGTATTTCTATAGCAGGGGGGCATGGGGCGTTTCACACATGTCCAGGAGAATGACAAGTACTATAGAGTCAATGAAGTGTTCAAAGTGCTTACATCAGTAAATCCAAGAGACGTTGGCTTGGATTAAAGTAGCAGGAAGTTAAAAAGAGTTTCTGCTTCTCCTAAAATTCATGCCAAGTTTCTCTTCGGTGATAGGTTGTTTGCAAGCACTGAAATATCAAAGAAAAAAAAAACAAGCATATTTTTCCCTTTCGAAACTCTGAAAGTGGGTCAGATTTAGATTATTTGCCAAACCAGTTTGATTGATGGACTGAAAACATGCTATCACCTTTCTTTACTGTCTTCAAAAGCTGGTCATTCATATCCAATTCTTATTCCCACCTTAGAAGATCTATGATTGGATGTATTGTGTCTGTTTAAGATATAAGTTTAAGTTTAAGAAGTGCGGACTCCAACCCCCAGAATTCCCTGGCCAGCCATGCTGGCCAGGGAATTCTAGGAGTTGAAATCTGCACATCTTAAAGTTGCCAAGTTTGAGAGACTTACATACTATACATGGATGATCCATCCGTACCAAAAGTACAAAATTGCCATTTTCAACATTTGGATGTTGTTTCTCGGGACAGTGTAAATTCCATTTAGGCTTCTCTTTAAAAATTCCTCTGCCAGGCTGATGCTGGAGGCTAACTCCAGCTTCAAAACCAATCCAGGTTGCGTCAAAGCCCTGTAGCCTGTTTCTTCTCCTCCCAGAAATGATTGCAAGCACAGCACGGGAGATATTTTTCCCGGGTGGTGCCCTCAACTCTTCTAGGAGCAAATGGGGTCAGTGTGACCTTAAAACAATGCAGCAGACTGGATTGGTCACATTCCATGAAGATCGGGGTTCCTTTGCTTTTTTTTGTTTGTTTGTTTGTTTCCCTCTCCTTTTAAAGTGGCTCAGGAGAGAGAAATTGGGGATTTGGGTCACGGCAAGGTGTAAAACTGAGTGCTGCGATCCAGGGCCACGTTGCAAAGTTGTCATAAATAACTCCATCTCAGCTCCAACTTAAGAGCCTGCGCAGCTGGCCGACCGCCCATTCCATCTGGTTGCTCGTGATGCCGTGGCCACGAGGCGGGAGAGGGGGTAGATCTGCCCCACATGGGCTTACCTCAGGGCCCCCGCAGTCAGGCCATCCACTCCCTGACACCTGCCTCGTAGCGGCAGCACCAGCAGCAATGCGCAGCAGCAGTCCGCTTGGCGCTGGCCCACTTCTGCTTACTCGCAGCCGCAACAGAGCAGGAGGCTGAGTGGTGTGCTGGTACCACAGCCGCGAGGTGAGCCACGTGTTGGGGCATGGATGGCCTGGCTATGGGGGCTCTGAGGTAAGCCGGTGTGAGGCACATGGGGCAGCTCCACCCCCCTGCCTCGCGGTGGCAGCACTGGCACAGTGTGCGGCCTCCTGCCCCGCCATGAGCAAGCATGGGAAGTGGGCCTCCCGAACATGGGGGGGGGGGGAGAGGGAGAAATAAGACACCCCCGAAAATAAGCCCTACTGTTCTCATAAATGACTCCATCTCAGCTCTAACTTAAAAGGTAGAGATACTAGCAAAACTTCCAAAGTCTTGTTAGTTTCTCTTATTTTGTCTTAGTCACAGCCTAAAATAAAAGAACGGCAGCAGCTGGCTCTAAATGCAGAATTTGTCAAGCTACCCCCCCTCCCCATGCAGATAACAAAATAACTAAGCCATTTATTAATGGATGCCTTGATGTTCTTTCCCCACCCCCAGGCACTTAAAGCAGAATAAATATCCCTTCAACAATCCTGTGAGGAAGGTTAGGCTGAGTGATAGCGACTAGGAAAAAAATGGATTGAGCTCATTTGCATGTGAAACCTAATTCACTCATCGCATTAAGTCAGGCTTTGGTTATTATTATTGAATAATCCACAATTGCCTATGCTGACACATTAAGCCATAGTTCGTAAATACGGGTAGTCTTCAACTTACGATCGTAATGGAGCCTGCCCATCGTGGTCATAAGCTGTGTCATCACTCATGTGACCGACCTTTTTTTATGGTGGTCACTACCGTGTTTCCCCGGAAATAAGACCCTGTCTTATATTTTTTTGAACCCTGAAATAAGCGCTTGGCCTTATTGCCATGCACTCAAAAGCCCGATTGGGCTTATTATCAGGGGATGCCTTATTTTGGGGGAAACAGGGTAACTCTTATTTGAAAAGAAAATGTTGGTCCAAAGAAAACCATTACGGTCAGTTCCAGGAGGCTCTTCTGACATTCAGATCGTCCACAATCTGTTCGTGGTATGTTTTTAAAACCAATTCTCTTGCAAGAATTCCTTAGCCCGTTTTTTTTTAGAGAATCCCTCCATCAAAGCAGACTTTGATGCAGTTAGAATTTCATAATTTCAGTTAGGTGAAATTCTACAGCAGTGTTTCTCAACACATGCTGGCCGGGGAATTCTGGGAGTCAAAGTCCATCCGTGTTAACATTGGCAAGGTTGAGATACTCTGTTCTACAGTAATTGCAGCTGTTCCATTCACATTCATTCTTGCCTATAAGCTATGATTCCGAAAGAGACCTATGAATGGAAGAGACTCATGCTTGGCTCCGCCTTTGGGATTTAGCTATTGGTTGGAGGCAGATTCAGTCACTCCCCTTTTCTGGGGAGCAGGAGGAAACAAACATAGGTATGCATTTTTCTTCTTGTGTCAGTATTAAAACCGGCTAGCATTAGGTAGCACCTTCACGCCTCTCTCTGCGGTACAGCTGGTTCAGCTGTCGGGATCCTCTTAGCCCTTCCCTGGAGCTCTTAGACTGATCTCGGCTGAAAAGCCGGGCTAAAATCACAACTTGAGTATTGGAGGCAACTGTACAACTCCCTGAACATTTGATGCTCTTCTTGTTTGCACCTGCTGAGAACTTTGACCAGATGACTGAAGAGCCATCCCAACCAGTCTCCTGCCTATTTTGTTAAAAGACTTTTCTACCATGGCCCCACCTGGAAGAGGCTCCTTGCAGTGACGGCCCTAAGACCTGTGGATTTATTCTAAGCTCCTCGCCAGCTGACACCGTGAAGCCACATGGTTGTCTTTGCCCCTCTGGAAGCTGAACCGATTCTCCTGGTACACGGTCTAGAGGGCCATGGGTTGGTGGAACCCACTAACCAGCTGGACTTTTGGATTCTTCTTGGTGACTTTCCTGTGGGTCACATCAGCCAGGGAACCCAGAGTTCGGCAGATAGATATCACGTGTCCCTGGCCCGGTGTTCACCGGCACGCACGGAGCTACCACCATCTGGAAGGTGATGTGCGCTGGCGGCGTCTCTATTCCTCCAATCATTTCTTCCTATGCATTGGCGGTGATGGCAAAGTCGAAGGGACACATCGGAAAGAGAGCCTGAACAGTAAGTCGCAGTCAGCTTTCCCCAAACTGGTACCCAACAGTTTGTCCCACAGGTGCTCTTCTCAGGAGACAACTGGACTTTCTTGCTTTTTCTTTGAAGACGTTTCGCTTCTCATCCAAGAAGCTTCTGACAGGATAGTGGGGAATGGAAGGATTTATATTCCTTGCAGACAGCTGGTCATTTGCATCCTTTTAGAGGGTCGTTGAAGCACTTGGAGGTTTATCTGTGTCCTCAGGGTCACCTGAGTAGTGTTCCTGGTTCCTGTAGTCTGCAATTTTTTCTCTGGAATGGAACCAGATATCCAAGTGCTTCAACGACCCTCTAAAACAGTGGTTCTCAACCTTTCTAATGCCGCGACCCTTTGGTGCGATGATGTCATCACGCTGCTCCCACCCCCCCGGCCGCCGCCATTTGGGTTCTTTTACCCTCTGCGCATGCGCAAAGCGTTCTGCGCATGCACAGAGGGTAAAAGAACCCAAATGGCGGCATCCGGGCGGGTGGGCGAAGTCTCCCGCTTCTGTAGCTACCGGCTGTCCGGCGACCCGCAGGCACGGCCGAATGGGAGCATTTCACCCCTGCAAGTGACGGTGGCACCAGGATGGCGGGCTAATGCGCGCGGCGACCCCTGTGAAATGGTCGTTCGACCCCCAAAGGGGTCGCGACCCACAGGTTGAGAACCGCTGCTCTAAAAGGATGCAAATGACCAGCTGTCTGCAAGGAATATAAATCCTTCCATTCCCCACTATCCTGTCAGAAGCTTCTTGGATGAGAAACGAAATGTCTTCAAAGAAAAAGCAAGAAAGTACAGTTGCCTCCTGAAAAAGCACGCGTGGGACAACCATGACCTGGAAGACTGAGAATCTCTACAGACTTCTAACAGGTGTATTGGACTACAGCTTCCATTGCTCACCCCTCCCCCCCCCAGCCAAAGATATTTGATGCTGGGAAGTGACTGGGTACTTATCAAGAACCCCTATCTTTGTTACTCAGATAGAAAATCTTCTAGTCTTCCTTGAGCATTAGACAGGTATTTGGAGTAAACTTCTTAAGATGATATCATTGGCAGATTCCATCAAAGAAATGTTTGCTAACAAGCTTGGTACAATTTCAGTAGTTCAGGAAGTTGTGAAAGAAACGAAACCTGGAAAGTCTGTCAGATTTTTAGAGACTAATTGTGAGGGATTAATCATCAGTGAATAAATCTGTCTGCATGACCTCAATTGTCCTCTTGTCACTGTCAGTTTTTCATATTTGTAAAATTAAAACAGAAACTATTATTCTAACTGATTTTCTTGTACACTGCAGAGGGTTGGACTAGATGATCCTTATAGCGCCACAGTTCTACGTCTTTTGTGATTCTATAGGCGGTGCGGTCCTCAGCTTACAACCATAATTGAGCCTGAAATTATGTGTTGGTTGTTAAGTGGGTCACCATGTGACAGTGTCCAATTTTACAACCTTTTTTGTGGTGGTGGTGAAGTGAATGCCATGATCATAAAGGGAACGCTGTGGTCATTAAGTGAATGGCTGCAGTCATTAAGTGAATCCATTTTTCTGCAATGGGCGTTTTTGCTAGAAACCAGAAGTAAATGCGTGTTTCTGGCAAAAAAAACCCAAAACTGCGGTCACATGATCTCAGGACACTGCAAACATATGTAAATTTCTGCCGGTTGCTGAATGCCCAAAATGTGATCATGTGACTGTGGAGGGGGTGACCATCAGAACTTCTAATCCAATTTGTAAGTAGTCCTGGTGAGGTTTTTCGTAACTTCGAACGGCTAAGTGACCGGTTGTAAATTGAGGCTTATCTGTGTTCACGACAGGGTCTATTTCTAGACTGAATAAATTCCTGGTTCAGTCTAGCTCCTAATCCCACTTCTAAACTCATCTTTTCCTTTAGCTGCACAGTTCAGGGTCCATCCTTCCTCTCTATGCACAAATGACATCCCAGCCAGTCTACATTATTCTTGGCCTCCTGTGGGCAGTGACAACCTTGGAATGTGCTTCCCTCTTTGGGCAGAAGTGCATGCTTTACCTCCTAGTGATGCTTTTCAGTCAGCTGTCCTACCGGTTGTCAACACACAAGGAAGGTGGCATACATTCCAGCATGAAATTAGCTATCTGTGGATTGTAAACCTCTTGCAGCAAGAATCTAACCAGGTATTCTTTGGATTTTGGGTTCTTGCAGACTGGAGTGTAACACCATCAGTCAAGCAAGATCTCCTTCCCCTTTCTCCATACAACCACAATTGCACCAGAACCCAATATCCTCCTGTTTCAGGTGTAAAATATTGGGCAAAACAGGAAGAAGCTGGCATAATTGTACCTATCTGGCAAATAGCCTCGTAGGAGTATGGTATGGAGAGGTATCATCTCCCTGTCTTGATGGATCCACAAGGACCCATTGCTATCCAAAAAAGCCCCCCCCCCCAGCTCTCAACATCTCTGGGCATGTCGCAATTATGTATTCTGTGGCACCTTGAATACTCTTGTTTAATATATTTGCGCAAGCGAAGGACTATCGAAGACAGGTGCCTTGCTCGTGGTCACTCATGCCTTGGTTCCCCCCCCCAATCTGGACTATTGCCATGTGCTCTACATGGGACTGCCCTTGAAGACCAACTAGAAGTTACAACTGATCCAGAACGCAGTGGTGTGCGCACCTCTATGTTCACCCATGTTGTGCAAGCTGTAATGTCTCGTAGTTGCTTTCTAGGTGCAATTCAAAGTGCTGGTCATCACCTTTAAAGCCCTACGTGGCACAGGGCCAGGTTATTTGCAGGCGCGCCTCTCCGAGGGTACCATCCCATCCCACTAGATCAGGGGTCGGCAACCCGCGGCTCCGGAGCTGCATGCGGCTCTTTGGGCCCCCTGCTGTGGCTCCCTGTCCCATCACTGGCTGGCCTCGCCCTCCCCTCCCTCACCTGGCCTGAGAAGGTAAGGGCGACGGTGGGAATGGAGAAGCGGGCGGGGCTGATTCTCCAGCGCTGGTTGAGGAACATAGCCACCCCTGGTGGAGACTTTCCTTCGGGCGACCCTCCTCCCCCTCTCGCGACTCCCTGGCTGGCTGTGGTGGGGCCAGGAGGGTGCGCATGCGCGGGGAGACCCTCCTTCTGGAAGCCGCGGAGAAGCGAGAACCCTCCTTCTGGAAGCGAGAAGCCGCGGAGGGACCCTCCTCCCCCTCTCAGGTGGGGGGTGGGGGGCACGGCAAGGCGATGGCCAGATCCTTAGGGCAGGAGAGAAGCCGCGTCCAAAGACCCTCCTTAAGCGAGCAACCGCCCGTCCTCCGCATGCGCCTTTGCTGCGCTTTGACGCTAGCTTGAGGAGGGTCTCCCTGCGCGCGGCACAGCCAGCCAGGGAGTCCCGAGAGGGGGAGGAGGGTCGCCCGAAGAGAAGCCTTCGCTAGGGGTGGCGATCGTTCCTCAGCACACAGAGAGAGAAGGGGAGAGAGAGGGAGAAAGAAGGAGATGAGTGAGAGAGAGAGCTAGAGATGGGGAGAGGGAAAGAGTGAAAGAAAGATGAGAGGGAGGGAGAGAGATTGGAGAGAGAGAAAGAGAGAGGGAAAAGAGAGAGGGATACCTGTTTCTCATAGAAAAGAAAACATAGAGCCACAAAACCTGGGTAGGCGTAGCTGGGGGGGTCGTCATGTGACTCGGTGGGAGTGACGTCGAGTTGGCCACGCCCACCCAGGTTTTGTGGCTCCGGGTGTTTTGTTTTCTCTGGGAAACGGGTCCAAATGGCTCTTTGAGTTTTTAAGGTTGCCGACCCCTGCACTAGATCATATGAGATGGGCACACTCTTTAAGTTCCTTCCCTGAAACATCGCCATCTAGTGGGACCTAGGGAGCATGTCTTTTCTGTGGCTGGCCTTACCTTATGGAAAAAACTCCCAGTGGTTCAGCAGGTCCCAATATTCTTAACCTTCTGGGGAGGCCATAAAAACCTGACTCTTTACTCAGGTTTTGGGGAGAATGGTAGAGCCTGCACAGAGTTGTTGAGGCACCCTAGGAGATGGATCGAGGTGCTGGGTTTTTTTTAATGGTTTTTATAATTTTATTGCTATAAACTGCCCAGAGTTGTTTAAAGCTGGGCAGCTAAACAAATCTTTTAAATTAAAAATAGATGTGTGAGATGGCAATGAAAATTTAAAAACAATGTGAGCGCCTTCATTTCAACTCTGATTCTCAAGTTTTAAGTGTAATGCAATTCTTACAGACATTAATTCCCAAGGCAGGCAAGAAATCGTGGTCTCTGTTCAGATCCAAATGGATTGAATTAATTTTTTGGTGTCGGTCTAATTTAACTGAAACTTCTTTTTAAAACTGTTTCCTCAGTTTAAGATCATTCTTCTGAAGTTTTCTTTGCTGTGAAACCTAAAACTCTGCTTAAAATCAGCAGCAGAGATCTTGTAAGGTATAGAATAGATAGTCCTTCACTGGTTTCTTAATAGTTATTCCCCCCCCCCCCAGTGATAGTAGTATTACATAGAAAAAGAATCTAATTTTAATTGAAATTTATTTTTTGTTCTTGTTTTACTCACTTCTCTGGAGGAAGGCTCCATGGAAAAAAAGAAGTTTTTGTCTTCTCAGACAAAAAAACAACTTATGAATCGCTTGTTAGCAAAATGTATTTTCTCTTACAGTATTTCCTTATTAGTGAAACCTGCCAGAAATTTATTTCTTCCAATTCAATTTGAGGATCAGCCATCATTGATTTGGAAATGAGGATACACATTTAATTCAATTGAGCTACGTTTAGGAATTTATTAAATTTCTATGCCTCCCATCTCACTCTGCAAAGCAACTCTTTTTAGGAAAAGTCCTCACGAGGTTTTAGGAAAACAATTTTAAATTAAATTTAAATTAAGAAAATTTTAGGAAGCACTCCTCCTGAGGTTTCTGAGGAGAAATACCAAAGATGAGAATTGAATATTGTTTTTTTAAAGTGATGAAACTAATAAAAGTCAAATTAAAAGCTTGGGTTTGAAGAGTGAATAGGAGGACAAGGAGTAGTAGTCCTCGACTTACAACAGTACATTTAGTGACTGTTCAAAGTTACAACGGCACTGAAAAAGTGACTTGACCGTTTTTCACACGTATGATCATTGCAGCATCCCCAAAATTCAGATGCTTGGCAACTGACTCATATTTATGACGGTTGCAGTGTCCTGGAGCTATGTGGTAACCTTTTGCGACCTTCTGACAAGCAATGGGGAAGCCAGATTCACATTATAACGGCAATGTTACTAATAACAATTGCCATGAGTCACTTAACAACTGTGGCAAGAAAGATGGTAAAATGGGCAAAACTCACTTAACAAATGTTTCACTTAGCAACAGAAATTTGGGGCTCAATTGTATTCATAAGTTGAGGACTACCTGACCTGTAATCATGCTCAAGCTTTATGTGAGTCATTGGGCAAAATGTCTACTTGCTGACAGGATTTAATCCAGGCCCTTCCAGAAGTGTTTCGGGCATTCCTGGAAGGCCCTGAATATTTGAAAGCCACTTCGACAAAGCCTCTGACTTTTGAAGCCATTCCAGTTATTCAAGACAGGAGGTTTGAAGGGGACACAAATACCAAAATTGCTGGTTCTACGGAAGCAGAAGGAAATCATGTTTAAACTAAATCTATGATTGACAGGCATGAAAGACCAGGCAAAAGTGGCACAGAAGTATGGAACTTTTCCAACCTTGTTTCTACTTGGAAACAGCTTCTGGATTTTGCACTTGAGATGGGAAAAAAATGAAACTTTGATTTGGGGTTTGGCTGATAAGTTTGTGGTTATAGAAATGGCTAGTATGTATTAGCATGCAAAGGTAAAAAGCTGAGACTGCAATTATCTTATTCCACCTTGCTAAAGAGTCGGAAATCAGTGCTTTTCTTTCTTTTTCCCTCTTTACCCTACATTTTTTCCTTTCCCTTTTTCTCCCCATTTTCATTTTCTTTTGTATTTTATATCTTGATAAATGTAATAAGCCGCCCAGAGTCCCTTGGGAGTTGGGCGGCATACAAATTTAATAAATAATAATCATAATCATAATCATAATCATAATCATAATCATAATAATAATTTAAAAAAAAGTATGGAGCTTTTGGTCTTGTGCCAATGCTCTTCTGTTGGTAGAGAGATCCAGCATTTCAACATCTGTCAGGCTTTACCCAAGAAGCAAGACTGGAACCAGTAGGCAAGCTCACAAGAACATCTGATAAATAATCTTTATTAAGGAAAATTAGGAAGACCTCTGAAAAAAATTCCAAGATCAGGCCTTATCTGACAGCATCAGTCTTTAAAGCAGGAGTGTCCAAACTTGGCAACTTTAAAGATCTCTGGACTTCAACTTCAATCCATGCTGGCTGGGGAATTCTAGGAGTTGAAGTTCAGAGATCTTAAAATTGCCATCCCAATTTTAAAGCCTCTCATATCTCTTCTTCCTGCCCTAGGTAATGAGCTGTTTGCCCTCAGTTTTGATCCAGCTTGCCTTTTTCCATCTTTCTCTTGTTTTGGCAATGATTAGATCAGGGGTGTCAAACTGGCGGCCCATGGGCCAGATGCGTCACACACAGGCCACGCCCACCCCAGCTCCGCGAAGGGGAAAAACATCACGAAACATCAACTGACAGCAATGTGACAGTGCAAGTTTGACACCCGTGGATTAGATGGTTCCCAATCCTTTCTTTGCCACTTATCTCTAGGAAATGTTTGATTAGTTTTTGCATTCCTAACAAAAGTTAGGAAATTGTGATTTGTCATTAAGGGACATAGAATAACGGAATTGGAAAGGGACTTTGGAGGGTTTCTAGTTCAATGTCCTCCTCAAGCAGGAGGCCCTATACCATTTCAGATAGATGGTTGTCCATTCTCTTCTTAAAACCTCCAGTGTTGGAGCATCCACAACTTCTGGAGGCAAGTTCTACCCAAATTCCACTGATTAATTGTTCTGTCAGGAAATTTCTCTTTAGTTCTAGGTTGGATCTCTCCTTTGTGTGTGACAAAGATACTCTTTGTCACACACCCTGAAATTCCATTCCACACCACGATCAGTCCATATTGGGAACCCCTGGTCAAACACATGACATCAGCATGTGGCCCTTGACATAAATTCACATGATCTGAAAGCCCCCGATATTATCCGTGTCACTGATGCTGGTGACAACTGTGAAGCCTACTCCCTAATGTCTGTGGAGATTCTCAGTCATCCAGATCATGGTTGTCCCAAAGGTGCATTTTCAAGAGGCAACTGGACTTTCTGGTTTTTCTTTGAAGATGTTTCTCTTCTCATCCAAGAAGCTCTGAAGAAGCTTTTTGGATGAGAAGCAAAATGTCTTCCAAGAAAAACAAGGAAGTTCAGTTGCTTCTTGAAAAAGTACCTTTGGGATCTACCGCCTAAAGGAAAAGTTTCTATCAGAAACTCCCTGGCTAAACGAGCCTCGTCACCTAGTTTGTGCACTGTGATTTGCTTGACCATGATTGAATAAACTACCATTGACTGAGTTCACATAATGAACTGAGCACAACGGGCTTTTCATGCAATCTACTGAAACTAGACTGGATGTGAGTCTGTACAAGTAGGAAGAAGTGCACATGGTTTTGAGCTTCCTACCTGTCAATGACTACTTCAGCTTCAACCACAACAATACACGAGCACACAATAGATACAAACTTAATGTAAACCGCTCCAAACTCGACTGCAGAAAATACGACTTCAGCAACAGAGTGGTCAATGCCTGGAATTCACTACCTGACTCTGTGGTTTCTTCCCCAAACCCAAAAAACTTTAACCTTAGACTGTCTACTGTCGACCTCACCCCATTCCTAAGAGGTCTGTAAGGGGCGTGCATAAGCGCACCATCGTGCCTACCGTCCCTGTCCTACTGTCCTATTGTCCTCCTCTATCTGTATTCACTTTGATTATGTTTATGTTTATACCTATACCTGCTATCTTGTACATGTTTGACAAACAAATAAATAAAAAAATAAAATAAAGCTTGCAGACCTAGGGAACAAAAGTTTGTGCCCCATGTTGTCCCAACCCCCCCCCCCAATAAGGCTGGGGATTGCACTGGTCCTGCAATCAGTCAGTCCTTATCAAGCAAGCTTCTCCAGACAGGGAATGGACCAAGAGGGAAAAGAGGGGGGAACAGGATGTGTTAGGGATACGTCTTTTAGTTAACTATAAGCAAGAGCGGAAAAAAAGGTTTACACAAGTAGGAAGAAGTGTACATGTTTTTGAGCTTCTGTTATTGACACATTGAATTGTGCCTCAGAGGTCTTGTTCAAGGATTTTAAGTGTACCCTACAAGCATGTAATGACTTTGGAGTACTTGGTGTTCTCTGAGCTTGGTTGTTTGCTTGCAGACGTTTGATTCCCCAACTAGATAACATCGTCAGTGCAAACCCCACTCCCTGACACTGATGATGTTATCTAGTTGGGGAATGAAACGCCTGCAAGCAAACAACCAAGCTCGGAGAGCACTAAGAACTCCACCGTTCAACCTTTTGCTACGTATATTCTCTTCCATTGGAATGTCATTTGAAACAAGGACCTGATTTAAACCTTGAAAAATATGCTACAATGGGGATGAGGCAAGGATAAAGTGAATAATTCAAAGCAGAAAGGAGTATATCCTGAGTAAAACAGTGTATTTCTAAAATTCCATCTTCTTGGTTTTATAAGTTGATCTTTTATAAGTTGATCCCTAGTCACTTATATTCTCCAGGCATAAAATTGCTACATTAAAATTAAAATGGAAATTAAAATGGAACAAAAGCTTGGGAAGATGGGTGGTGTAACTTCAGCCCCTTCAATACACTAGGTGACTAGGATGTGCACAAGCAAACATGCACACACAGAGAGATTTGCTTATTAGGAGCAGCTGCTGGTTGTTTTAGCCACAGGTTTTGCTGCCAATAGCTTTGGGAAGTCCTTGATTTGTGTTAATAGGCCATGCCCTCTTTGCTATTCCCCCCCAGGCATTGTGGAGATCCGTTCTGTACAGGTGGGAACTGTGGCCATTCGATCCATCCACAGTGGCTTCTACTTGGCAATGAACCGAAAAGGGAAAGTCTATGGAACGGTAAATGGAACTGCATGCCTTTTGGGGGGAAAGGGGAATTATAGGTAGTCCTTGACTTAGAGCCACAAATTGGGACCAGAATTTCCATTGCTAAGCAAGGTGGTTTTTAAGTGAGTCATGCCTGATTTTACCAACTTTTTGCCACGGTTGTTAACTGAATCACTGCATTTGTTAAGTGAATCATACCATTGTTAAGTGAATCCAGCTTGCTCCATTGACTTTGCTTGTTTGAAGCCAGCTGGAAAAGTCACAAATAGCGATCCTCTCAGCCCAAGAGCCAGGGATGTCCAATAGTGAAAGTTCTGAACTAGGAATGGGAAGACTTGGATTAGTCTCTTCTTAAGCAAAAACAAACAAACAAACAAACAAACAAACAAAAAACCCTGGCTGAACTTGGGTGCAATATTTCTCAACCTTGTGTGAACTTCAATTCCCAAAATTCCCCAGCCAGCATGCTAGAGTAATGAAAGCCCTAGAGATTTAGATATATGAGATTGATTGATCGATTGCTAAAGGATAGAGGGATGGATAGATGATTGATATAGAGATGATAGATAAATAGATAGATGATAGATAGATAGATAGAGATCTATCTATCTATCTATCTATCTATCTATCTATCTATCTATCTATCTATCTATCTATTTTCTCGACTCAACAAAAAAAAAATCAATTCAGCCAGATTTCTGATCTTCTTTCTCCGTCTTCCAGTAATGAAAACTTGTTCT
>QLTV01002258.1:1470058-1490648 GCA_003457575.1 Thermophis baileyi
AACCACTGCACTAGACCAAACTGGCTCTTGGAAGGAAACTATCAGTTATATGAAATATAGGCACTTTGCATGAAAAGCTGTTCTGGCTTCAATTCTTGTCAATCATCAGTGTAAAGATGACACCTATCTAGTGGTGACAATTCCCTGCCTTCAGACCAGGAAACTGATACCAGTTGATTAGGGAACTGATTCCAGTTAAGCACCACGAGATAAGGAGGATATTATCTGAAAGACAAGTTCTTGCATAGGAAACCATCCCCAATGTGGCATTCAGTAGCACTGGCAGGAACAGGAGAAAAAACTCAGGATGTTGGTCATAGCAGCAGAATTAAAGCCCTGTTTTCACTTGCAGCGGTGACATCTGGCGGGGAGGACAGTACACCCATCAACATTTTCCTTGATAATGATCCAATTTCCTGATTTTGCCCATTTTAGTTAAGATTCTTTTACTTTAAAATAAAGGAACAAATCAGCGAGGCCAGCTGCGGGCCTCAAGCACCACTTGAACTGCCAACGCAGAATCCCCATTACAGAAACTAAAATGGAGGTTGACTGCAGTTCAGAGTATGGAGGTCTTTTGCTATATGGTCCACCATGGTAGCCATTTTGCAAGAGTACCATCACGTGCTCCCAAAAGTCCAGATGTGCCAATTGAGCATGCATGGCTTCTAGCATGCAACATCTAATTGGCTCCATCTTCTGAACCATTATAGTGCCAAGTGCTTTTTTGCGTTGGCTCTCATGGGAGAAACTTCACGGATTCTCCCCAAGAGCCATTGCAAAGTTTGTAATTCTTCTTGCTGAACTGCTCAGTTGATGTTGTATGAACCAGGGCATCAAGTTACTATTAGGGCTTTGTTGGCACATGGTACATGAACATATAAATTCTCTCTGGAACACCGAGCATTTGTGTGAAGCCAGTCAGACTGTGCCACCTTTCGCACAGTTGAACATGCTCAGATGCTCCTTCCCTGTGGAACATCAATTAAGATTGGCCCCAACTTTGACACTTTTTTCTAAAGGCCCTGAAGACGGTGGTTTTGCCCATGCGCTCAGGACACCAGAGTGATATGGAGCCCATCAAGTGGTTGGTTTGATTGTTGTCGCCAGAGGGGTTGGCATTTATTGGGTTTTGAAGTGAGGCTTATTCTCTGTAAGCCACACTCAGAGTCCACATGATAAACAAAGATAAATCGTCTTATTACATAAATAAAATCTGTGGCTGTTGCTAAGATATCTGTGTGGATGTGCCAAGCTCCAAGGCGACCTTCCATTTTTCCCTAAAGCTGTTAAGAGGTTGATTTATAAAGACATGGTTTCACCGCAAATACATGGATTGCAAATCATTTATTTCAAAGAGCCCTTCGGATGTGAGAGCATATTAAGGCTGATCCGTATCACAGTGGCTCGATTGTATTTTGGGAATGAAAATAAATTCTTTCAACAGGATTTCCAGGCACATGATAGTTTTGTTTTACAGCTGGTCCTTGACTTACAACCTTGTTTAGTGACGGTTCAAAGTTACAATGGCACTGAAAAAAGTGACTTATGACCTTTTTCACACTTACAACTGTTGCAGCATCCCCATGGTCACATGATCAAAATCCAGATGCTTGCCAAATGATTCATTATTTATGACGGTTGGCAGTGTCCTGTTGTCATGGGGACACCTTTTGTGACTTTTTGACAAGCAAAGTCAATGGGGAAGCCAGATTCACTTAACAACCGTGTTACTAACTTAACAAGTGCAGTGATTCACTTAACAGCTGTGGCAAGAAAGGTCGTAAAATAAGGAAAAACTCACTTAACGACTTTCTCACTTAGCAACATAAATCCTGGGCTCAATTGTGGTCGTAAGTCGAGGACTACTTGCACTGTATTGTGCATTTGCTTCAGCTAAGGCTATGAAAAAGGCTCTGCTGGAGGAGATCGAAGGCTTCTTGTGGTTACTACCATTTCCCACACAACCAGACAGACACCAGTGGGAAACCCTTAAAAGCAATCATCACCATCTGTACAGGTAGTCCTCGACTTATGAACACAATCAGGCCAAAATTTCTGTTGCTAAGTGAGACAGTTGAGTTTTGCCCCATAATGTAGCCACCCTTCTTGTTGCCTTAAGTACCTCACACAGTTGTTGTGGGGAAAATAGGAGGAGAAAGGAGTATCGATGCTACTAAAAAGCCATTGTCTGACCAATTTCAACATCTAGCTTTTCAAACTGTCCAGTTTGAAGAAGCCCTTTTGGTGCGTTTCAAATATATAAATATTAAATACCGTATTTTTCGCACTATAACATGCACCGAACCATAAGACGCACATTAGATTTAGAGGAGGAAAACAAGGGGGGGAAAAAATCATCCATCCGATATTCATCTGGCTAGCGTCCTTGCAGCAAACAGCAAACAGCCTGGTCAGCTTCAGCACGTTATCGCAGCCCCAGCACGTGGCTCGTCAGCGCTCCGCTCCATTGGGCCCACCACCCGTCAACTGAGCTGAGCTACCGCCACTGCCGGGGAACACTGCCGAGCAGCTGATTGGCGGTTGGATCGGCCTCCTGGAATACCGCCGATCAGCTGTTCTAGGCGGTGGGAATCACCGCCGCCACTGCTGCTGCCTGCCCACTGCCGACAATCGGCGGTGGTGAACTGTGGCGGTGATCGGCGGCAGCAGCGGTGATCCCCGCCTAGAACAGCTGATCGGTGGTATTACAGGAGGCCGATCCAACCGCCAATCAGCTGCTCGGCAGTGAAGGCTCCAGCGTTCCCTGGCAGCGGTGACAGGTGCCACTGCACTGACCCCCCTCCCCCACCACCACAATATTCGCTCTATAAGATGCACAGACATTTTCACCCACTTTTTGGGGGAGAAAAAGTGCGTCTTATAGTGTGAAAAATACGGTATATATATATATATTTAAAAAGCACCAAAAGGGCTTCTTCAAACTGGACAGTTTGAAAAGCTAGATGTTGAAACTGGCCAGAAAATGGCTTTTTAGTAGCATCGAGCCGTAAGAGGAAGGCTACAAGGTTGTTTAAGCAATCTGTGACCCATTTATCCTGACATCTGCAATTTACAATCTGTAAAGATCAGACACACACATACACCAATTAAGGGCAAAGAAAATAGAGGTGGTTGTGCCCAACTGTTTGAGACACCAAACCTAGAGCCTCTCCTTCTGCCCCACAGACCGAACTGGTAGGGCCACAGTCCAGAAATCTTCTCCATCTCCAACTTCCCCATTCTGCACACTTCTTAGTTTCCCAGCTTCCTTCCAGCCTATCAGATCCCTATCCAGATTCTTAAAAGAGGATTCATTGCTCAGTCTAAAGCAAATCTTAGAGGGATTCTGATGAACAGCAAAATCTGGAGATGGCTAATTTCTACTGAATAGAAGTGTTGTTAGGGAGGAGCAGAAGATGGCTGAAGATATTCCATTGGTCAGGGGGTGTATTCAGAAAGGGGTTAAGAATAAGGGAATTAAGGGGTGAAGAATAAGGGAGCTAGTTTGGTCTAGTGATTAAGGCATTGGGCTAGAAATTGGGAGATAGTTGAGTTTTAGTCCCACTTTAACCATGAAAGTCAGCTGGGTGACCTTGGCCAGTCACTCTCTCTCTCAACCAAACTCACCTTAAAGGGCGGCTGTTGTATGGAAAATAGGAGGAAGGTGTGTTGGATATGTTCACCGCCTTGAGTTATATTGTAAAAATAATTAAGGTAGCAAATAAATAAAATAATTACACAAGAATCTTCCAACTGGCTGACTGCAAAATTAAAACCTTTGGAGATTTTGAATTGCAGCGGGAGGTGGTTATGTTAAAGCAGTAGTTTTTCAACCATGGCAACTTTAAGATGCACGGATTTCATGCCGGCTGAGGAATTCTGGGAGTTTACATCCACAGCTCTTAAAATTGCCAACTTTGAAAAACACTACTATGCTGAGATCTGAATCCTGATTGAAAAGGGTTTGAATGATCCATTTCCTCCAGAAGCCTCTTCTTCTCTACAACCTTCCCCAAACAGAGAAAGCTGAAAGCTGGATAGAAATTATCCAGTAGAGTCAAATCCAATGAAGGTTTCTTAAACAGGGGCAATCACCCATCATTTTCCTGCAGTTTTAACCAGCCTGGAAGGACATGAACTTAATACACATATGGCTAAGTTCACAATCTGGAGACCCTCTCCACTTCCTTGGTTCAAACTCTTCCTAGATAACACAAGTAGTCCTTGACTTACAACCACAATTGAGGCCAACATTTCCATTGCTAAGCAAGATATCGTATTTTTCGGAGTATAAGATGCACTTTCCCCCCCCTAAAAGAGGATGGAAATGTTGCATCTTATACACCGAATACAGCCATTTTTGGCCTTCCAAAGCCCCGCCCTGTGCAAAAACGGGTGCGCAGAGGGTTTGGGAGGTCTGCAGAGTGCTCCTGGGGGCTGGGGGAGGGCAAAAACGCCCCCGTTTATGCAAAAAATGGGTAAAACCGATCCATTTTTCACAAAAACAGGGTGCGCAGAGGGTTTGGGAGGTCTGCAGAGTGCTCCTGGGGGCTGGGGGAGGGCAAAAACTTTTTTTCCCTTACTTACCTCTTCGAAATCTTGGTGCGTCTTATACACCGGTGCGTCTTATAGTCCGAAAAATACGGTAGTTGATAAGTGAGTTTTGGCTGCCCTACTGGCCATGAACTTTCGAGGCACCTCTGATTCTATGTCCCAAAAAGGAATTTGAAATCCCCCAACATCATTACATCTGACGCATTCCACCACCAACCCTGTCAAAGTATCAAGTGTGGCCCCTATGCAACAGGGCGATTAATATTATATCAGCACTCCCCATCTGATTTCTAGAGCCCAAGAAGGTCTTAGATCTGGTTATCCACTGAACAGCACTTCTGAAAGTCACCAGTCTCCTGGTTTACTGGCCACTCCTGCCCTGTAATCACTGCCAAGTACAGTAGTCACATTACCAACAAAGGAGCCCTCCATTAATCCATGCTCAACTAAATCTTGGTGATACATGGTTTGAGCAATTGATGAACATCTACCACCAGGGCCAGTGGTAGTCAAATAACTATCCTGTGGATATTTTGAATTCTTAATTATATATTCCTTAAATTTATTCCCAGCATTTCCTCCAAGATCTCAAAGTGTGGGACATAGCATTTCTCCCTCTATGTTAACCTTTCCCAACTTGGCATCTTCAAAATGGGTAGACTTCAATTCCCAGAATTCTCCAGCCTAGATATCCACACATCTCAAAAGATGCTACGTGTACTGCACAACCACACAGGAACTAGCCAACTTCATCCAGTGAAGTTTCATGGCAAACTTAGACTTGATCCAATCCAACACCTTAATTATTCCACTATGTCGATTCACAATTGCCATAATCCCCGATTATTGGTCTTGCTGAGATTGAGTCGTAACCCCAAAGGAGGGGAAGATACTGGAGTGCCTATCCCAGATCTGATATACTGATTCATGTAATAGGAGAACCCAAAGGTGCTTTTTCAAAGGGCGACTGGACTTTCTGGTTTTTCTTTGAAGACATTTTGCTTCCAATCCAAGAAGCTTCTTCAGCTCTGACTGGATGGGGGGAATGGAAGGATTTATATTCCTTGCAGATAGCTGGTCATTTGCAGTCTTTTAGCGAGTCGCATCTGTGTCCTCAGGGTCACCTGAGTAGTGCAAATGGGTGTGGAGCAGGGGTGAAATGCTCCCGGTTCGCTCATACCTGTCGGTCGCCGTAGAGCCGGTTGCCAAGGTAGCGCGAGGTGCTGCCCACACGCCGCCATTTGGGTTCTTTTACCCTCTGCACATGCGCAAAGCGTTCTGTGCATTCGCAGAGGGTAAAAGAACCCAAAACGAAGGACAAAAGATCCTGACGTATGAGCTTCTCTAAGGATAACATTTCACATATAGGGCAGGGCCTATCACTGAAAAACACCCATTTTGTATATATCTATTTCACCTCATTAAATGGAAGTGTAAGATATTTCCTCAGGTAGCCTGATGCCCTGCTATTGCAGCCATTACTCATAACAATGGAGATGGCAAAGTAATAATACCATGGCCAGTCCCAGTTCTTGGAACTGCTGAAAGGACTGTGTTGTAGACTGGAGATAGATGATATCATAGCCCTTTGCATCACTCAGGTGACCCTGAGGACACAGATAAACCTCCAGGTGGCCTTAAAGACTGGTTAAACGACTTCCATTCCCCATCATCCAGTCAGAGCTGAAGAAGCTTCTTGGATGAGAAGCAAAACATCTTCAAAGAAAAACCAGAAAGTCCAGTTGCCTCTTGAAAAAAAGCACCTTTGGGACAACCATGACCTGGATGATCAAGAATCTCCATAGATGTAATAGGGAAAGTTTAGCATTTTAAATATATGGGATGGGACAAATGCTAAAAGTGGAATAGACGGAATAGATTCCACAGATCATTTGCTTGCTTTTTAGATGACTGACCATCAACAACTTTTCTGAAAGAGGCTAGAACTAGCTTCACATCGCCAATTGTTAGAAAATGGCCACAAGATACCTCCAAATAGCCTTTACGAAAGATTTTAAGAGCAAATTGCTTACCAGCCCAATTCTAGAACCAGAAACTACCCTTAAGACCACCACATCCATCTCCTTTCTCCTTGCAGAAACCCCAACTACATATTCTCCCACTGGATGGCTAAATCCTGGTGTAGGAAGTTAGCACCTACCCCCCTCCTAGAGGAATGAAATATTTTAGGAAATATTAAAAAGGCAGAATATTATATTTCCCTGGCTGAGAAATGGAGAAACATGCTTTTAGGCAAAAAATAGACTCACTCTTAGTAGCCCCCACCTTTGTCAATGGACCATTAAGACCAGAGCAAACTCACTCATCCCCCCCACCTTTGTCAATGGGCAGTCTATTCTACATAACAAAGAAGAACCATAATAGGAATCCCAAAGCCATCTCACCACATGGCACCTGAGAAGATTACATCAGCCAAGCCTGGTGGGACACAGATAAAAGCCTACAAAGTTAGCTAAGACCCCCGCCCCCTGCGAGTCTGACAGCCAATGGGATACATTTTTCTTGTACAGGAACAGGAAACTCTTAAGGTGGGGCCCAACAGAGGGTATAAAACTCAGGCACTCTCAGCATCTCAGCCCTTCTCTTCTCCTTCAACATCTTCGAGGCATGTGATCCCCCTTTTCCCCAGGACCTCAAACCATGTGGTCCTGCTGTCCACCATTAAACCATCTTTCCAAACAGCCTCCACGCTTCCAGTGTCTTTTTCTCCACTTGGAACTGAACCCAGAAAGGACATTTCTTACAACACTGGATACAGGGGCCCTCCACCTTGTTGAATTAATTCCATGATTGCTAGAGGTCCTCCCTTCCTCTCCTCACTGGAGATTAAAGGGGAATGGCTTCAGAGAAACCAGAACGAATGGCTCTATGGATCCTTGCTGCCACCTACTGGTTGCCATGCAAAAAGCATCCCGGGCCTTTGCAGCCATAGAACTTGCCTGCGTCAAAAGGGGGGCTCTGGGACGACTGGAAAAACCTATTTTATTTGAGAGTGGTAAACCTTCCTTTAACTCAAATTTCCCACACCAGGCCTCTTGTCTTCAATCGGGGCCAGGCTCCCTTTTTTGCAGCCCCATACTGCTGTCAAAGCATCCCTGTTCAGACTGGAAAGGGCCTACATTTTTGTATTCCGGATTGGGCTTGCAGGGAGGGATAGAAAGCCCCGTGGAGGTTTTGTGCAAAAATCTGGTTTCTAAATAAATCTGTTGCTGGTAAGGTGACGTGCCGGTCTAGTGGTTAAGGCGCTGGGCTTGCTGACCAGGTTAGCAGTTTGAGACCCAAGCACTACGTGACGGGTTGAGCTCCCATTCTTGCCCCAGCTCCTGCCAAGCTAGCAGTTTGAAGGCATGCCAATGCAAGTAGATAAATAGGTACCATTTTGGCGGGAAGGTAACAGCATTCTGTGTGCCTCGGCGTATAGTAATGCCGGCCACATGACCACGGCAGCATTTCCAGATAACGCTGGCTCCTTGGCTAGGAAACAGGAGATGAGCACTGTCCCCTAGAGTCAAACATGATTGGACAGGGGACCAATCATTGAACACCTTTAATGGTTGCTGTTAATGATATGGGCAGGGCTGGGGGGGGGGGAGACTGCAAAAATAGGAGGAGCAGCTATTTCCCATTCTCTAGCTATTAAGTTGAAGACAGGGGATTGTGGACTCGCCCCCAAAAGCCTTCTGCACAAGGGTAGAAAAACTGTGGCCTGAACCAATAGGTTGGACTCTGCTTACCGTTTGTCCCAGCTTGTCCACCTTCTCCCTTAACTCTGCTACGGTCCAGTGGCGCCCTCCGATGACCAGCGTTGCTTGGTGGGTGCTTTGCTGGCAAGGCAGGCCTAAGATACAAGCCCACTTTTTTTAACAGATCCTCCTCTTGCAGGCATAGCTTGAAACAACCCAAACGGACACAAAGAGGTGTAGAACAGACAACCACAGCAGCACCCATCAAATTTGTACAGGTAGTCCTCGACTTACAGCCATTCGTTTAGTTACCGTTCAAAGTCACAACGGCCCTGAAAAAAGTGACTTAGGACCGTTTTTCACATTTACAACCGTTGCGGCATCCTCCTGGGCACGTGATCAAAATTCCGATGCTTGGCAACTGGCTCATATTTATGACGGTTGCAGTGTCCCGGGTGTCATGTCTCGATCCCCTTTTGCGACTTTCTGACAAGCAAAAGCCAATGGGGAAGCCGGGTTCACTTAACCACGGTGTTACTAACTTAAGCAGTGCAGTGATTCACATTAACAACAAGTGGCAAGAAAGGTTGTAAAATGGGGCAACGCTGACTTAACAACTGTCTTGCTTAGCGGCAAAACGTTTGGGTCCAACTGCGGTTGTAAGGCAAGGACCACCTGTACGGAAGAAGGAATGGCTTCAGACGCACGGGCAAAACCTGGGTAAAGCCACCAACCCTTGAGAGGTGGGACTTTTAATTTGCAGATGGCAAAAAAAAAAAAAAAAAAAAAAAAAAAAAAAAAAAAAAGACCCCTTTGGGGGAAGGTCAAGCCCACGACTTCACAGACACGAAAATGCTGATTTCTCAGAAAGAACCAGGAAGTGAATTGGCCACTGCTTGCTTCTTCCAAGATTTCTTTCGACATCTTAGTTTAGTCTATAACCCTAGTTGCTTCCTAGGTTTTTCCCACTCTCTTATTTTTTTTTCCTGAGAGCCCCCCTCCCCCCCCCCACCCCAAGTATTCCATCAAACAAGCGCCTTTTTGCTTCATCTCATCTTCTCCTGAAGGCACAAACCCAGATGCATCACAGGCTAGAGCTGAAATGTCCATTTATTTAACAGCAGTAATAATTTAAAATTATAAAAACCCCTTTCTCGGTATCGACTTGTCAAAAAAGGGCGGTGTTAGTAACAGGGGAGGGTGGGGGGGGAGAAACTGTGCAGAGTCAGGGAGTGGCTCTGATTGTTAAATTCGCTCCCCACTCCTCCTCCTTCTTCCTCCCCCCCCCCCTTTGTTGCTGGTGCCTAAGGAAAGAGCCTCACCAGCTCCTCCAGCAGCAGAAAAGCCACAGAGGAAAAAAAAGAGGAAGGGAAGAAGGTTCTCTATTACATTTCTACTTCCGAGGGTCGGTATCATCAGTTCTTAAAGAGAGCTGACGGCAGGACGGGAAGTGGGGCAAAAAAAAAAAAAAAAACATCTGTCCAAATTATATTTAAAAAAACAAAAGGGATAGACAATCCATTTTACAACGCCCCTTTGGAACTCCGATCTCCCTTAAATCCAGTGCTCGTTCACGTTCTGACTCCTTGCCGCTCGTCGACACAGCGTGGTCGGGCCGGTTTTAAGAGTCCGCAAAGCAGCAGAGTTTAGAGGAGGAGGTTCTTCCCCCACCCTGCCCCGCATTGTCCCTTGAGAGAATGCAAGATTGAACACCGAACATCGGGGCGGGGCGGGGGGGGCAGGAGGGAAGAGAGCCGGAAGTCAAGAGGGTCTTGAAGTTATGATGGTTGAGGGGAAGAGTGTGGAGATTCCCATTCCCAGCCCTCCCCACGGCTCTCTGTACTGGACATTCCCCACCCCACAGATTTCCCCCTGGTGGTGGTGGTGGTGGGGAGAAGCAAGGAAGGGCTATGACATTAGAAAAAGAGCATGAGAGTGGCGACAATTTTTTTTTTTTTGCTTGTTTCTTTAAAGATTCATGAGTTGTTTGCGGAGTTTTCGTTACTTGGTGAACTGGAAGAAGAGGAGGAGGAGGAAGATGACGAGGAGGAAGCAAAATTCATTGCGGAGAGTCCAGGTGGGTTTGTGGCTGTGTTCTGCCCGCTTAAACTTTTCCGACACACTGGGCAGGTGTCATGCTGGGGAAGCGGGTGGAGACAAAAAAAAAAAAAAAGAAGAGAGAGACAGATATAGAGAACAAAAATGTTAGAAAACAGGTATTTGGCCCATGTCTTGGTGCTTAAATACAGGCACTCCCCAACTTACGGCCATTCGTTTAGTGAACATTGCTAAAAATATGACTTACAACTGGTCCTTGCACTTACAACGATTAAAGCATCCCCGTGGCCACGTGATTCCCTTTTGCAACCTGACCAGCCAGCTTCCAAGAAGCAAATCAAGGGGGAAATTGGTAGGAAAGGTTGCCATTTGTAGTCTTGTGATGTCTTGCTTAACAACTGCAGTGATTTGCTTAATGACCGCAGCAAAAGAGGTTGTAAAATTGGCTGTGGTCGGCTTATTTAACAACAGTAGTGGTGAATGATGAATTCTCCGAATCTTATTGTGATGAATTCTCCGAATCTTATTGTGATGAATTCTCCGAATCTTATTGTGGCCGTCAAGTCAATTCAGAAAGAGGCCTTGGAGCTCTTAAGGACAAACATAGCACAGGCAGATAAGCACTGTCTTCCTGCCTCTGCCCACCTTTGGAATTAATTCTAGTGCCGTGATGGTGAACCTATGGCACATGTGCCACAGGTGGCACGCGGAGCCGTATCTGCCGGCACGCGAGCCATTACCCTAGCTCAGCTCCAGTGCGCATGTGCGCACCAGCCAGCTGATTTTCAGCTCGCGCGGAGGCTCTGGGAGGGCGTTTTCAGCCTCTGGAGCCTGGGGAGGGCGAAAAACGGGCCTACTGGAAGTCGGGAAACGGGCCGTTTCGGGCCTCCGGAGGGCCTCCAGGGGGGCGGGGGAGGCCGTTTTCGCCCTCCCCAGGCTCCAGGGAAGCCAGGGAAAAAAAGGTTCGCCATCACTGTTCTAGTGTATTGCACTGCCCTGTTCTATAGTGTCCCTTTTATCCAACACACCCCACAGGGCCCTGAATCACCGGCTCAAGGTTGACTCAGCCTTCCATCCTTCCGAGGTGGGTAAAATGAGGACCCAAATTGTTGGGGGCAATATGCTGACTCTGTAAACCGCTTAGAGAGGGCTGTAAAGCACTGTAAAGCGGTATATAAGTCTAAGTGCTATTGCTATTGCTATTCTTCTTTTACTTTGTTCTCCAAGAATTTAAGTCTCCACTCTAGGTCTTCACTAAGAGTTTACTAGACTCGGAGAAAATTTTTTTTCTGGATCACCTCTCCTTTTTAGTTTATTTACAACTTGTATAGAGAAAACACACTTGCCTCCTTCCTTTGAAAACATAAGAAGACTATAGGTCCATCTAGCTTGATATTATTGATGTCGACTAGCATTGGCTGTCCAAGATCTCAAGGACTTTTTCCAGGCCTGCATACATGCAAAATATGTGCTATACCAGTGAATTATGGCTATTATAATGGTCAAAATTGCCTTTTTACAGTACAGTGGTACCTCGGTACTCGATTGCTTCAAAACTCGTCAAATTTGGTACTGGATGCATTTTGATGTGAAAAACGTGTCCCAGTACTTGGTGTTTGTTTAGTACTCAATACGCAGCTACTGGAAGAGAGGGGTGGCTGTGGAGAACAGACAGGAAGTTGGCCATGCTGGGAAGGTCACTGCAAAATGAGGGGGATGGCCACAGAGGGTGGATAGGAAGTTGGCCATGCTGGGAAGGTCACTGATATAGGAAAAGAGGCAGACAGAAAGTTCTTCCTGGCCGAAACAATGGGTTAGATGGTAAGTCATGTGGTTTGTTTAGGACTCGTCCTTTTTAGTACTCGTCACACCTCTCAGAACCAGTTAACACCGAGTACCGAGATACCACTGTATTTCCATTGGTGGGAGCTTGTCATTGAGTCAGAGTCTACTTTGAATGGATCCTTCAACAATTAATAATTTCGGGGGAGAAAAAATAAAAATGGGTGATGGAGAGGGAAAAGCTGAGATGCTGGAAATAAACACAGGGTCTTATGCAGATGGTATTCCTGGGAGGGAAAAATAAAAGGAAAGCACATTTGATAAAAATTAAGAAAATGTGGGCTTGACAGGGCAATGCAACACTTCAAAGGCAGATGTGCTTCAGAGCATCTACAGGAGCAAATGTGGTCCCCGTCTGCGACTCCTTAAAAAAAACCCCGGTGTCTTTTCCCAAGTTGTGTGGGAACCTGGACTGGGCTGTCCTGTGCAACTGGCAGTGCAATCAAAGGAAAATATTGTTTGGTTTGTCATACAACTGCAGAGTGGGATTAGTGAACCACAAGCCCCGCAAAGCAAAACTGCCAACAGAACAAAACTGCCTCTAGAAATTGTGAGCTTTTTTGCTGGAGGCATTTAACGGAGGCTGAAGAGCCATCTGTGTGGAAAAAAACTACGCTACTGACAGTTTGATGAAATAGTCCCTAATTCTAATTCGACACTAATTCCAGTGTAACTCTGTGCCAAGGGATCTGTCTCCCCAAATTCCGATCTTCAAAAAGATTATCAAAAACTCATCTGTTTTAAATGGACTTAACTGAGACGATTTATCTAGCATGCTGTAAGCTGTTAATGCCTGGCCTTGAGACGGACTTTTCAATTACAAGCTTTGGGAATTATTGGGTTTTAAAAATGACTTTCAAGGGCTGTATATTGATTTCTAGAAAGGATTTTCACTAAAAAAAAAGGGGGGGGGCGCGTGTTTTATTGCAGGAGCAAGCCCTTTAAAAGAAAGTGTTAGGCTTCTAAGGAAACAGGGAATCTAGCAGAAGCCGCACTGGAGGAAGGGTTGCACCTTCGCAGAAGCTTTTTAAAACATTCAAAATCAAAGGCATATTCCTCTCTCTTGGTTTTGTTTAAAGCAAAACAATTGTTCCGCTGAAAACGAATGATTTTGTGTCAATTGTTGAAGAATGAGGCAGGAAGACAGCATACAAGCCACAGACCAAACCCTGCCCCCTCTTGCTAAAAAAAACAAAAAACCCTTATCTTAAAAGCCCTCTCTTCCCCCTGTTCAATCTCCAAAGATATCTATTATTCTCCGTCACTATTAAAAAGTGTCTGAATCACAGCAGGCCAAAGGAAACAAGGCTCCCATTGGGGCCCCTGGTGGATCGTCTCCGGCCTCCCCAAAGCAGCAGTGGACATGGGATGCTCTCTGCTCAAGTCCCTCCATGACTTCCCCTGACAGCTCACCTGTTCCAGCCACGGGACTATGCAGCCATCATGGAAGAGGTGATTGCAGGGTAATTGTCGCACGCTCTCGCCAGCTTCATAATCTTCCTTACAGACAGGACATTCCAGTCCCGAAACTACAATTGGAAGGGGGGAACAAAAAGAGAGAGAGAGAGAGAGAGAAATGAACTAGAGCTGAGCTGTTCATCCCCGTTACAGGTAGTCCTTGTTTAGTGACCACAACTGGGACCAGCAACCTTCTCGTTAAGTGAAGCAGTGGCTATGTGAAACCGCAACGGTGCTTATGATCTTATTTTAGCTTTCCTTTTTGCTTTACAGACACGGGAAGGATGCAAAGTTACTTTTTAATTGTTACCGTAGTTGTGAATGGTTGCTAAACAAGGAATACCTGTAGAGGTAGTCCTTCACTTACAGCCATTTGTTTATTGACTGTTCAAAAGTACAACGGCACTAAAAAGGATTAGGTCCTTGCATTTACAACTGTTGCAGCATCCCCACGTTCACATTATCAAAATTTGGGCGCTTGGCATCTGGCATGTATTTACGATGGATATATCAACCAACACCTTTTCTGGGGTCTGATAAGCGTCGGCATCGGGCGCCTTAACCCGGCGTTCGGTTCATCCCGCAGCGCCAGTTCTGCTTACCAAAAGTGGCCCACTAGGCGTCTCGCATTCCACGCCCGGCTCCACGCCAGCGAGCCGGGCTTCTTAGCCATTTAAATCAGGAGTCTCCAACCTTGGCAACTTTAAGACTTGTGGACTTCAACTCCCAGAATTCCTCAGCCAGCAAAGCTGGCTGAGGAACTCTGGGAGTTGAAGTCCACAAGTCTTAAAATTGCCAAGGTTGGAGACCCCTGATTTAAAGTTTGAGAATAGGTTGGGATTGTTTCGGCCCCAAGACCTCTAATCATTCGCTTGACCGGATAAAACTGCGGCAGCCTTGTGCAAGCGAGCACCAGCCATCCTGAGGGAACTTCGGAGGGAACCAGCTACTAGACGCTTCGATTAGTCTTTCGTCCCTATACCCAGGTCGGACAACCGATTTGTACGTCAAGACCGCCATTTGCAACCTTCCCAGCCGATTTCTGACAAGGAAAGGCAATGGAGGAAGCCAGATTCATTTAACAACCATGTGATTAATTACACAACTGCAGTGATTTGGCGAACACTGTGGCAAAAAAGTTGTAAAAATCAAGCGTGACTCACTTAACAACCCCCTTGCTTGGTAATGGAAATTCTGGTCCCGTTTGTGGTCATAAGTCGAGGACTAACTGGATATTTCAAGCACTTAATGGAGGGGAAAATCACAGAAACGGAACAGATAGCAAGTGTTCTGGAGGATGATGAAGGCCGAAGCAATTGGGATATGTTAAGAATTTACTACCCGGTTCCCTAAGCTTCCTTTTGTTAAGGTACAAGTAGACCTCCACTCACGACCACAATTGAGCCCAAAATAATCAAGACAGTTGTTAAGTGAGCTTTGCCCATTTTATGAGCTTTCTTGCCCCAGTTGTTAAGTGAATCACTGCAGTTGTTAAGTTAGCAACACGGTTCTTTAGTGAATCTGGCTTCCCCATTGACTTTCCTTGTCAGAAGGTCGCAGAAGGTGATCCCATGACCCTGGGACACAGCAACTGTCATAAATACATGCCAGTTGCCAAGTGTCCGAATTTTGATCATGTGACCGTAGGGATGTTGCAATGGTTGTTAAGTGCAAAAAACAATCTTAATTCACTTTTTTCAGTGCTGTTGTAATGGTCACTAAATGGTTGTAAGTGGAGAACTACCTATACATTGCTCTCAACCCACTGATTGGATGGCTGAAGATATTTACGATTCTACTTCTTTTCCGAAGGCTGAGACACCGATCTTCTTCGATCCTTCAGCTTCATGTGCTAAACATAATTACAGCACTGTAGTCAAACAAGCAATGCTCAGCTTCAGAAGCATGTCCCTGTTCAATGCTATCCAGCCACCCCATTCCATTTGGATAGGAGAAGATTAAAGAGAATGAAAGGTGATTCTGTTTTGTAGGTCCTTGGCAACAAAACAAAAGCCACAATCTTCTGAAGTTTTAAGAACAAGCTGAGATCGGTTCCAAGTTCATCTAGGGTGAGCCTAAGAAACCTTGCCTGTCTCTGGTTCCCAACCACAGAAAGGAATTAAAGCCGCCAACCCTGAACCAGAGAATAAACCAAGGGGCAAAAGAGAAGGAGGAAAGCGGGCCAACAAAAACTACAATGAGACAGCAGAATCTTTTAAAAATCATGCTATTCAAATGAAAATCTCTGATTAGATGATCCAGGTCTTTCTGAATGTATTTGGGGGGGGGGGGAAAGAGAGGCAGAAAAATGAGTAAGCCCTTACCGACATGTTCCTCGGTTATATGAATGGTTGGAAGGGCCTGAATCTTCTCCTTGTCTGCAGGAGGCGGGCCGGTGTTTTCAAACTGATTCAGGAGCTGAAAGAAAATAAAAGGGTGACAAAGGAAGGAGAGAAGGTCCCAAGGCTGCTGCCAGATTGTGACTGTAAATCAAGCTTGGAACTCCCTGGAGTCTCTAATCCAAGAATTACCCAGGCCAAATCCGTCATAACTTCCTAGCCCAGAGAAGGCCAGCCTGCTGAAATAAACTCAGGGTTAAAATTAATCCTTGTTAACAGGCTGTCATTCCTCCTGGCTGCCCATTTGTCTCAGCATCCCATTTGAGCCCCCAGTGTAGCAGTCCATGTCAAAAAAAAAAAGACACACCCACCCACCCTGTCTTAGGCCTGGGTATCAGGATAACCAGGGTCAGCAAAATATGCAGCCTCCTGTTAATAGCAACATAAGAGCAACCCTCCCTGCCTATTGTGGCTACTTCCCCTCCCACCCAATAAAGATGGCGAGAGCAGCTAGGAGCCAGTCTGGAAGTCACAAACTTAAAAACTCAATTATGATTAAAAAAACAACAACCACCCAACTGAGCTCCTCAAGATGAGCCTGGACATGCACTAGCTAGGGATGCTTGCTCAGTTCAACCCCTTCCAATCCTCCAATTTTCAGGCTAGGCTTCTGCTGCCCCATTCAAGGGTGCATCCACTCCACAGAGCCACTCTACAGAGCCCAAGTTTCATCTTCCTTTAAACCAGTATTTCTCAACCTTGGCAACTTCAAGATAGGTAGACTTCAACTCCCAGAATTCCCCAGCCGGCATGAAGTCCACCTATCTTAAAGTTGCTGAGAAACACTGCTTTAAACCATTTTTCAGAACAAGAACCCCACATGCTTAAAACCTCCCGTTCCCATCCGCTTTCTAACGCCAAATGTTTTTATGGGAGACATGTACAGGGTTACCTCCAAATTATTATATATTAACCAAATCATAGGGTTATTCGTTGACATAATTGAGCCCAAAATTTCTGTTGCTAAGCGAGACAGTTGTTAAATGAGTTTTGCCCCATTTTACGATGTCTCTGGCCACAGTTGTTAAGTTGAATCGCTGCAGCTGTTATGTTAGTAACAAGGCTGTTAAAAGAATCTGCCTTCCCTGTTGACTGCTTATCAGAAGGTCCCAAAAGGTGATCACATGACCCGGGGACACTGCAACCGTCATCAATATGAGTCAGTTGCCAAGCATCCGAATTTTGATCACGTGACCACGGGGATGCTGCAACGGTCGTAAGTGTGAAAAATGGTCATTTTTCCCCCCAGTGCTGTTGTAACTTCGAACAGTCACTAAATGAATGGTTGTAAGTCAAAGACTACCTGTAAGTGATACTAACCAAGGTATGGATACTTGGGTCTCAACTTGGTCATAACTGTGGTATAATTATACAGTTTTTATATACGTTTGCTGTACAGACTAAGCTAGGCCCATTAGTAAACACAGTTTCCTCCCTGGTTTTAGGCCAGTGCCTGCACAAACCACATAAGCAGGATTTGTAGGCTACAGCCTTCACAAGTCTCGGGGTAGATTCTTCCCTAACATGGAGTTTCCCTTTAGCTAATGCAACTTTAGCCTCCTAGGATTAAGCTGCGTCTCAGTGGGAGCCCACAGAAGAGGACGTGAAAGTCCTAAGCTCTGAACCCTCCGTATGCCACCATTCTGCCCCCCCTCCCTGCCCCGCAAAAGGAAGAGATGTGCCCTATACACAGCCAGCTGTACCTGAGTAATAATGGCATCCAAGCCGTTGGCGCCCCAAGCGTAGTCCATGGGATTTGAATGCAAGACTCCCCTTTATAAATAGAAAGCACCAAAACAAAGAAAGGACAGGAGGAAAAGTTAAGCCTTCACTGGAACTGGCTGGGCTGCCATAAGGCAGATGGTCAAGGTTTATTGACTTTGGAGGATTCTTAGAATAAGCCTAAGAATTCCACTTTCTTTAAGACGTGTGGACCGCCTCCCAAAATTCCCCACTCAGACAGAATTCTGGGAGTTGAAGTCCATACTTCTTACAGTTGCTAAGGTTGAGATACATTGATCTAGAACATGCTCTGACCAACTCACCAAGGTCCTACTCCAAGGTTTGGTATCGTGGTCGGTGCTATAATTCCATTGACCAGCTGCTGGATAATTCTGCCAAAAGGAAAGAAATTTAAAAAAAAAAAAATGAGGTATTCTGGAGCAGGGAGAAGAGAACTGCTGAATGAGCTCACAGTTCCCCAATTTCTGGTGATGGAATATGTGGTAGGATACTGGTAATCCTCAACTTATAACTGTAATTGAGCCTGGAATTACGGTTTTTAAATTGTGCCAGTCATTGAGTGGGTCATCATGTCACGGACCCGATTTTACATGTTCTGCATTAAGCAAATCATCATGGTCACTAAGTGAATTGGCAATCGTTAAGCAAAACACTGTTTGCAAAGTGTGCTTTTTGCTGGAAACTGGAAATAAATGCTGGTGATTCCATAACTACGGGACATTGCAAATGGCTGCAAATACGGGCTGGTAGTTGAGCATCTAAAATGCAATCATGTGATCGCACAGGGGAGGGGGGGGCTGGTCGTTGGAACTTCGCTGGCTGCCTTCTTAACTACAATGGCCATGCTCCATTGCAGGGGTCTCCAACCTTGGCAACTTTAAGACTTGTGGACCAACTCCCAGAATTCCTCAGTCTCACACTGGCTGAAGAATTCTGGGAGTTGAAGTCCATAAGTCTTAAAGTTGCCAAGGTTTGAGAGACCTGCTTTAGTGACCTCCAAATGGTGGCTGGAGAAATGAGTAATGCCCAATTCTTCAACTCTGGAAGCACTGCAACTTAATTTTGTAATTGTACAGGATCTTTCACCTCCAACTTGGTGTGGCCCTTCCGATTTGTGGACAGCGCAGTTCCAACCAATTTGGTAGACACCCACTCCCCAAACTACTCTTCTCCTACAACCAAATTGAATCAGCAGCCACCATCAACCAGGAATCCACTTCTATGGTTTTAAAATACCTATATTCAAAGAAGCGACTTGACCATCGGAGCTGGATAAACTATCCTCACCCTTCTAGTGTGGGAACTCCCTCATGTCTGCCAGCCGCCCGTCGTGCGGTGAAACGAGCCCGAGGTTGTCTGGCTCCATATCGGTGCCGAGACTGATGTTCCCTCTCCCGCCTGTTCTCAGCATCACGGTTATCTTCTGTTTGTGTGTTGGACCCAAAGGCTGGGAACTCAAAACTGTCATCGATTATCCCAAAGGCAAACTGGCCGTAGCCCTGCGGGAGGGTGAAGAGGGGCTGATCCACATTCTAGAAAGGAGAGAGAAAACGTGAGACAGAGAAAAGGAAACTGCTTAGAACAGAGAAAGATGACTTATGGAGACAGGCCAGAAGCCCAGGACTGTCAGTGATGGGGGATAGCTGACATCGCCCGACTATGGAGTTAAGGTTTCCATAGTCCTTCACCATTATTCATCCTATCTGAAGCTTATGGAAATTGAAATTCCAAAATGTCTGATGCAGGTACCTCTTTCTGCTTTTCTACCAGTCAGTCTTAGCTCTGGAAAGCCACCAGGGCACTTCTGGAATTTTGGAAGCACATCATCACAGGCCCTCTCATCAAATGGCTGCCATGGCAGGAAAGTGGCCCATTCACAAAATGGCTGCCGGTCACAAAATACTCATTTACCAATTATTATTTTTTCTCTGCCATCTTCTCTAGAACTCTCCTTAGCAACCTAACTTCCTTTTTCTGTTTCTTTTGCATAGCTAAGTATCGAAAACCCTGGGATGGATCCTTTAACCATTTCTATCTTCTAAGAATGCCAGTGAGGCCCAAAGGCATTCACAGAAATAAATACAATGCTAGAGGCTCCTTCTTTATAGGAGCTTTCTACGTTACTCTTGAAATTTAAAAAAGGGATCTGATTGGGTGCCAAGTGAGGTGTCTGTGGGACTAGGGAGGGTCTACAGTCACCAGCTTGTCTACAAATCCTGAGCCAGAGTTGAAAGAATAGAACTTTCCAATTTGCCTAGCAGCTTGAGAACTCTTTGCTTGGTCTAACGCATGTGTTTCCCAATCTTAGCAAGTTTAAGATGTGTAGACTTCAACTCCCAGAATTCCCCAGCCAGCAATGCTGGGAAGAAGTCCACAGACCTCAAAGTGAAAAAGGTTGAGAAACAGTGGTCTAACTGAAGGGGATTCTAGGCACTGCACTGAATTCTCAGCAGGCAAAAAGAATACCATCCATTGACCCTAATACCATGTTTCCCCGAAAATAAGACATGTCCCGATAATAAGCCCAACAGGGCTTTTCGGGACATGCGTTGAAATAAGCCCCCCCCCCGAAAATAAGCCCCCCCATTACTTTCTGGGGAAAGGGGGGGGCATGCCGGGAGGCACTTTTTTTGCGGCGGGCACTCTTTTGGCCGGGAGAGCGAGAGCAAGCGAGAGACGGGTGCACGCACACCCCACGAGACTGGCTCGGCTCCTCTGGGCTCTGCCTCTGGCAGTGTTTTCAAACGCGCTCCTGCCTCCAAGGAAGAGGAGGGGAGCCTCGATCCATGCCTCGCCGCCCCATCGCAGGCAGGAGAGCAAGCAAGACAG